>KZ451970.1:1696478-1854055 GCA_002786265.1 Apostasia shenzhenica | reverse complement strand
AAGAGTGTGATATGCGTAATATTTACTAAATGATGGTGAAATACGTAATTTGTGATGAATTCAATGTCCCCCATGTAAATCTCCAAAAAAAAAAAGGGAGCTTGCATGCAGAAATGAATGGCTTAATCTTCTTCCTCAGGTGCTAAAAAGCAAAGACAAAGCTGATAGAGAAGAAAAGGACTCTCTAACCTAATAAAGAAGCCCATCAGCTTCATCTCCCATGGTGGAAAGAGAGAAAGGGGCAATGGCCACGTTGAAAGTGGATGATCCTGCTCTTTCAATGTGCTTCATCTCAAAGTCCCCTTCCTGAAATTAGTTTTAAAGATAAGAAAAAACATACACAAATCTCATACATCTCGCGAACCTGAAACCGATTTTCTCCAGAAAAGTGCATCTTTTTCATACGTTGAATAGGATTTAAACCAAGTACATGAGAAAGAAAGCCGAGGAATGAGAAGCACATAAAATTTGTGGTTTGATGAATTTGCTAGGGTTCAACTGACAATTTCTTATTTCAAAATACCATGAAAATTAGTCAATCATGTTACAGAATGTTCTCTCTTTTTAAATATTCAAAACTACTACAGCTTTCAAAATGTAAGTTGAATCAAATCACGAATAGAGAATCAAGTTTCACACTCCAACAGCATGGCTATAATTTCTTTTAGCTAGACAGAGATGACATCAACATTTCTCATATACATGAAGAGCAGTAAAGCCTTCAATACAAATAAATTGGGGAGTATACTTCATGCATAGGTTATGAGATTTCAATTAACATGGTTTTAGTATGATCCATTTATTTATTAGCTTATTGGTTGGGCCTCGTGGCCCTGCCAAATTCAAGTTTGAGAACGGGTCCACCATTTTGACCAGCAATACAAAATAATAATAAAGAGGGAGACTCGTGGCCCTGCCTCGTGGCCTCATGGCCCTATCAAATTCGTAAGCTAATTGAAGCATCAGTTAGGAAAATCGAGTTATTGAATCTTGCCCATGTACAAAGAGGAAGAGAGAGACCAAAGAAGACATGACAAGAAACTATAAGGAGTGATCTTAGTTACTTAGATTTAGATAAGAATTTGTTAACTGATAGAGCGTAATGAAAACAAAAGATTTAGGCTTGGTTGTTGTTGTTGTATACAAAATAATAATAAAGAATTTAGTTCTAACCTGACCCACTAACCCCTTTGATGTATTTAGCACATAAGTTTCTAGCTGAAGATTCAAAAGAAGAGGCATCACAAATTTGGCTTACCATTTTTCCATTAGGGGTACTCAATGGGCAAGCAGAAGAATACTCGAATCCTGTATTTGGAAGAATAACTGGCTGTTCTCCAATAACGCCAACACCCCTGCCAAAGATGAGAGTACTTAAATATCAAACTATGATATTATCAAAAACAATGAAAACAAAGCCTTAATTGTAAACTAGCTATGGCCGTCCACATAAATATTCTTTTTGCTCCATCCAGCTCTATAAAACAATGTGCTGCACCATTGATTCAATGTCATGTGCAATGGCCATATCTCAATTCTTTTATTTTTTTAATTTTCATCCTCTCTTTCGTATCATAATTTGGATCCCCTCACTTTTATATGTGGTGGCCTTTATAAGTCGAAAACAAATATGGTCAAACCACATTAAACACCTCTATCTCATTGTATACTCTATACATGCTAACACTCTAATACAATCATTGGCTATGGCATTGTGAACCATGCAAAACACGAAACGCTACAAATCACAATTGGAAGGAATACAAACCATATGTTCTCAGTTTTTCCATTGCCATCTGTTATGATCCAATGCCTTCTAAGGAGCTGCACAGGTCGACTGGAATTATTCGTAATTCGAATTCGATATGCGAAGAAATATTGCCCTTTTGATGGCTGGCTCCGGCTCTCAATATACAAACTCCTCACTTGCACCCTTATACCCTGTTCTATTCAAAAAATTCTAACATAAGAAGTGACGTACTAGTTTTAAAAGGAACTAAATGTTGAAATTGTCCACAATATTTAACATGCTGAATTGTTTAATTCTATAAGTATACTTCCTAGCTTTTAAGGTTTAATGATTCTTAGAAGTATTTCATAAACTAGAATCTCAAGAGCTAGCTTTTGAGGTAAATCTGATACAATACCAAATATACAACCAAAATATCTCAATAAAAGAATATTAGATCTTTCAAAATAATGTTGTTAATACGAAAGCCTGGAGCTAACTTAGGTTTTACATACTCGAGTTCCAATTGCTTGGTCTATGGAGAGGCAAAATTATCAGTATTATAGTAAATTAAATTTTAATTAGGTGGTACTCACCCCCTTCCTAGACCAATACCTAAATCTTACATCCTCTTTCTAATGCAGTTCACTCTAATGTGATAACTCATTTATTTTTACATTTCCATCTTAGCTACACTATTCTTATGGATATTTAATATTTTGCTACTTAATTGCCCTACATTCACTCTCATATAGCAAACATAGTCTTATAAAACTTTTCTTTCAACTTGATATATAGAAAGATTCAATCTCAATTATGAAATTGATTTTTAGTTGTTTCAGATAAAAGCTTGCCTGCTTCAGGAAAGAGACACTCATGGATATAGGAATTATTAAAGAACTGGAAACTGATCCATTTTGAAGAGGTCATCTCATGAAATTGAAATATACTAGGAGAAAAGAGCATATCCCATGGCTACAAAATAGAGAAGGCAAAGCGCAGAGGCATTGTTGTTTAGCTTTATTTATCAATTCGTTGACGCATCCTACATGTAGATTTCACGCTTTCAAGTGCTATACGTTATAGAATTCAAGTTTGTTCTAAATTCCATAGAAACAATGCAATGAAAACTCAGTATAAGAAATTATGAAAATACTGCAAAAAATACATACCATTGTAGTAGCATCACTTGAACATTTCAATAGGGAATGTGGAGCCAGAACATTCAATTCATCACGATATCTGGCAGCATCCTGTAAGTTTTTCCCACCATTGTGAAAAATAGTGCAGATATGTACACATTGCGATTTTCCATAATCAACAAACTAAAAAAGGATGATTCCAAAAGGAATACAAAGTTATAAATAGAAAAGTAATGAGTAGTCCAAGTAATGCAATTTTAAGAAATATATGGGAGTGCAAGCAAAACAACCAGTTGACATCAATTTACTGCTTTTAAATTTATAGCCTTTTGATCCTCATATTTTTCATAATGGCCTTGTTTGGCATGAGTCCAAAAATGGGCAAAAAAATATCTTAATAATATTTTAAATTTATTATATATTTTAATAACTTTATTTCACATCCAACACAAATTCCAACCTTAAAATTCAACTTTATTTCACATCCAACACAAATTCCAACCTTAAAATCAACTTTATTTCACATCCTACACACCTCCCAATATTAAAATAAATTTCTTTCCCATCAACTCTATAAAATAAATTATTTTCTCTTTCTTTACCCAAATTCATCCTCCAACCAAACAAGCCCAATTTCTTGCATGAATCCTACTGCATTCAATAATTCCATTTAGCTCTAGACTGCAACATAGAACTTTCTCAATGTTCTCTGAGAGTACATTATACTCGTTTAGAGACAAATTTCTTGCAGGCTAAAGCGAAATACATGTTGTATCAACTTGGTAATAAACAGAAGCATTACATACAAGCCTTATATTCTTGTCTTAATTACATTTTAATACCTCAAATTTTGTATTTACAAGAAGGCCAACAGAATGTTGGTTTTACTTACGAAATGACAACAAATATTTACAAACCCTGTAGTTGGGAGGCCAATTCGTAAATACAAGTGTTGGTGCCTTAAAACATAATCAAAGCACAGAATTTGTGGCACGTATGTAATTTTCCCTAATATCTCATATAAATAATCTCGCCCAAACAAGTGGAAATCTTTTCTGTTCAATAAAATATGGTATTTTCATCACATGATACTCTTGCTTACTGTGGGATTAAAATGCAATGCATATTTTAAAACTCTATAAATTCTCACAATCTATGCTTAAGAAAATCCTGGTTTTCACATCATAGAGAAAATAAGCCAATCTACAGCTTAGAATTTACTGTTTGCAATTTGAAAGAGAAGCGCATCAACGTAAATCAATTTAGGAAACATAAATAAGTACTTCAAATCGTTCATCTTCAACTGCCTTCTTAAGTAATCTTCGCAGGCATAGCACCGGTTCATGCTCCACAAAAGACTTTAAGGAGTCCCTTATTCTAGCAGCCTCCTCATAATCCTGCCAGAATAACATAATGCATAATATGAATTAAAATGGAAGAAATAGCGTTGCATGAAAAGATGTCTTATTTGGATCAATGGCTAGAAATAAAATTATTCATGTTTCTGTTGGAGTATTTATTTCGCAATCTGAACAAGAACTTTATTACATTTGATCTATAGTACTATTGCAGGAATACATTAAGTGAAAAGAAATAATCTTCTTATCCACAAAGCAACTAAGCAACTATGAAGCACCGATACTTCATGAAGCCTAACGTATCTGTATCGTATCCGTATCAGATACCGATACTCCCCGATACTCCCGGATACTCCACTGATACGTATCTGATACGCCACATGACGTGTATCCACATGACGTATCAATTTTTATTTTTATTTTTTAAAAATCTGATACTTATCCGATACTTCCCTGATATTCAGTGAGCTACATAGCGTATTCAGTGAGCTACATAGCGTATTCAGTGAGCTACGTAGCGAATTTGCTGACCTACATAGCATATTCAGTGAGCTACGTAGCATATTCACTGAGCTACGTAGCGTATTCACTCTTCATACAAATCATAAGCTAGGTCAAGAGGGACAAATTTCTTTATCTTTCGTCTTTGAATAAAGAACAAATAAATAACAAACTATAATTTTATGGGAGAAGTTGACACAATTACAAAAATTAATCACATTAATCATCTCAGACACTATCAAAATGCAGATGAAAATTTCTGAAGATAGAAGAAGAAGGTAACAATTTTGGATCAAACAAGAAAATGCAGGTTGAAAAAAACAAATGGCTTACAGAGCACAGGCTGGATCAAATAAGAAAAGGGACTAGCAGGATACTGAGGATGGCGCTGGAGAAAAGTGACGCTGGCGGTGATGAACTTCAGTCTTCCACTGCAAAGATAACTCTGATCGGAGAGTAGAGCACAGAGTAGAGGAAAGCGCCGCTGAAGAGGGGCCGGCGGGTTGCTGAAGACGGCGTTCGAGAGGAGTGGCACTAGTGGGTAGCAATGCGAGGTGAGAGGGAAGAAGTTGAGGTTTCTGCGGATAGAAATGGAAGAATGCGAGGTGGGACTGAGAGTCACGTGACTCAGACGATGGGAGGAAATAGAGTATCTGCGGCAGAGACAGAAGAATCGAGCGTTTAAAACTTTAAATTTGGGAAATTAGGGTTTCTACGGTTAAGGCGGAAGAAGGCGAAAAATTAGAGATATAAAAAGTATATACGTCGTTCCATTTCGCCGTTCGCTCCGTTTCGCCACCGTCTCTGTGGAGCCGGGATGAGCGCCACGCGGCGGAAAATTACTGGCATGCGGATAGCTGACATGGCGCGCGACCCGGAAGCAAAAATTCCACCCTGCACAGAGGTTGATGATTTTATTCCTATTTTGGATTTCACAAGTGACAATAGCTCTTGCCCTAACTCCCTTATTGCTTTCTGCCCTTTCCCGCTCACACCTTGTTCATGCATATTTTAGGGTGACGATCTTCCTCGATGAAATCTAACCATGCCACCCCAATTGACAGATTTCTAGGTCACAATTTCAAAACGATAAAGCAAAATCCTCCAAATAACTATAAAGTAAAGAAGGAAACGATAATCCCTACCTCAAATTTGGCTGCCACGGCCATCTGTTGCTTGAGAAGTGCATAGGTCTGGCTCCTAGAAAGGAAGGAGGAATTCGGAGAAGAAAGCTTCTTCTCCTCCTCCATTTTGTGCCCCTCAGATGAAGAAGATTGCGACGATGATGACGAAGAAGAAGAAGAAGAAGAAGACGACGACGACGACGAACTGCAGGCAACAGCAACGCCCGGCCAAGGCCTCGCCCTTTCTCTGCGTCTCGACCACGCTCTCGGGGTAGCCGCCGGATTCAGAGGTACGAGCTTAAACCCCAAAGACTGCATCTTTCCGCGCGTTTGGCTTCCAGATGGATCGAACCCACCCCCAATCTCCTCTTCCTCTCACCGTCGACTCTAATCTCTTCTTCCTCTCTCCGCCGAAAATTAATTTGTAGTTGGACTGAGACGTAAATTTTTCACAAAGAATCTGCAGATACTTGCTTAATTACCAATCTGCCCTTACTTTCTTTTTTTTATATATTTAAATATTACTATTATCGATATTTCAATATTATCTTTAAATTTTAAAAAAATTATCTTTTAACTATTACTTATTTAATTTAATACTGTTATATTAAAATAAAATAATAATTTAATCAAATTTTACATCTCCATTATAATTAAGAAGGCTTCACCTATATGTTACTCAATTTATAGTCACATATAAATATTTATTTTAAAATAATAATTTATAATTTTTATAATATTATTTAAATAATATTTTTTTCAAAAAATAAATATAATATCATAATAATATTACATCACATACTTTCAACTTTTTTGTTTAATGGGATATAACCTAAGCTATAATCTCAAAAGTCTAGATGTAATTTATTTTAAAAAATATTAGAGTGTAAATTCATACATATCATACAACTTAGATTTTTTTTTATTTTACAACTTAGATCGTAACAAGTTAGATTACATAATAATAATAATAATAACTATATTATAGTTTTGTTTACAATAAAATTGTAACATAATTCAAATCAAGCTAAAATTATTTTTAAAAAATTAAGAAGTATTTAATTTAGTATTAGCTTGATGTTATATTAACTAATTTAGTATTTTTTTGTAGTTATGTTTTTAGTATTTGAATTGATGATAACCGTAAATAATATTAAAAAACTTATAAAATTATTATAAAAATAATATTTAAATATAAAAATATTCAAATAATTTAACATAATATTAAGGGGGCGTTTGGTTCGTTGTTATCTTGGTGTTATGTTATGTAATCTAAATGTCATGACATCTAGATGTCATCTTTTAACTAATAATTTTATAATCTAATAGAAGATTATTTGTAGATGTCATTAAACCAAATAATTATCTTTTCTAGATAACATAACATAACATTAAGATAACATTGAACCAAACGCCCTCTAAATAATATTGAAATAAATAACTCAGAATCTCAAAATGAGACCAGCTCAATGAAACTCGGACTCATATGATATTTTTTTATTTACTAAATTGAAATTTTAGTTATGAATAAGAACTTTATATAATTTATAAAAAAAATTAAAAATTTATTATATATTTCATATAATATAAAGTCTAATATTAAATAATTATTTTATTTTATATTAAATATAATTTTAATAAATTAATTTATTTTATTTTATTTCTAGCATAATTTTAATATAATTAATTCATTTTATTTTACAAACACATTTTTTAAAAAACATCATAAAAGTTTTTTTTTCAGTCAAACTAAGAAAATTTGTTTCCTATCAAAAAAGAAAAAAGAAAATTTGTGGATATTTAAATTTGAAAAAGGAAAAGGGCATTTTGGTCCTTTAAGCTCAAAAGATCATGATAACTTGTTTGGCTCTGGAAATGACACGTGGTGATTTTCCACTGGATGAATAACATTTTTTTGTTGATGAGATTTTTTTTTTATTGTGATGAGAACTAAATCTTGACCTTTCAAACAATTTGATACTATTAGCTCTAAAAAAATCAAAACTTATCGAATTTTAACTGAATTTTTTGAAACGTATAGATCTGACCGAAAAGGTTTTCATCCTGATTAATTACGATCACAATTCTATCATTTCTAATCAAATGCAGTATATTTGATTGCTTTCTGCGAAAAAAAGACGATCATCTAAGCCCAAGTAAATGCAAAATTATCGAATAGTTGGAGGAACAGAATCTATTAAAAATGATATTGATTCAACATAAATTTACTTGGATGTATCTCTCTCTCTCTATATATATATAGATATATATAAAGAGTGAGAAAAACACATTTGCACATGGGCATGGCGCGGGGCTTATATTTTAATTCTTTTAGGCCCTGTTTGGCAATGTGCTAAAAATCATGGCTAAAATTACCCATGGCCAAAATCTTAAATTTATTTTAAAAAAACTTAAAAAATTATTTTATATTTCATCTCACACAACTATCTCAGCAGCACATATAGATATATATTCTAGACTTGATTCCTCCACTATCACCACATGATCCTAAAATTCAATTTTTTTTTCCCTCAAAATTGTCGCACCGCAAGCTAATCGAGCCAGACGAAATAAGACTCAAGTCACTAAACTTTAGGGGCCGTTTGGATAGGGGGTAGGATAAGGTAACCCGGGTTAGCTTAACCTCATTAATAACTTACCCCAACTTACCCCAACTGGGGTAAGTTATTAATTACAATATGATGCTTGGATACTAACCCGGGTTAATCTAGGATATCCTTGAATTTAGTTTGGCAAATAAATAAGTTAACCCAGGATAGTAAATAAAAACAGATGAAATAAAGAAAGAAGACAGTTATTGATCCATTCAACACAGAAATAATACAATCTTCATCATAAATAATAAAAAAATATAAAATTGCAGATATTCGTCAAGATCAACATTCTCGTACAGTTGAGTACCATGATCATCATCGATTCACTACCCTCTACAAGAAACAAAGTATAATTAAACATAATACAATGAGCAATAGTAGTATGTCATTTACTTCAAAATTTCAGTACAAATTAACCTGGCCCATCCACATCTGTTTAATAATTGTCGTTCGAATAATTTCCCCCCGTCGTTGTTGAGTTGCAGGTATATGAGTTGTTTGGTCTTCATCTTCAGCCTCTTCCTCCAAACTCTCCTCTTGCTCTATGTCAGCTTCTCGCATGTTGAAGTAGGTATTATGACCATGATATCTACCAATGTAATTATGCAAAATACAACATGCAAGTACAATATCCGCTTGTATATTAAAGGAAAATGATTTCATATCAGTTAATACTTTAAACTATTTTTTTAATATACCAAACGTGCGTTCAACAATATTTCTCAGTTGAGCGTGCCTATGATTGTACAACTCTTGAGGAGACTCATATCTTCGTTGTGAACGATTATGAAAACTACTAAAATGATATCGTACATGACGTACTAGTGCCAGAAGCTTGTCATTATTAGTATATACAAAATCAACCAAGTACATCTTTCTTGATTTATTCACAACGTCACAAGAAAAAATCACTATAAATATAAAAAATTGAATATATAATATTACTGAATTTACCATGGGGTACTGAAAAACTACCTTGCTCAGTTGCCTATTTAAGAACATGCATGTCAGCAGCAGATCATTCCCATCCAGTTGCAACATATACAAATTATCGATCAAAAGAGACAACAGTCATAACATTCTGAGATATGAAATCTTTTCTATTTTTATATCGATTTTGCTTGTGAACAGGAACTATGACAGGATTCCCACTTGGCTATTATAAGCCTTAGTAATCTCAGTCCAAGCCAAAGGCGTAGAATTCCCGTTAACCACATCTCCATTATTATGTTTCTCAGTGATAAGTAAAATTAGCACATATTTTTCTTCATCAGAGAAATTTGTACCCCTACTTTTTCTACTCGCTTTTAGGTTTGAGGGACCGATTTGTGTCTCATCTTCAACTTCTGTCATTTTATCATGTACAGACATAGTTCTCGATGTCTTCCTAATTGATAGTTTATCCTAGCTCACGCGTCAAAAACCGGAGTTCATATTGCCTATCAAAATTTGTTAACTTAAGTTTAACGGAATTTTAATTTATCAAAGGGCTCGTTGCTTTACAAGAAGCAGGTGATAACATAAAAAATAAATTTTATTTCAATATCCCCATTAATCAAATCATCTGCAGCTCCTTACTAATGCATAGCAATTAAACAAGTACACTACTAGAGATACACATATATGTATGTATAATAAGCCCACTGATGCATCAAATTATACAGAAATTAATTTATTCTACACTTATTTCAAAAAATAAGTAGTACAAACAGCCTCATGACTTAATCTCGAAGAAAATCAACAATGAAAAATATGGAACAAGGACCAAACCTTCAAGATGATGACATTGCATGCAAGCTTCTGGTAAGATGAGTAAAAAACATTTTGCTCATTGCAAACAATAAAACTTTGAAACATCAAGCAATTTACATAGATATATATGATAGAAATTTACTGGAAATGTTATTCAAAAACATGTCCTTTGAAAAAAAAATTATTAAAACTAATCCAGCTAAAGATCACCTAATGCTATATTCGAGCACATCAAAGAAATCATTGACAGATAAACACTATTCAAACAATATTTTCTAGATCTGCTATTCAAATTTAGTTTTGAGAATCAACCAACGTTCTATAACAGATCCATGAAAAAGAAGATTTAGCATCAACAGAAATATCATCAATGTAGATTAAAACATAAGTGAATCTTCTTTTCAAATATCATGATACATGAACATTAAGACAAGTACATAAGCAAAGAAAGTTGAAGATTACTGATATACGAAAAAGATAACATTAAGTTTTATCTCACCATGAAGTGTCTATTGATATGCTAGAAGTGTTGGGCTCAGAATATTGTATGTCGGTTACGGTAACTTGGATCGGTAAAAAGCTAAACATTTTATGTTTACCTCTCCACCTGGATACCAAGGGTAACTGACATATAACATGAAATCACTTTGAGATTAATCAGCCCTACAATATTTTTTTTTAAATTGTTAAAAATCCATCATTGCCTATTTTTCAGAAGTGACATCAAGAGCAAGTGTAACATCTGAGCAAACAAGTGTGGTATCAATTCATATGCAAACTACAGCTTAACTGTAGCAGAACATAAGCATTAAATCGGACTTGAAAAAAAATAGACTTACTAGAAAGCCGCTAGAGCAAAGTAATTAGGACAGAATGCTAAAACTTGGAGGCACAGATAAGACAAGACTTCAAATTTAGCAATAAATAGAGAACTAAGCACACAAGAGTCTAAAAAACAGGCAAAGCATAATGACATAACAGCAACATGACATAAATTATTAAATAACATGGCAATGAATCCTGTAATATGGGTTATATAAAACAAAGTCCACCTAATCAGCATGGTAACATGGCTATGTCTCATAGCAAGAATATAAGCAAAATGATAATCATCATAGGACAATATGATAATGATAATGATAACATGGGTAACATGACACAGCCAGGTCACCACAATGCATAGGCAGCCCTCAGCCCTAAAAAAAACAGTGGAAAAATTGCAAATCAATTAGGAATGATGCAGATGAACAACACAGAACAAAAAAAAACAAAGGGAATCACGATGCACAATTAGGCCTCAGCCACAAAGAAAAAATTTGGAGAAGTGCATAGCCACTACAGCATGTATGAAAAAAAAAATATGGTTGAGAGAATGGGCAGCACCAATTCCAGGCAGAACCAAGACAAAATACTACAGAATCACAAAACCAAGTAGGAAACAGTAAAAAAAACTCAGTACAAATAGGAATGATGAAGATAAACAGCACAAAATCAAGAAAAATAGAGAAGATATAATGAAAAAAAGGGTTGAGATAATGAACTGCAGATATTCCAGGCAAAACCAAGAAGAAACACCACAAAATTACAAACCTCAAAAAAACAGTGAAAAAATCGTAAGTAAACTAGGATGAAAGATGAATAGCACCAAACCAAGAAAAAAAAGGCTGGCAGATCTGCGATTAGGGCAGATAGATCTGCGATTAGGGCAGGCAAAGAGTAGGGAAAGTGCGTTTACCTAAACAGATCACATATAAAACCAAGAGCACTCACCGTCACCAACCCAGAAGGCCGCCGCTGCCGGAGAGGCACTGCGCCGGCATGCGTTTCAGAGCAGAAATTCCCTTCTGTCCTTGCGCCTGGAGCGGCGCCATCATCCGACAACTAGCTAGCGCGAAAAATCCAACCGCTCGCGCAGGCTTCGCGCGCGAGAGAGAGCGCAGATCCGCCATCTCCTCCCTTACTCCAGCATCGCGGCTGGGGTAGCTAAACCTAGGGGTAGGCGGGGTAAGGGAAGCCCGCTGAGTTTGTTAACTCAGGGGTAAAATAAAGCGTTATTACGCGTTTGGTGGGTTAGCTGGGTTAACTCAATCCCACCTATCCAAACGGCCCCTTAAAAAAACCATGTAATCTTTTCTTCTTAGTGAATTTAAATCATAGAAATTGATGTCATAGTTTTTTCTCGAAATTTGGTTCTATGTAAAACTGCCTCCCTTCCTTTTTTTTTTTTTTTTTGCCTAGCTAGAATTTTCACTCAACAATGTTCAAGAACATTAACAAAAATGATGCAGTTAATGTTATAACAGTTTCTATTTTAAAGAGCCCTGTAATGCATTCAAATTCTTAGGATCAGCATACGATGAGTTCCAAACCTTTGAACTCAGACGCAATTTATCTTCTAAATTATTTTAGCTACACACGTGTGGCATTAATAACCAACACATGGATCCTCTCTCTCTCTCTCTTTCACACTTCAAGCCTTGTTCGGTAAAAAAACAATTTTTTTGCTCAATACAAATCTCATCTATAAAAATCAATTTTATTTCACATTCAATATAAATTCAAATATTAGATTTGAAGGTATTTCATATTTTATATAATTTTTAATAGTAAAATAAATTTTTCATCGATTAAATTTAAAAAAAAAATCTATTAAAATAAAAAACTCGAATCAATCGAGACTTCACAGAGTGGCATCCTCATGTACTTTCAGTGAGCAAGTAGGTAAGGTTTTCACTTCTTATGATATATATAGAGAGAGAGAGCTAAAAGTGGGCTTTAACTCAAAATTAATATTTCTTATATTGTTTCTACTTAAAAAAATACATTTAATCGAGCTCGTACACTTAGTTGTTGAGTCTTTCAAATTGATGATCGAATTTTGCTCGGAGCTTAAAAGATGATTCTTAAACTTATATTAAGCAAATTGAATACCGTAAATTTAACATGATATTAGAGCCAGAGTTCTCAAATTCAAATCCTCGATGACCCTCAATTAATCATCTAAAGCTTTACGTTACAAAACAAATAATTAGCTTCCGCATGTAGTAACGTGTTAGAACATTGAATGTTCCTCGTGAGCTACAACCTAACTACTAGCTTAAAATTAGCTTTTAAATCAGTTGGTAGCCGGAGATTTAACAATCAATTAGATTTTCAATCGAATTGAAATAGAATCGATTAATTTCGCATAATTGCCAACCCTGAGAGTAGGTGCGATCATTTAAATACATGACAAAGGCCATGCATTGAAACTGCATGAATGATAGAGATAGATATATAGAGATAGCTTGGGTTTCTGGTAACTAATTAAGAAGACCTCAGCTCAGTCAAGAGCTGACTGCTTTCTGCCTTCCTATTAGTTATAAATACTGCAGCAGTAAAGAGGAAGGAGTTGCTATCATGGGAGGAGGAAGGAGAAGATGAGACAAAGTTATTGATGAGAACTCAAGCCAAGCTAAGCTAAGCTAGCTAGCTAGCTGAGCTCATATTGGTGCCTAGATGCCATCCTTTCCTTATCTAATCTCCTTCCTAGAACCATCCACTTCTCTAAACTGGCATTTCAGAGAGAGATAGGGAGAGAAAGAAGAGTGGGAGATAAGAGGAATAGGAAAGAGAGGGCACCAAATTTTCAAAATTTATAGATCGCTAATAAAAACATGGCAATGTCAGTAATAACTCGAAGATAAATAAGTCGATCGCTAAGAGGTTCACGACTTATGTTAGCTGTAAAGTCCTAAAATAGAAGATTTTAATAATCGTTTTATAAGTACGTATTTTCCAACAAAAAAACTCATTAATGATCTATAAGATTTAAGCACTAATAATCGCTGGCTCATTCTTAGAAAAAATTTATAAGTCGTTCAAGTTCGTTAACTACTCATACAATATATCAGCTAATGTGGTAATAAGATCTTGTTACGTCAGTTGGGATTGGAGGAGAAAGTGAGTTATCATCAGTAAAGTCTTCAAGTTGAATGTCGTACAAGAACAAATAGTCCTAAATTAAAAAAAAGAAATTAATATTTATGGTCTTTATATGTAAAATAATAATCTTAAATAGTTAAAGTTTAGTTTGGAGATCTAAAAGACTGTGAGAATGGCCACGCGAGACCAGAAAAAAGAATAGCATATACTAATCTTGATATCTAGAATTGGGTCGTCACGAAAGATACGAATAAGGTTGAAATTATCAAAAACAAGCATGCCATATTTAAAATAATAAATATAGTCATATATTTTAAAAAAACTCAAGAGAGAGAGAGAGAGAGATGCTTCCTTTTATGTGGAAGAAGAAGAAGGGGAGGAGAATTAGAAAGGAGAAAGCAACACATAAAGCATTAGTCATTTTCCAAGCCAAAGGGAGCCAATCCTTGTCAACTAACAAACAATAGTAAGATGCCATATGTTACTTCAATGTGCATTTTAACTATATATGTTTCATGTGCTCATTCATATAATTATATTTGTAGACAAAATATATATTCACTATATTTAATTTGAGTTGCCCCTCAAATCAAAATGTTTTATGTTCCATGCTCATAAAACTTTATTAAAGCATATTGTTCATTTTGTATTCTAATAGCGGTAAATTGCATCCAAGACTCCTGAGATTGGAAAAGTATTGCAAATTGGTCCTAACTTTTTAATTAAAAGCTTTAATTTGTGCCCCTAAGATTGCAAAAGCTCTACAACTTTTGATCCTAGATATAACTGCTAATTTTTTTATTAATATGCAATAATATTATACTAATTTGTTAATTTTATGGATTAATATTTATATTTTTATAATTTTAAATTTCTAGTATAAAAAAAATAAAAGATGATAGAAATTAAATTAAAAAAAAAAGGTGAGAATAGAATGTTGTAATAGTTCTTTAAAATTATATATAAATGATTCAAATTTATTAAAAATAGATTAAATTTTACATTTTAAATGGGAAAAAGCATTGAAAATCGTGAAATTCTTAAAGGGGAGCAAAAATCTAACACTTTTACAACATAAGGACCCAAATTGAAGTTTTTAATTATTTGGGATCAATTTGCAATGCCCTTCTAATCTCAGGGGGTTGAATGCAATTTTCTCTTCTAATAATATGCTACAATTTATGTTGATTAATGCTCAAACAAGCACTCATATAATCTAAAATATTATTCTAAATATACACTCTCCATGATGCATACACTACACATATACATGCATATATACATTAATTATAGCAACGTTTTTGAATAAAAAAAATCAATTTAATGGTGATGCTTAAAACCTATATATATATATTTTTATAGTAATTTTTAATATTTAAACAAAATTTTTAATTTTTTTTAAATTAACAATTTTTTTAATAGTTAAATTTAATAGAATATATCAAAAATGACCTACATGAAAAATATTTTAGGCTAAAGAGATAGATGATATATTTTTATTTTTGTACTCTAATGATGTGAATTCATTGATCTATCTTAGGGTCTTTGGTAGAATTACCCTCTACATATAACTAATGTTCATTTTAAATGGTTTTAATCAAGTTTCTAGAACTCAGCTGAAACTTGGTAGTTTCATTTCCATTTCAGTTGAAACTGATCCAAAAAAAGCTTTCGAGTTTCGGTCTCAGTCAAAACTAGGTAGTTTCAGCAGTTTCAGTAAAGTTTTCGCTGAAACTATTGAAACCCAATGAAAACTCAATCGAAACCACAAAAAGTACTTATTTTTCTCAAAAAAATAATATTCAATAATTATCATTATAATTTTAATTTATAAAATTTAAATAATTTACAAAATCTGAAAATTGCCAATACCAAAACTACTGAAACTGTCTTGGAGCGTAATGGAGTATGTAGTTCTATGGAAATCTTACAACTTATTTTCAATGAGTTAGAGCGTAATGAAATTTCCCACTACCGAACAGGCTTGCAGAGCTATTGCTTGGATCACTTGCAACATGGAGTAGTGGATGGACTGTTCAGAGAATCCAACTTCACTTCTAGCTAGGGATTCTATCCTAGCTAATATTGTGAACATCTTATTATCGTTTGCTGTCTGCAGAATTAGTTATAATATACAACGTAACAACAATAGTGCGGCCCACTTTCTGGCGCACTATGCGACACTAGGTAATTTTTGTTGGTAAATTGATATGCCCCTTCCCAATAAATTTTGTAAAATTCTCAAAGTGGATGTTGAGTGACACTTGATAGCTTGTAGTTTCTTTATTGTAATTTTTTTGTATTGCCACTTTTCAAAAAAAAAAAAAAACTACCGAAACTGTCGAAACTGTTAAAACCGATACTTTTATCTTGCGACCAAAACCGAGTTTTAAAACATCGGTTTCAATCAATATCTTTTCTTTAATGTTCTTTTTGCTAATTAACACAACAAGCTATAAATTAAATCTAAAAGCCCTCATCCTCTCATGGCTATAAATCTCCCTATCTTCCACAAGCAGCTCTCTTCACCATCACATAAATTTAAGAGCTTCTCTTCTCAATATCCCTCTCCACAGTACTTTCACTCCACCATGACAACGTGCAGCAGTACTAGTCCATTCTCAGAGCTCCAAAACCAACTCGGCTACGTCCAGTGTAGCTTCTGCGCCACCTTTCTACTGGTATGCATACGTATATATACGTACGTGTATATTTCATTTTTATACGCACATCTGCACGCGAGTACGTATTATAATATAAATATACGTAGGTGAGCATCCCATGCAGCAGCTTGCTGAAGGTGGTCACTGTGAAATGCGGCCACTGCTCGGCCCTGCTCTCTGTTAGCTTGGTGAGAACTTCCCTTGTCCCTCTGCAGCTCCTTGCCTCCTTCGGTCATCATCAGGTGTTCATATATATTATGATATTATATATATAACACAACTTAATTAATTAATTAATTACAGCTTGTTAATTAATTATATGCATGCATTATATGTAAGTAAGTCAATTTCATTCTCAATATATATATATATGGTAGAATACGACTGACAAACTAAAGCTTTTGGGTCAGTTGATAGCCACAGATTTAACGTGATATTAGAGACAGGAGGTCTCGAGTTTGAATTTTGGTGGCACTGTTCATCTAGATCTGGTATAAAGTTAAAACTAAGAAATGCATATATGTGTTTAATTCGTACTGTAAAGCAAATAAATTTACATATAAGAAAGCGTGTTAGAATATAAAACTATTTTTTGCGAGATTGTTCGTGGTCGACGGACAAGTGAAAAAGCCTTAATTAATTATCTAGTGGAGTACTGTACATTAATTTATTTGTTGGATAATGCTAATTTTGGGCTATGTATGTAGTATTGTTCGTATAACAATTAAAATAAATCATCCTTTTTCGTAACATTAGAAATAGCTTATGGATACTATTTTATATAGATAAACATAGATCTCATTATTTATCTTTAAAAAATATATATATATTTATCATATTATCATATAAAATTGATGAAGTACTTAAAAAAATAATTATATATAAGATAGAACTGATAAATTAGTGAATTGAAATAAGAATTCATTGGGAAATGCAGGAAGAAAACAGCAAGGATGCTGATGAAGAGAAATCTACTGGAGAAGTAGAACAAGCTGAGGAAGAGATGCAAGCAAAAGAGAGTTCTCCTCCAACTACACTCACTATAAATAAGCGTGAGCAGCATTAATTCATTTTTTTTTTCTCCATAACACAACATATAACTAAAATGATCTCTCTCTCTCTCTCTTTTTGCATTATATAATGATTTTCTCTTTTAATTAGTTTTCAACCATAGAAAAAGGCAATTTTGACCCACCACAAACCGAGCCTTACGATTTTACCGCAAAAAGGGAATCATTATAGAGGCATTTAAGTGAAAAAATAAAAAAATCTCATATATAAAGCACAACTCATGCATAAATTTAATTTGAACGTTAAAATTGAAAGAGATATACTAGGCTACGCAATTGGGAATGCAAAAAATTTTACATACGCTAGTATTTCAGTAATAAAAAAAAATTGGTATTCGTAAGCAGATGCGTTGTCTACTTTAGCTAACTTTTTTGTGATCTTATAGAACCTAGTAGCGTTTCTACTTTTTTTACGTTAACCGATTTTGTCTTTATTTTTATTGGACGTCGATCACATTTTTTTTACCTTGATCAAGCTTATATTGCGAAAAGAATAAAATTTTGGTCTTTTTATTTTATCTATTTATTTAGTCAAAAATTTAAAGAGAGAACATATATATACTTTAATCACGTTGGTATATCTTGGATGAAATTATACTATACTTCAAATTCTGACCTATAAATCATGACTTATATATATTCCAAAATATTAAATCATACATGTTCCCTAAATTACTTTAATACTAAAAACAAAACCATAAATACTAAATCCTAAACTCTACACTAACTCTAAAATTTTAATTTTAATTTGTAGCTTGATTATATATAAATTTACTCTAAACTCAATGTAATGATATATATAAAAATTTCTAATATACACTTGTAAATAATATACAATAATATATGATCTATGAAAATATATTATTAATTTTATTCAAATTTTTTTTAAAAAATTCATCTGAAATATGTAATTTTATAAAACTTCAATGTGATACGTGTAGTATTCCATCTTTAACAATGAAACATATAATTTGTTATAGTTAAAATATATTAATGTGTAGAATCTTTCATACACATCGAGCGACTCCCTGATCTCTTCCAATATGAGACTGATCACTCTTGATCCTATAAACTTGATTCCTGCCCTATGTCATTCTAGAAATATATAAAGAATTCATATATAGCCCTCGATCTTTTATCTTAAAAATTATAATTTATAAAAAATTCAAACAAATACAAGACTGTAAAAAGAGATCAAAATTGTAATGCTTTTACAACCCAGAGATCAAAATCAAAAATTTTCAAAAATTAGAGATCAATTTGCAATGCCCTCCTGATCGCAGGAGATCAACCAGATGCAATTAATTTACCCTTATTTTTATCGATTTAGGAATTAGCATAAAATCATGACTAACAGAGGGGCATCTCTAAGTTTGTTCAAGCCCATATATAGTTTAATGCACTTTAATATATAATTTTTTCTATCTTAATTAATGACATGCATAGTTTAATTCACATGAAATTAATATCTTTCATCAACTTTGAGATCAGCACCAGAGAAGAGACAAAGAGCACCTTCAGCTTACAACCGCTTCATCAAGTATGTATTATATATCATCACAATTAAGAGAGTTTATATAACTACAAACGAGTATTTTTTGTCGATCTTAAATTTCATCGATTTTATTTCTAACAAATTACCTTCGAATCGCAAAACTACAAATTATTTATATACTAAAATTATCGTAGAAATTTAAGATTTTAATAAATAAACAAACTTTAATACTAATAACAAGTGTTATTTCACATTTTTTAAAGTATAAATAAATTTCAGGGAGGAGATTCAGAGGATTAAAGCAAGAGATCCAGGCATTACTCACAAGGAGGCCTTCAGCACAGCCGCCAAGAATGTGAGATTTTTAATTAATTAATTAATATATATATATCTCAAACTTTATTTGATTTTTGATTAAATTAATTTGCTTATAATTGAAATACTTAAATCCAATAATAAGCTCAGAATTTAAGGTGAAAGTTTTGAGTTCAAACCGATCCGAATCTACATTGACTCGGATTTAGCTTTTGAGTTACACATTATTGAGTCGGGTACAGAATTATTCGAAGGTGAGTTTTATATAATTTTTTAAGATAATTTTTTGTTTTAAATGATAATCTGAGCTCGAAAATAGACCATAAAATAGTGGGACTAATTGCAAATTTGGATAATTAGTAGATAGGATTTGAGATCCAACCCAGAAATATTGATAATATTTATTTAATTTTTTAAAATAACATATTTATGCATTTTTATAAGATTTTTGAATTTTTTTTTACTAATTATAATTTTTTAGCTATTTATTACCAATGATATGTACATATAAAATTTTATTAATATATGTCACTATATCTTATTTGAGAAAATTTAGAGGGTTGAAATGTAAAATATAATAATAAAAAATTTAATATATAATTAAAGATGAATTAAGATTTATATATATAAATGATCCTTAATTTTATTGATAAATTATATAGTAAATTACAGAAAACATTTTATAGTTTATCAATAATTACACTTTAACTCTCATTTCTTCAAATCTTTGACTTAGTTTCCCATTTTGAAATTATAGTGATCTATAGTTCTCTATTTTGCTTTATTTTTAGGTTCCTATTATAAAATTTAAGGACTTAAATGAAATATTTTTAAATTATCAATAAACTTTTATGGTCCTATGAATAATTTCTGTTAAATTAACATATATATATTATTTTTATGGGATAATTACCTGCATACCATATCATTTCACTTTATTTATGTATTACACGTCCATTCTTAGTTAATTACGCTATGCACACTCAAAATATTATAAAATATCACATACACACACTTAAGTTAAAATTTAGTTAAAATCTATTTGAAAAAAAATATTTCGTTAATAAATCATTAAAATTATATTTTTACCTTTAATAGTACATTTTTTTTTCCTCGATGTCACACTAAAGCGCTGATCTGTCCTAAAATCAATTCACGTCGCGAATGTTTCCTTCCCTTACCACAACCTAAACATGCATCAAATTTTTAAGATTTTCACTCAAAATATATTTAAATATCCTTAAAATAATATGATGAATAGTTCAGATTTTTTGTAACCTAACTATAGTTAGGCTATAGGAAAATTATAATTGTTCATTATAATGAAAATAAGTGAAAGTGTGTGTATGTAAGATTTTATAATATTTTTAAGAATGCATAGCGTAATTAACTAAGAATGGATGAGTAACGTATAAATAAAGCGAAATTGTGTGGCATGTAGGTAATTATTTCTATTTTTATTTGAATAACTTGAAAATCTATATGATATATTTTTAATTTAAGTCTAAATTTGAATGCAGTGGGCCCAGTTCCCTCGGTTTCAGCAGGGAGAAATTGGTGAAGGATGCAGCACAATGAGAGATGGCAAAAAGGCAAGGGAAGAAGTAGCAATTCACCAAGTATGTGTATAAATTTCTAATTTATCATGTGGATTAATTACAATTTACTCCCAAAGAAAAGGATAATAGGAGGATATATAATTAAAGTTTTTATTTTTGTTTCCCAAGTTAAAAAATTGGATCAATAACAATTAGGTCCCTTTAATTTAAACCTATATGCAACTAAGTTCTTCGAATTTTCAAATTAATCAAATTGATTTTAAGTTTGAAATAATATATATATAGGTTCTTGGGTATTAAAAAGATGCTCAACAAATTTTTTTTTCTGATTAATTATTAAGATATTCATTTGAAATATTAAATATCATTTATTGAATTTTTTTATCAGTAAGCTTATTTGTATATTATCTCAAATTAAAAGATTAATTTAATTAAGTTGAAAATTAAAAAAACTTAATTACTATTAACTCAAAAAAAATATAACTATTTTAGCATATGGTAGCTTATAATGCAAATTATTTATGTGTTAATTAGCAGAAGGATGCACATTTGAAGCAAAAAGTCAGATTTAATTGTCATTCATCAAAAAATAAATATTTATATACATCACCCTATTTTTAATGAATAATTATAATATTTTTCATCAGTAGGAAAAATATGTAATTAATACATTTTTAAGATTGATAAATAAAAATTTTTAAGAATAAATTATAATAGAAACCAACAAAAATAAAGCTCTATTTGAATAAAATTTATTTCAACTAAAAACTTTATTTTATTTTAAAAAAAATAGAAAAGAATTTTACATCTTATCCTACACTAATTAACATTAAATAATCATTTTATTTCACATTAAATATAATTTTAATATAACTAACTCTCTTCATTTCATGACGTCATACGTATTTTTTTAAAATGATCGTTATTTTTTCCTCTAACGAAACTAAATATTCAATTTTTTTCAATATTAAATGAATAAATAGGTATGCAATTTTTTAATATCTAAAAATTAAAGTTTGATTTTATATAAGTTTAAAATAACAAAATTAAATATTATGTGGTGAAATATATATATGGCATAAGTTAGCTTATTTATCTTTAATTTAATTATATTTTTCAGATTGATGGAAGAAAAATTGTGGGATTCAGTGGGGGAAAAGAATTGAGGCATGCAATTCTTATGGACACAGCTTAATTAATTAACTTCAAGCTCTCAAGCTCAGTAAATCAATTAATTAATTAGCTAGCAAGCTTGATCAATTAATTAAATCCCCTAATTAGTTTAAACACATGCTTATGTTTGTCATATCCAATGGTGTAATGAACTTTTAATCAACATAATTAAGTGCCTTAATTTGCTTCAAATGATTTTTTTTCTCATCATTGTATTTTTCATGAAATTAAAATTAAAATTTATTTTTAACTCGAAATTTTCTTGAAATGGAGCTAGTTTGTCGGGCTTCAAACTTATCGCACTCAGAGGCAAAACTATAATACTAATAGTTACGCATGTCACCCTCATAATTATCTTTATAGATCATTTGTTTAATGAGATTATTTGATCATGTCTTATAAATTTTGAACTTGTTTTGAGATAAAAATAGAGCTAATAATATTTAAAAAATTGACTGTTTTATTTAAAACAGTAAAGAATATAAAATAAAGAAAATTTTATATCAAAAAAATGGGTAAATTGCATTCGATCGATCATTTGGGTCCTTGAAATTATAAAAACATAGCAATTTTAATTCGTTTTTCAGAATATCACCCTTTTCGATAAGAAACATAAAATTTAATTATTTTGAGTAATTTTAATTAAATTTTCAATTTTAATTTTTTTTAAATCCTTATTTTTTCTGCACTAAAAATTTAAAACTAAAGAATATGAATATTAATATTTTAATATAAATATTAATGGATGAAAATAGTTCTACAATATAATAATAAAAATTTAACAATTAAGGATTAAAATTACAATACTTTTGTAGCCCAATAAGCCCAAATCAAAATTTTTAAAGATTGAGATAAATTTGCAATGCTCTTGAATCCTCAGGCCCAGACATAATTTACCCTAAAAACATGTAGAATTTATTAAATTTAATTTAATATCACTAATTTTATAAAAAAAATAATTATTTTGATTTATAAAATGACCAAAATTTTAATTATATTTTTTTAGGGATAATTACCTGCATGCCACACCATTTCACTTTATTTATGCATTACCCATTCATTCTTAATTAATTACGCTATGAACACTCAAAATATTATAAAATCTTACATACACATACTTAAGTTAAAATTTATAAATCATTAAAATTATATTTTTACTCTTAATAGTACATATTTTTTTCTTCCTCGATGTCACACTAAAGCGTTGATTTGTCCTAAAATCAATTCACGTCGCGGATGTTTCCTTCCTTTACCACAACCTAAACATCAAAGTTTTAAAGATTTTTACTCAAAATATATTTAAATATTCTTAAAATAATATGATGAACAGCTCAGATTTTTTGTAACCTAACTATAGTTAAGTTATTGAAAAATTATAATTGCTCATTATAATAAAAAAAGTGAAAGTGTGTGTATGTAAAATTTTATAATATTTTGAGTGTGCATAACGTAATTAACTAAGAATGGATGGGTAATGCATAAATAAAACGAAATGGTGTGGCATGTAGGTAATTATCCTTTTTTATTTTTTATTTTTTATTTTATTTTTGAAGATGTTATATTTATAATAAAAACATTTTGAAGGTTGCAATAAATAAATTGATTTGGGATAAAAATGGAAGAATCCCATCAAATCAGCAACTTTGGTGCATGAATGTAACCAGGCCAGCTCCTGGTCCAGCGGGCCCAGTTTGAAGTTCAACACGTGTGGGCCCATCTGATGAGCACAAAAAATAATTTCATTTTAATTTAATTTTTTCCTTGAATATATGATTATGACTTTTGAATGCAACATTAATGCCATTTATTTTCATTTAATAAAAAAAATTCATCTATAAGAAAACTTTATTTTAATTATGCTCGACACCCTTTGCTCTCGAGGTCCTTATGCTGGACGACATCGGAGAACAATGTCTCTCAAACTTCAATTCATTTGAGTTCGATTAAAAAATAACTCGCTAACAAAAGATTTATAAATTGATTCAAAATAATTATATTTTAATTTTCTCGAATCAAATTTGACTATTAATTACTGTGAAAATTTTAAAATCGATTTGAGTTCAACTCACTCTAACTCAGTCTATGAATTAATGCTAAACTATGCAATGCATCACTCATATACATAGCCAACCACTTAAATTCAAGCCTTCTATCATTCATAAATCCTTTATTTCAATTAATTTAGTCTAAAATATACCATGCAATATATATATATATATATATAATCAAATTATAGTCTTTTTCCTCTTTAAATTTATTTTAAGCTTATTCAACTTCAACTTTCAAGATTTTTAGGATCGAAAATTATGTTCAAATGTGAACTTGTTTGATAAAAAATTGAATTTTGTTGAGTTAAAAAATATGTCAATTTTTTTGGGTCTAATTTAATTTGAAAAAATATTTTTCGTGATCTAATATAAACGAGTAGATTGTGATTTATTTTTATTTTTTCTAGTTTGGGTGATTTATGAAAATAAACAATATTAAATCTCCTTCATTTCTTGCCATTTTTCCAATTTAGAGTGCGTTTATTTTCAATAAAATAAAATTATCTATTTCAATCAAGATATATATAAAATATGAAGGCATGTCAAGCTAAAATTAACATAATTGATTAATTTTTTTAAGAGGCAATTTCCTACGTGCCACTAGGGGTATGCAAACTATGATTTAAACCAAAAAATTGAACCAAACCGTTTAAATTTAGCGGTTTAGTTTGGTTTAGAATCTAACAGTTTGGTGATGGTTTGATATTTTGAGTATTTCGGTTAATTGATTTGGGTTCGATTTCACATATTTGGAAACCAAACTTATCGAATTAACCGATTATTAAATAACCCATATATAAATATGAATTTAGGGTTGGGTCGGTTCAGTTGTATTATAGTAATTTTTACAGTATTGACTTTGAATTATTGAAGTGACAGTGTATATGTATATTTATGAGTTTTCATCGTGTATTTTTATGATAATTATTTAGTGTATTTTTTTCAGGTGTGATAATTAGGATGAATTCTTATAAGAGAGATAGTCTGAAAACTTGAAAAAGTATTTATCATTTTTGATAAACAAATGAAATTTTTGTTATGTAATTTTGATTATATTGTGATATTGATATAATGATGTGTTGCAATTGCTTCTGAATTTTTTTAATTTTTTGTTAGTTTATTTTGGTGATGCGATTGAGTTATTAAATTAAATTATTTATTGTACTAAATTACTCTTATTTAAAGCTATTATCTAGTAATTAATATAGCAATATTTAATATCATTATAAGAAGATTAAAAAAAATTTTGAGATAAAAAAATATAGTTTTAACCGAACCAAACCAAACCAAACTGATGTTTATTTGGTTGGTTTGGTTTGATTTATAATCTAATTTGGTTTGCTTGGTTTCATTAAATTTAAAACCAAACTCAATTTTTTTTTGATTTGGTCACCAAATAAACCAATTAAACCGAATGCACAGGGCTACGTGCCACAATAAAAATTTCACATTACAAATTACTTATTCATATTTTTTATAAATTTATTCTACATATTACAAAATATATAACAAATTATATCCATATTACAGTTGTGATGTGTCTAGTACAATATTTTTAATAGTTTGTGATATGCACACGCTAAAAGAATAGGAAAATTTATGACAGACTTATCTATCGTAGATATGCAATGGATTTAGTCGTCACACGGTTTTGTAACAACAAGTTTTATCGCAAGTAGTCTTGTGACAGGTTAAATTCTTGTCACAAGCATTTGCAATAGTTGTTTGTCGCAATTTTGCGACATATGGAAGATAAAATAGTCTTTTGCACACGTTGCGACAAATATTATGATGAACCTATTGTAGAATTGCGACAATCACAAATCTATCATAAATATGCAACGAATCATAGTTGTATATCGTATAGTGTCTATTATAAATATCTGTTATTCTTATAATGACAGCACTATAAAAGTATATGTATTGTAATTTATCAAATATGAATAAGTAATATATAGAAATATAGGTAATTATTTTAAAATTTAAATAACTAAACTTATGCAACTTAAATTAAGGTTTAATTAGAGTTCCATTTTGTTTTCATTAATTAATTTGTAACGTTGAACTTGAACATGCATATTTATGATAAATTAGGGTAAATTAAATCCAAAGTTCTTGAATGTAAAACATAATATTTCATAAAAAAATATAATATAATATAATATATTATTCAAATTTATTTCTAATCTTTTAATATTAAATTTTTATCAAATATCAAATTCACCCCCTTTCTCTCCCTTCTCACGATCACGACCAACCAACAGTTTTACGAGTCACACATTATCAACACATTTTAGTATTAAAACGTTAATTTTATAGTAGTTTTGATTTCAGAACGTATCAATTTTATAAGTTTTGATTTCAGAACGTATCAATTTTATGCATCCGATTACGAGCTAAATTTAAAATACTAATATAATCTTCAGCCACTTTAATAAAAATTGTTATTTTAAGCATGCATCTAATATATATATATATATATATATATATATATTATGGTGTTGATTAACAAAATTTTTAATGATATTCATTTTAGAAATTGCTAAATGTTAAAATATATATGCTATGTATGTAAAGTTTTCTTATTTATTAAAAAAAAATATTTCAGGTATATATATATGAAATAAAAAATTAATCAAGGAACCAGGTGATGATCCTTAAAAGAGCGGCTCTCGCTGCAGCTGACGATGATTTGATGATCGGAGATCATCTCCACGAGATCCATCTCCCTCTTGATCACCATCAACTCCGGCGCGGCCTCCGTCTCCCTCCCACTGCTACCGCTGCTCCCAAAATCGCTCAGCTGATCCAGCAAGAAACCCACGTCGCACATCTCCTCCATCTCCTTCTTGTCGAGCAGCATCAGCTCCTCCGGCACGTCGCCGAAATCAAACCAATCCGCCGCGCCGCCGATCTCCGCGGCAGTCTCTGCTTCAGGAGGCGGCGGCGGCGGCGGAGGAGGAGGAGCTGTTGCAGGGAGAGATGGGTTGGCGGAGGAGAGGCTCTTGATGTAGTCCTGCAGGAGGGAGCTGCCGGAGGATTTGGGGTGCTTATTGGATCCCCGACGGCAGCGCCGGCGAGCGAACTGGCGGCGCTTGGTGGCGTTCCAGTGGTTCTTGATGGAGTTCTCCGTTCTCCCCGGCAGCCGCTTCGCGATCTCGGCCCACTTGTTCCCTATCGCCGAGTGCGCTTCGATCAAGATCTTGTCTTCCTCCTCGCTCCACGAATCCTTCTGCTCGATCTCACAATTAAGTCGTATTTTATTTCATAATTAAATTATAATTTTTAAAAAATTTACTGAAATATTTTATTTTAAAGTTATTATAATTTAAAAAAAAATTATAAAATTATAATTATTACATAACATTATTCATAATAATGTCTGTGATAAAAATATGAAAATTTGAAAAAATGCTGAAAATAAAATTGAAAAGCTGGTAAATTTAATAACTAAAAACCTTATATTATTTGATATATATATAAAAAAAAACTTATCCTCTTATTTTAATTAGAAATTTTAATAGTATGAATTTTAATGGGGAGCTAAGAGATCTAAGCTCTGTGCATTTCTACATTAATATACATATAAATAAATAAATAAAAATTTAAAAAAAATTATTTACGTATTAAATATTCAATACATATATATTGAAACATTTATTTTCAAATTTTTAATTAAAATCAAAGTTCATAATTTCTATAATGTTTAAGAGTAAGAAAGAGTGAGAATATATAACATGCATGTAAGAAATTAAGTTCAATCCTAATTTTGAATTATTTGTAAGGCATATATTCAAGATATATGTAAATAAGATAAATATTATGTATTTAATTATATATTCTTTTTTAATACTATTTATTCTTGCTACTAGTGTAGGAACTTAAAAGTAAAATAGATCAAGATTGTAACACATATAGTTCAAATTATAAATAGCATGCATTTATATATATATATATATATAAAAATAATATATTTCATATCATGGTAATTAATTAATTAAGATCACTCTATAATTTCCACAAGAATAAGAATCATGTGAGCTAGCTAGATTATAGTATTAATTAAGTAGAGAAAAGCTTTGTTGCTTATAATAGAGAGATACACTTCTCTAATTTCCTTGTTTGAAAAGTTTGCAAGGCACTGGCTTTATGCTCATACTACAAACACTTGGCAATATTTGCCCTTAAAACATGTTGTTTGTTTACTTAGCTGTGAGATATCATTGTTTCATTTTTTTATTGTTCATATATAGTAGTAATGTTCAACAAGCAATATATGCATGCAAAGGTTTTTGGAAAAAAAAAAAAAAAAAAACTCATTAAATGATAACATGAATCTCTAAATTAATGAGAAAATGTGCATTGAATTTTCTACTACAACTCAACCCTTATCCACATTTTAGTTTTCGATTGCCATGACCTCCCGAAGCCCCCTTTCTCCCGTCCTTTTTCGAGGCCTTCTGCCTTCACGGGATTGATTATTGTCGATCACTGATAGCTAGCTATTCTAATTCTTAGAAATTGTTGTGCAGATTAGAATCCATATTACGCTTAGTGGGGGGGTGTGCAACTTCACAATCAAATTTCTCGGAAAAATTTATAGTATAATAATATTTTTTAATTAATTAATCATAAATTCTATATTACATTTCTTTATTGTACGTACACATGCTTTCACTAAATACTTTTAACAAAAACAAAAATTTTGTGTGATACTTCTCAATAAAACTGTCTTTGTTAAGCTTGTAACGAGAGATCTTTAAGCCTTTACGTAAAGCCTTCTCGAATAAATAAAATTTCAACATAATTTGAATATTAAAAATGATTAAAACTTAATATATATATATATATATATATTTGCATGAAAATTATCACCAAATCTAACCTTGATGTTTGGTCTAAGATGATTGTGCCATCTCTCTCTACACTGCTTCCCAATCCTCCCTTGTAGCATCTGAGCGACGTGGGACCATTTCCTCAGCCCATACTGCTCCACCAGTTTCACCAATAACCTTCACAATTTCATCACAAATCATTTTATAATTCAATTAGTGAACAAAATTTCACCTTCATTTGATGCATGCATGCATCAAAATTCCATTTTTTTAATATTAGAAGAAAGAATATATGTGCTCACTCACTTGTCTTCCTCCAGCGTCCACTGCCCTTTGATCACGTTAGCTCTCTGTTGAATTTTCATGCCATTCCCGTTAATCTTTCTCATGTTACCGGAAGATCGGCCGATAGTTCTATCGCCGGAGACATAACCAGCTATGAAGGGATTGACGCCAGGAACCATATTGGAAGCTTGACTGATGAGATAGTGATGATGATGATCAGAAGGAAGAGAAGAAGACAGAGGAGGAGGAGGATGATGATCAGCTTGGAGAAGAATCCCAATCTCATGATCACGAAAACCCGAAGCCTGAAGATGAGCGTTTATGATGCTGGGCGAATCGAAGAGCTTGCTCATGATCGGCGTGCCGCCGGTGCCTGCGAAGCCATAGCTACCGGCATCGTCGCTGCATGAGATGTCGTAGGGATCGTCGATCCCGTGAAGATGGAGAGGGTCATGAAATTGATCGACTGAAGGGTAGCATGTTTCTGAAGCCGTTAAGAACTCATGACTTCTTGCTATGTTTGAAGCTTTGAAACACTGGAAGTCCATAGTACAGCTCTAGCTAGGAGAGAACAATGCATACAACGAGAGAGAGAGAGAGAGAGAGAGAGAGAGAGAGAGAGAGAGAGAGAGAGAGAGAGAGGGAAGGGGAGGGAGAAAGGGGGGAGGGAGGAGGTGTTAAGAAGGAGCAACCCAAGGGGAGAAAATTCTTTTATTGTGAACTTTAATGATGTTTTTTTTGGGGTTTTGTGTAAATTAATATCACCCCATAAAATGCCCACTCATGAAATAATTACTTTCCATAAAAAAATATTTACATATATTTATCACCTTCAAAGATGTATTAATTACACATTTACATCTTTAATAAAGAAAAAAATTAAGGTTATTCATCAAATTAAGTTATGTTTTATATAAATTTAAATTTATCTTTGAGGATAAATGAGACATAAAAAACTAATTAACCTTTGGAGTTACATGAAATTTATCCATTTTCTCTCTCATTTTGTGATAATTTGTTATTTATATTTTTAAATTAATTTAATAATCTGTTGATTTCAATTTTATTATTTGAGAAATACAGTTTTAAATACCTAACCAGCCTATTTTTTTTGTAAAAATTCTATCTAAATTTTTTATGAAGGTATTTTTTTTTAGAAAAATCCCTTTATATATATATATTTATTTATTTATTTATTTAAATTCTCAAAATCCCTTAAGTTGAAGGATCTCTTCTTTTGCGCCATCAGCCGTCTGATCTCATTATTGGATGCCTCAGATTAAGTTTCATATATTACATTAAAATTTATATTTAAAAACTATATATAAATATATAAATATATTATATTGTGGCATTAAGTGCATTACATTCAGAATTTTTCATAAAATATTTCAAGAACTCAAATTACCCATTTAATTTCGTATATTTGATAAATGAGTTTTATTCGAATTGTGATTTAATTTGATATTCAATTTTAAGTTCTTGAAGTCATTTAATTTCTATAATTTAAGAAATTTTTGATCTATAAATAGAGCGAATTCAAACATGGTTAAGTCGAGTATGAATTGGCCAAATAAAATTGATTTGAATACGAGTTAAAATAATATTATAAAAGAAATAAGTCAATTTAAAGAATGGGTATATAAATTAAGCTGAACATAACTATATAAAATGGCATTTTTTTTTTTTTTTTGAGGATAATGTTGGCTTCAATTTGAGTTTTAATATTATCTCAGAAAAATAAATTATCAAAATTAAAGTTTTAAATGTCTGCTCCTGGTATGTGAATTACATATTAATTGGAAAAAATTAATATTTCATGAAAAAATATTTAATTGAAAAATCCAAAATAAAATAATAATACTTCAAACACTATTAAATAATATTTTATGAAGTAAAATATTAAATATAAATTTAACATATCAAACATAGAATAAAAATAAATAATACTACAAATTTTAAAAAACTACTTTAACTGATTTTAACTATCTGGCCTATTCGATTTATTAGTTGAATTGATTTTCGATTAGTCTACTCTTGTTCAATCGCTATTTTTAAACGATCAATTCACGATTCAATTTATGGATCTCATCGATACAATTCGATTTTGAGAACCTTTACGACCCGATCTATATGGTGTTGATCAAAATACGATATGCATAATTCGTTAAATTAGTCGAACATTTTTCAATAATATTAAAAATAATAGAAATGGCATAGATGCAAGTCGTTGATCACATTCGAAATTCAAAACTCACTCGAAACTTAATCAGGGTTTTAATTTAATCTAAATTTTTTCTTAAATAAAATCAAAATTTATTTATTTAAGATTTATACAATGAAAAGTGTATATTAAATATAATATATGTAATAAATATTTAAAGCATGAAATAAGTCGATCATAATCAACTAAATTAATCGATTCAAATTCGACTCATCAACTACCATTAGATGGAATATTGGAGCTTCTCTCTCCCAGTAATAAATAAAAGCAAAAAAATTTTCTTTGCATAACTTAACATCTATATTTAAAAATAATAATAATAATATTTTTTAATTGCTTAAATAAATGCTGTAACGCAATTTAAACCATTATAAAATCACCTTAAATTTTCATTAAATAGATTAAGCATAATTTATAGCTCTTAATCTCCCACTAATTCCAAGCTTTTATGTGTAAATATTTCATTAATATATTCAATAAATAATAAACTCTTAAAAAAATTGTAATATTTTTATGATTAAATTCTTAAATTTAGAAATTAATTGACTAATGAAATAATTAATTACAATTAAAGAAAAAAGTTAAGTAAAATTTGCCCGTTCTGTGAAGAGAAAAGCTGTGGAACTCAACATATTTATTTTATTTTAAATGTTTTATTCTTTCTTAAATTATATAAAAAATAGGAATTTTTACATACAGAATATGAAATTTACACGAAATTACGTATTTCACTATCAATTCATAAATATTACCAGTATTACACCATATTCATTTATAACCTCTGATTGACCATTATAACGGCTCTGTCAAATATGTGAAATGCAAAATATATAAATAAATATGGTGTGATAGTGGTAATATTTACAAATTGATGGTTAAATGCGTAATTTCGTATAAATTTTATGTCCTGTATGTAAAAATCCCTAAAAAATATAAGATATAAAAAAGTAATAAATATTAAAAATGATTCCAACACATTATTTTGATGTTATCAAAAATTGTTTAGAAATTTTTTTTTTTTCAATTGTATTAATTTGCCATTGTATTAAGATTATTTTTTTCTTTTGGGAAGATAGATTTTAAAATTTGGAATAATTTTTTTTCATCTTTACTAACCCAAAAGAAAATGAAAAAAAAAAAATCAATCACAATGTTGTACTCATTTTTATTAACATTTTAATTTCAGTACATCAAATTTTTCAAATTGTTTTTTTTTTGTGTCTATTTTCAACAATATTTGTAACAACAAAATAAAATGTTAAGATATATAAATAATTTTCAGTTATTAAAGTTATTTGTATCCATAACTTTATAGCACATTAATCATATAATTATTTAAATTAATAAAATAATGTTATTTAAACATCTTTAAAAACGCAATTTAAATTTTCGTTAAATAGATTAAGCATTATTTATGATACTTAATCTCTCATGCACTAATTTCAAATATTTATGTTACTCTTTTATTATACATTTAATATATAATAATCTTGTGCATAAGTATAGCAATTTAAGTTAAATTGCTCTTTAACGGTTGGCAAAATTACTGAATCTTGATTTATTACAATATTTAAATTATTTAAACTTTTAGTGAAAATGCTCACTGTATTAAAGAGTTGAGATATAATGAACACACATTTTTATACAAATAACAAATTGATCTTTCCGAATATAAATATAAATATAAATATATATATATAGGGGCATTTTCGTACATATTTTTTAATTCATCTTGAATTATATATTAAATTTTTTATTTTTTAATTTTACAACTTCATCACCTAAATCATCCAAAAATAATATATTTAGGCTTTTCTCATGATTTAAAAAAAAATTGCTGATTATAATTATTTGGATACTTATTACTAATAATATGTATATATATACAAAATATTATAAATATATTTACAAATACATGTATTCTACTAATTTTCGTTATTAAAAAATTTGAGGGGTAAAGTTGTAAAATTAAAAAATAAAAAATTTAATATGTAATTTAAGATGAATTAAGAGATATGTATGTAAATCTCTCGTATAAATATATATATATTATATTAGTAGTCAAAATCCCAAACTCTTTTCAAAATCAAACCAAACTTTATTCAAAATTATTTCAATTTTTTTCTAGTTCAAAATAAATTTAATTGATATAAAGTTTACTAAATTTAAATATTAATGGGAAGAATTTATTAGGGGTAATTGTTTGAACGAAACTTCAAAGCTTATTTAAAATCAGTTCAATTTTCTTTTTAATCAATTTATGTGAGATAAAATTTATCATATATATATATATATATATATGAATTCAAAATATTTTTAATAATGAGATGCAAAGAGCATGTATCAAAAAGTCAAAGCATGAAAACAAATATGATAATAATTATATATAACATTAATATATACATATATAATATCCTAAATAGGTAACAATAGTCAACTCCAATTTGATTCGGAGTAAATTTTCTTTTAACTAAATGAAAAATTTTTAGATAGTTCAGCAGCATCCAATCACAGAGCGTCACATGTGCATCATTCTGTCCATCTGGCCTGATGATTGGGCCGAAACAATGTTGACGCTAAACTTAAAATTTCTCCGACGGAACGCAGTATTGTCTAAAATCTAAATACATATTAATTATTATCTGAATGCTAATCTACATTAAATATTGAATACACAAAATGTTACACATGCCAACATATAAATAGGTGAAAAAAGGATCAACAAATCCTATCAAAAAATTAAAAAAAAAAAAAAAACAACAAAACTATAGTAATAGTAAGAACATATATTGCAACTCCAATTAATACATAATTAAGCAGTATTTCAGAACCTGCCTGATTTGATGAAACTAAATATACACAAAAAAAGGGCAAAACAATGCCAGAGGAACCAAAAAAGAACAAACACTGCCTTGATCGCGGCCGGTGCAACCCTCATCTGGGACTGCAGCTGCGGCTGCGGCTTCGGCCGCCATCGTCGCCGCCTTCGTCGACGTCCCCGTTGTCGGGTCCCGGGCTGAAAGTATAGTAGCAGCCAGTGTTGTTGTTGCTTCCACTGCCTCTGTAACCGCTCACATTTTGGCAAGCAGGATTACTAACCTGATCTTGTGATCCATGGCAATAGCTGAAAATTCCATCAAATATGCAACTACTTAGCATAGGCCCCGTTTGTCTAGGAGTTTAAAATTAACCTGATTTAATTTTAACCAGGCATATCACATCACACATAAAATTTAATATTAAAAATTAACTTTATTTCACATCCTACACATATTACTAAAATAATAACTAACTTATATCACATCTTTCATATATTCCAACATAATAACTAACTTTATATCACATCCCTCACATATCCCAATATAATAACTAACTTTATTTCACATCATTCACAACTTTCAATAAAAAAATATCTCTATCCAAATTTAATTTTAACCTCCTGAAATTTAACCTCACAAACAAACACACCTATAGGGTTCTTTGCAACCTAATGCTTCTGATGCTGAAGAACCAATAAATGAGCGGCATGTAGACATGTGGGATTCAATTGAGAAAGAAAAGGAGCTAACAGCACTAATGCTACGTATATGTTGCGTATACGTCTATTTTCGCTATGTATAAATTCTTTTTAGTAGGTATAAGATATAATTCTAAATTGAGATCATTGTACATGTGGCAATATCTTGCTTATACGTGTACAATGTATAAAGCAAAATAATTATGCATATAAGCAAGCTTATATATTCAATATTATTCCTATACAATAACACCTATCATGCATAGTATATAAGTGGCAATCACTGTTAACATCATTTCTCTTTCTGTTGTTTCTCTCTACCGTTTAGAATTAAAACAAGAGATATCTCAAGAAGAAAGATTATGTATCGGAGAAAATCTAAACGGACATGTTGGAAACATTACTGAGGAGTTTAATAGCATTCACGGTGATATGATTTTGAAAAACAAATAGGAACGGTAAAACTATTTGAGTTTTCCTTAGCTTGTGATCTTTTAATTGCTAAACGTTTATTCAAAAAAAGAGGAGCATATATCACTTACAAGAATGGATCTTCAAAAACTCAGATTGATTTTTTTGTTTAAGAAAACTTGATTGTTTGGATTGTAAAGATTGTAAAGTCATTTCAAGTGAATGTTTAACTACCCAACATTGATTAATAATTTTATATTCTTAGTTAAAGTATTAGAGAAAAAATAATAAGCTGAAATACTATCTTCGGACATAATGGTGGAATGTAAAGAATGAAAACAGATGTATCTTTAAGAAGAAAATTCTAAAACTTGGGCAGTAGAACATCAACAGAAAAGTAATCTTATGTGGCTGACGGTTGCTAGCAGTATCCATAAGGTAATAAAGAATGTATTGGGAGAATCCAAACAAATGACATTAAATAATAAATATGTTTAGTAGTGAAAAAATGATGTACAAGAAAAGATTAAGGAAAAGAAAATTTGTTATAAAGATTGGTTTAAAAATAATTAAAATAATAATTTGAAAAAATATAGTGGTTTAACAGAGTCTAAGAAAGTGATTTGCAATACAAATAATATGATTTTTGAGAATTTATATAAGAAGTTAGACATTAAAGAAGGAGAAAGATACAATGACCAAGATAAGAGATAAAAAAAATTAAAAACTTAACTCAAGTAAAATGCATTAAAAATGAAGTTCAAAAAGTATTTTTCATGAAAGATATCAAAAGATAAATAGATAAGTTACTTTCAACAGCTTTCAATAAAAGTTGTAAAATATAATTGATCTTACTAAACTCCGCACCTCAAAAAGAAAGTAAAAATTACTTACATATGACGTATCAGTAAAGCTGAAATCTGAAAAGCTTTAAAGAAGATGAAGTAAAAAAACAGTAGAACTGAATAACATCCCAATAGATATTTAGAATTTCTTGGGAGATAAAGCAATTTTTTGGCTCAATAGATTAGTTAATATAATTTTGAAAACTAAAAAGATGTTAAATGAATAGAGAAAAATATATAAATACATATTTATAAGAATAAAGACAATGTACAAAATTATGCCAATTATAAAGAAATTAAATTAATAAGTCATACTTTAAAATTCTGAGAGAGGATGATCGAACATAGATTACGCCGTAATAGTAAAGTATCAGAGAATCAGTTTGATTTTATGTCAGGTACATTTACTATAAAAATTATTCATTTATTGAGAGATCTAATAAAAAAGTTTAAGAGAAGAGAAAACCTACATTTAATTTTTATTGATTTAGAGAAAACCTATAATAAAATCTCAAGAAAAGTACTTTGAAAAGTTTTAGAAATAAAAGAATTTACGTTGCTTATATTGAAGTTATTAAAGACATAACAAGAGTTGTTACTTATATTCGAACACAAAAAAGCTTGACTAAAAGATTTTCTCTTGGTCCCGTTGTCTAGGAGTTTAAAATTAACCTAATTTAATTTTAACCAGACATATCACATCACACATAAAATTTAATATTAAAAATTAAATTTATTTCACATCTTACACATATTACTAAAATAATAACTAACTTATATCACATCCCTCACATATTCCAACATAATAACTAACTTCATATCACATCCCTCACATATCCCAACATAATAACTAACTTTATTTCACATCATTCACAACTTTCAATAAAAAAATATCTCAATCCAAATTTAATTTTAACCTTCTTAAATTTAACCTTACAAACAAACACACCCTTACAGTTGGATTATACCAAAGGTCAGCTTTAGGTCCATATTCTTTTGCTTTAGTTATAGAAATCCTGACTAAACATATCTAAGATAAAGTACTTTGGTATATACTCTTTACAGATGATATTGTACTTAATAAAACTAAAGAAAGAGCCAAAGTGAAATTCAAGTTATGGAGGAGTACTTTGGAATCTAATGATTTTCGTCTTAATAGATCAAAAATTGAATATATAGAATGTACATTTAGTTAAAAAAGAAGTACTTACATTACTGATGTGATAACTGATAATCAAATTGTCAAAAAAAGTAAGTGCTTTAGATATATTGAATCAATTATATAAAATAATGATAAAATAGATAATAATGTTATTAGTAGGATTCAAGTAAGATGGGTAAAATGAAAAAATACTTTTGGTGTATTATGCGATAAAAAATTTCATCCGAAATTAAGGGTAAATTTTATAATACTGTAGAAAGACCAACAATGATATATGATATTGAATGTTGGCCTACAAAAAAAAATATACATAAAATAAGTATTGCAGAAATGAAAATGTTATGATAAATGTATGAGTATATACGAAAAGATAGAATGAGAAATGAATATATCTGCAATAAAATTAAAGTTACACCAGCTGAGGATAAATTTAGAAAAAATCGGCTTAAATAGTTTCGATATGTAAATCGTAAGTCGATTGAAGCTCCAGTTAAAAAAATCAAATTATTAAATTTTTTTCATGTATAAAGAGAAAGAGGGAAACTAAATAAGACATGATAAAAAATTATGAGTGGTCTTACTTAGACTAACATAAGGATTTATTAATTGATAGAACGCAATGAAAACAAAAAATTCATGTAGCCAACCCCACCTAATGGTATTAAGGCTTAGTTGTAGTTGTTGTATAGAGGACAACATTGGAGATCGTCCACGGGTTAGCGAAGTCATTGTTTGAATCGGTATCAAAAATGCTCCACACGAAAATGCACATAACAGATTATCCTGAATTGGTAACTCAACAAAATGTTGTGACGTTGTGGTGTTCTCCTAACACAATGGGGAAGGAGTTTATTTGGAACTAGGAGTTTGAACCATACTATCACCATAATTTTTCAAGTGGGGTGGAGAAAAATTATGATGCGAATAGGTGAAATTACAAAAACAATTGCTAAAAAAAAATGTTGTGATTTTGATATCTAAGCAATGACCATTACTAAGTAGCTTAAGGCTTTAGGTTAATGGGAATATATGTCTGTTTGATAAAGAGATCAATTTGGTTATCCATGAAAATTGTGGGTTTGCCTTAAAATATATGTTTAATAAAAAATAAAATTAATTATATTAAAAATTATATACAATATAAAATAAAGTTGATTGATTTATTAAAAATGACATAAAATTTGAAATAAAATAGATTTTTTATAATAAAAATTGTGCAAGAAGTGATAAATATTAATTTAATATTTTAATTTTTTATAATGAATGAACTATTCTGGTTGTTGGCATAAACAAAGTAGTGTATCGACCAAAAATACCCATAATATGTATTGGGCCCAACTTGGCCCCCATGTATTTCTCTCCTAACAAGTGTTATCAAAGTAAGATTAATTGGGATCAAGTGATTAACGCAAATGCTCCTATAAGTTTCTTGCTTTACCATAGTTGAATGAAAATCTAAAAAGCGATGACTACTACTGTGTCTTCATGTAGTTGAGTGAGTTCTCGATTTATACTTAATGAGTTAAAATGGCTCATTGGATGGGGAAAGACCAGTGTAAATAGATTCTCATGCCAGGAAGAGATTATAAAGGATGCACATACATAATTATCCTACATTGATAGTTCAACAACAAATTATGCTGAAAAACAAAGGATAGCCTTTATCCAGTAGCATAAATTTTTGAGTTAATGAGAATCCATTTATATATTGCCCCTAGCCCCTAGGTATTTCTCCCCTAATATGACAAAATTAATGATAGTGCAATAAACATGACTATTTGCATTTTCAAATTCAATAGAAGATACAAGAATTTCGCATTTTTGAATCGAAAGTTCCAACGTTAGACTTATCTCATCTTAATTTTATTCTTCTTTTACTTTTGAAAAATTAAAAATAATTATCTTTCGCAAAAATCATCAATATGACTAAAGCTGTTAATTTTGCTTGAAAATCAAGAATCGCTTGAAAGTTGAATTAAATTTTTTATCAAATTGAATTCGACTCAATCCAAATGAGTTGACTAATGAGCCTTTTTTATGGCTCAAGATTTTTATTAATTCAACCTTAAGCCGACGTACGATCGGATCGAAACAGCTCAAAATTAGATAAATTAAAAATAAAAGATATTATTTATATATATTTATACATGTAACTAAATTTGATATGTTATTTTTTTATAATAGTCTAACAAAGAGCTTCATTATAATTTCCTTCATAACTTTTATTAAGATCATGTTTATTGTAAATTATTTTTTTGTTTTTATTTTGAATACTAGACTAAGACAAATGATCATAGTTTGCATTGAATGAATAAATAAATATATTTATACAGAAATTTAGCTGAAAGATCGAAAATTAATTGAAAGTTGGATAGATTTTGACTTGAATTAAGCTTGAATCAATAACAAATGAGCCAGATTTAGCTCGGATTAAGATTGGATCAAAACTCTTTTCGTTCATTCTTGGGATCAAATCGAAAAATTTCAATTCAATCTTGAGCCGAGGATAAATCGGCTCATAATTGGATCGTTAACAGCCTTAACCCTTTGTTTGGTTAGTGGTTATGTTGATCATGACTATTTTTTAAACTTTTTTTATTAAAAAATATATAACAATTTTTTTAGATATATATATATATATATATATATATATATGACAAAAAAATAAAGTCAGTTAGTTGTGATAATATTAAATAAAATTGATTAATATATTAAAAATTATATAATTTATTTTATTTTTTTTTAAAAATAGTTATGACCAAGTTAACCATCAACCAAACAGAGATAAAATATCACTTTAGTAAAAATTTCGTTTTTATCGAATTACAGTAACTTGCCAAACATAATTAAGCTTCATAAAGGAGGTTTAACACTAAAATAATGTGTGTAATTAACTGTTAAGATTATTTTTATCAAGGCAATAGCCTAGTAGCTCAAAAGGAAGAAACTAGAAGTCACATCGAAGCGAAACTGTTTTACTAACCTGTCTTGAGAGAGGCCTTGATCACCATGCTCATAACTTGAGGTAGTTCCCCACCGTCGAAACTTCGCACCATAGCTACTGCGGGATGCCATCTCGCGTAATTCTGAAGGTACCTTCTGATCTGCACCTACCAACACTTTAACGAGATCCGAGGCATGCTTTGAATCCTGGTCACAAAAGAAGGTATAAGCTACTCCTGTAGCACCAGCTCGACCTGTTCTTCCTATTCTATGCACATAGTCTTCAACCCCTGTTGGGAAATCATAGTTGATCACAAACCTGAGAGAAAATGTTGCTCTACATCATCATCTGAACACCCATAAAAGTTTTTAAGTAAAGAAGATAAGGGTGTTAAGCTTCAAAGTGATAGATGGTTAGAACATTCAAAGAAAGTTATCAATAATCACAATAGGGAAAATTATATACATGATGGCATCATTTGATTGGAACATGTTTTTGAGATGTTTTAAGTTTTTTGATATAGAGAAAAAAATTATTTTAATGTTATGATGTGAAACAAAGATATTTTATTATTGAAGATTGTATTAAATGTAAAATAAAATTAATTTTTTTATTGAAGTATATATATATGACATGAAGCCCAGGTTGTGCTGATAGAGCTTGTAACGTAAGAGGAACTTTACTATAAAAAATGTAAATGATATGAAATAAAGTTAATTTTGAGGGTTGAAATTTGTGTAGGATATGAAATAAAGTTTATTTTTAATATTTAATTGTGCGTATAATATGAATAAATATAAAATATTGATGAAATATTTTTAAGGAGTTTGGAGATTTTTGGAGCCCCAACCAAACAAGGCTGACAAGTATTAAAATTTTACACATTAAACACTAAAATTTTCATATTTCCAAATAGAACACTAAAAAGTTATAAACATTACAAAGAGGATTAGAAGGTTACTAGTTTCGATTAACTAATACTTGGAATATTCAGTCACTCAAATGTTCATACTTGGAGATAAGTGTTAGGTGTTTAACAAACAAATGAATTTTAGCATCATATACGTAAATAAAGAAATTCACGAAATGTAAACAATAAAGGGTAAATTGAAAGTAGGACCTTTTAGCTCGGACATATATGCAATTGGGTCCCTTACATTTCTAAGTTAACAAAACAGGTCTTCTAGTTCAGAAATATGTGCAAACAACTCAATCTACCATAACAAACATTAAATCCCCAACATAAAAAGATGCTTTTGCCCTTGTTACACATTTTTAAGCTACTCTCTCTTTCATTTCTAACCTAGGTAGAAAGGCCCTTTTGCATCAAGGTCCCGAACAGAATAAGAACCTACTTGCACATATTCCAATACGAAACATTGTTAACTTGGAAGTGAGAGGGACTCGGTTGCATATATGCTTAAAATAGAGCGATATGTTTGCGATTTACCCTAAAATAGAAAATAACTTGGACTAATGGAGGTAACAATAGTTTACAATCCGTGCAATTTATAAACTTTCAGCGAGCAGGAAGTATATAATGCTTATTTACTTCTACTTTACAAATATTTACTCAGAACAGATGGATATGCATAGCAATCACCAGAAAAAGCCCTACAATTGCATGTCTATTGTAGGAATTCTAGATATTGGGGTGAATAAAAAAGTATGAATTTGTGTAAACCTGATGTCTTTGATATCCAAGCCACGAGCTGCCACATCAGTTGCCACAAGTATAGGGGACTTTCCACTTCGAAAGTCGCTTAATACCCTATCTCGCTCCATCTGAGACTTGTCGCCATGAATTGCGGAAGCACCAAAGGCACGATCAAGGAAGTCAGCAAGCTGATCGCACATTCTTTTGGTCGAACAGAAAACTATGTATTTTGATGGTCCATTGGAAAGCAAAATCTGCTCCAGTCGTCGGCGTTTATCTTTATGTGAAATAACTTCTACATGCTACATTTGAGGAAAAAAAGGAACCATCAAATAGCAGTCCAGTAAATGAAAAGACACACTACACTTGTTTGCATAAGTTTTATTCCATTTTCACATTTCTACTGAATCGTTCAATCATTTCACAGGTCCATCTGTTGTCATTATCACAGATTTAAGCTACAATATTCATATTTCCCCTCAGCAACACTCCCTCTGTTACTGCAGCAGTGTTCCCCAGTAGGGAAGACAGAGGGAGGGAAAAGAGAGTGGAGAGGAGGAAGGGTGAAATACATGAGGAGAGAGCAATTGGAAGGAAAGAGAGGAAAAGAGGAGAGGGACCATGTCAGGGATCTACATGAAATTAAAAATACGGAAAGAACCAATGTGAAACTATTCAAAAATCATAAATCTCGGATAAAAGAGAGCTAAAACTCATGAATCCAAATATAACTCTAACCAAGAAATCATCTTAGTGCAGACCTGTGTGATAGCTTTATTTGCGACAAGCTCATCAATATTGCCAATGTTGACTTGAACAGGATTGGCAAGTAAATCGGCTGCAATTTTTCTCACTTCCCTTGGCCAAGTAGCAGTGTACATAAGAGTCTGGCGTCGAGATGGTATTTCTTTCACAATTTTCCGTATTTGTGGTTCGAAGCCCATATCAAGCATGCGGTCTGCCTCATCAAGCACCAAGTACGAGACTTGATCAAGGTTGATTCTTCTCATCTCCAGTATGTCATTCAACCTTCCTGGAGTTGCAACCACAACATTGACTCCACGGTCTAATTCTCTCAACTGTGGACCTTTAGGAGCTCCACCATATAAACACTTGAACCATATTATGTATAAGAATTAGATAATTGCACTAAGGAATCGTTAACGTTATTGCATATTAATTCATAACGACATATCAATGAAACAATCGGAATATCAGGGCACAGTAATCATGTACATGCAGGCAAGGCATGCTATAACTTAGGTTTGGTAATGTGGCCTTTCTCTTCCTCCTGCAAAGAACATAGACATCCAAACAATAATTCTGTTGGACTCAGACTCAGATCTGATTGATTTGAAGATACTTAAGGAGCTTTCAGAAAGCAATAGAATCAGATGATCAGAAAAGAAGCAACCTTATCACGTTTTTCACCATAATTGTTAAAAGAAAGAATGAAAGTATGACCATACTTCAGACCATCTTCACTTCAGAAACTCAGCTTTCCCCCAGTTACAACTTACATGATTGTTTATACATGCATATATGCTCAGCTTATAACTATACATCCAGATAATTGTCAAAGAAATCTAGAGGTAGGCACAGACCTAGAAGCATAACTCAAGCATTGAAAATTCAAAATGTTTTTTTGCTAATCAGTTCTTAAATAAGAAAAGCACTTGAAAAGCTACCAGAGTAATGTAAATATTGCTAATACCCACAAATAAAAATAATAGCATCACTCAAACATTGAGCAAGACTGATGCCTGGGGAATATATTCAGTAAAAAGGCAGATGATACTTCTTAAGTTCCAAAGTAATGCTACTACTAACTTGAACACACACATTTACTGTAATAATTTAGTTAAGGGTTTAAAATTAATTGAAATAAGAAATGATCTAAAATGAATAATTTAGGATCTAAAATAAATAATTTTGGACCTATTTATAAGAGAATAAAAACAGGGAGACTAAATTGCAATTTTTCCTGTCGCCCGAGCTAGGAAAGAGAAAAGAATTCCTCTCTCTCTCCCTCTCGGTTTCTCGCGCCCGTGTTCCGTCGAGCCTCTGTATGCCTTCTTCCGCGCCAAGCCGAGCAAGCAGGAGCAGCGCCTCCTGCTGGAAACAGAGGAAGAAGGAGGAGGAGGAGGAGGAGGAGGAGGAGAAGAAGGAAAAGAAGAAGGAAGAGAAAGAAAGAGGAATTTAGCGGATTTAATTGGAACTCTTCTGTAAGTGGATTTTCATGACTTGTGTCTTTGAATTTATCGACTTTGCTTAGTTTTCATGTTTTAAATAACTTGATTTAAAAGGATTTCTATTGACTTAAAAATATTTTGATATGTTTTGATGTCTGCATTGAACTCTAATCACGAGCTATATGATGGCTGCTTGTGAATGAATAATATAAGAATGTTATAAGTTGAAAAAGAAATATTTGAGTAACACATAGAGCATGTTCATTGCATCTTTGCAAAATGCTTATCTGTTTGGATTTCAGGAATCCTGTGAAAACTAGTCAAGTAAATTGTGGGATTTAATCCCAAATTTGAAATATGAGCACCGTAACTCATCATGTGGATAAACTTCTTTGGTGCTGGAAGTCATTTCATGTGGCCCATGACGAGATCTGAATATGAGAGCAAAATCTTGACTAGGATGTGTATCTGTTCCTCTTTCGAGGATATCTGAAACCTCTGGCCAGTAGGTTATACATTGTGTCTCATATGTGTATATTCAGTGAGTTATATATGTATTGCATTTCATCCGCTTGTGGCATATTAATTATCTTACTATGTGTTTTAAAAAAAAGTTATTATGAAAGGCCGGTTTGATAAACTAACTTTGTGTATTCATTTCATTTGTTGTGAATAGTCCTCTTACTGAGTAGTAAGCTCACTTCTTTACACTAAAATTTTCAGATTGAGAGCCATACTTGGGACTGGAGTCTTACTGCTCTTTTTTGAAGCCATAGGAGAGCTTCTCCACTTTTTAGGAGGTGATGTATTTGTCAGTCGTGTGACATCTTGTAGATCCGAGAATAAAACTTGTATACAAATATTTTGGGACTCATGACAAACAAACATCATTTTGTATGTCAAAAATGTGAGTTTGTCTGATGTACCTTGTAAATTTTTGGAATATGATATTATATACTTTTGGTGGTTATATATTTAATTTGTTTTTATGCAGAGGTGTTTTAGTTGCTCTGCTCTGATTAGTCGTTAAGATGTTTATAGTTTCAAATGCATCCGTTGCTAAATAATTGAATATTAACAATTCATGGCATGGGATTCACTTATTTGGATCTCGGGTTGTGACATTTACAGTAGCATGATCTACACATTGACCAATCAAAATCATGTTATGATACTTTTCTGTCTCGTATTGTAGAGAAGAAAATGTTTGGTGTCATCCAAAATGATAGTGCTCCACTATATGCAATCAAACAATGTATAAAGTATTCATAGCAATTAACAAGAAACACTAGTTGCTGTTGTAAATATATTTGGTACAAGACTGGTAACATATATTTATGCAACTGCCATTCTCTATCACAATAATTCCATTAAAGAGCATATACGCATGGAACTTACCGTGCATGAAATTTTTGATGATCTTCCAAACTTAACAGCTTCATCATGTATCTGTGTAGCCAGTTCTCTTGTAGGAGACAGAACCAAAACAGTTGGGCCCATTCTTGGATCCTTATTGAGGCATTTTTGATGCATGAACCCTGGAATGAGATATCCTAATGTCTTACCTGATCCTGTTTTAGCAACGGCAACGATATCACGGCCCTGCAAAGCAATAGGCCACGACTGAGCCTGGATAGGTGTTGGTGCAGAAAAACCAGCTTGATGTATCTGAAAACGATAGAAAACAGACAATTTCAGGAAAGCAACAAACAATTTCAAGATACAGATAGAGAACAGGCATATATGTTATGAGGATGCATATTCATGAAAAATCACCTTATCTAAAACAGAAACTCAAAAAAAGTAATGGAAAGCCCGACCATTCAGATCAGTCTAAGCTTGAAGCACGAAAAAGAAAATGTCATTGTGAAGCAGACCAATGTAACAATACGAAAAAGCTAAAGCTTAAAACCCTACTCAGAAAAGACATCAGCAGGAAGGCATTTTAATGTAAGATTAATTGCCCTTCATATTTGCAGCATACACTTGTAACTCTTAAAAGACTTTCACTAAGAAAATCATGTAATTCTATATAAATTGCAGAATACACTGCTTCCTTTTTAAAAAGTGCCAATCAGAAAAAACAGCTATATCTCGATGTAGGACCACAAGCAAAACCATAACACTTGTGTACTATGAGATAGAACATGAAGCGGGGATGTGAAATATGACACAAAAGTATATAAGGGAACATTGAAAATGTTGGAAAAGAGGAACAAGCAAAATTCTCAAACAATACAAATATTATATCATGTACATATACCCTGCATACATAAATAAATTGTATATAAAAATACACATCAGCTGTATATTTGCAAAATATGCAAGCAAGAACCAATCAATCATGCAATTGAATGCACAAAAACACAAAAAGAATTAGTACAACACATATAACTTATCTGTGCATACAATATTCATAGTGTAATCGACAGAGCATGGAACAAAGGGATCCAAATTTGTATCTGGCAACTTATTAACAAAATGCACATGCCCATGGGAAAGACCAAATTACTTGGACACACATGATTATGTTTTATAAGCCAATGGCGGAGTACATCCAATCATTATATGCCTATATAAATCTCTCCTTCGAGTAAGCATCTCGACATGTGCTATCACCAAAAACTTGATCATCCATGAAAAGCAACTTAAGAAAAAATATAAAATCTCCATGGGAGTATATGACTGTACTAAAGAGCAGTCGAACCTCAGTAAGTCAATATGATACCACTTGGTAAAAAGAAGCAGAGGCTATGCTTGGGAATGAGAGAAAGTGGTATAGTAGTTCTCAAGGACAATTGTTGTTGGATGCATGCAATGTTCTCTCAAGAAGTTTGAGCATGGGTGGACTGCTAGGGACATTAGCTACGTAAGGTACAATAACAATCAAGCCTTTATCCCACTGGGTGGGGTCTGGCTGCATGGATTCTTTGTTTCCATTGGACTTTATCAAATAATAAATCCTCATTTAACTCTAAATATGTAAAAAATCATTTCTTATAGTTTCTTATCATGTATTTTTTGACTCTCCTCTTCCTCTTTTTACATGGGTAAAATTCAATAATTCAACTTTCCTTATTAGAACTTTCATCGACCAACAATTCATATATCCAAACCATCTAAATTGACTTTTTCTAAGCTTACCCTTCATTGAGGCTACTTCAACCTTCTCGTATATATACTCATTTCTCATATTATCCTATTATGTATATCTACTCATCCATCTTATTATTCTCATTTCTATGACACTTATCTTATTTGTGTGTTTCTTCTTTGTAAGCCAGCATTCAGCACTATATAACATCGTTGGTTTATAACTGTTCTATATAATTTACCTTTAAGTCTAAGGGGCGTTTGGTTCAATGTTATCTTGATGTTATGTTATGTTATCTAGAGAAGACAATTGTTTGGTTTAATGACATCTACAAATAATCTTCTATTAGATTATAAAATTATTAGTCAAAAGATGACATCTAGATGTCATGACATCTAGATTACATAACATAACACCAAGATAACAACGAACCAAACGCCCCCTAAGTGAACTCTTTTTATCACACAATATATTAAATACATTTTTTTTATTTTATTTATTATGCTTAGATCCAGATAATAACATCACCATCTATTTCACCATTATTTTGTATGATTAATTCAAGTTATTTAAACTACTTGCTCTTTCTGATAACTTGATCATCAATTATCTCCTCAATACAAATTCTTCAATCCTGACTAAATTTACACTCCACATATTCAGTTTTACTAAGATGAAAACATTTGAATTCTAAAGTATTTCTCCATGACTCGAGTTTCGCCTTAGCCCTATCTCTAGTCTTATCAACAAGAAAAGAAGAAACAAATTTTTTGCTTTTCTTACATTAGCTACATAAGGTAATCGAAATAAATGATAATATAAAACAAGTTTCTTTTTTTTTTGAAAAATTAAAACAAATCTCATATTGAGTATTTAGTAAATGAAGAATTTTAAGCTAATAACAAGTACTAACTCAACCAAATGGATTAAATTGTTCCATGAATGAGAAGTTAAACATGTTGTAAACTACCTCCTTTAAAATCTCTGATGGAAAAGAAGTGTTCTGAAATGTTACGTATGGGTTTGGCACATTTGCTCCCTACAAAAAGGCTCCAACACAAGCACAGTATAATTCTTTGCTAAAAGAAGCATGAGTAGAGTTATGAAGATAACAGGCAGACGGGAGAAAAATTTGAAACTGCAACAAGAAAAGGAGAAAATATTGTCCAGAGGCAACATATTTATCAACATTGTATTGTGAATTTTGCAACTGACAGAGAAAAATAAAAGCATGAATAGCCCTAATGTAAACTCAAATAATTACTATGCATCGAGTTAATGCATATCACAAATGCTCATGGCAAAAAATTATACCTAATCTCAATACCTTCTAAAAGTAGACGTATGTGTCATCTGCATCATTCAACGTACAAATTCACTTGGGCAATATATAAAGCATGTGATATAGATTGTAAGTATGTCATGCATCTCATTTTGGAGAAAAACCAACAAATAAAGGTTGTTTCATGTACTACATAACATATGCTATAAGACAAAGCAGCCATGATACCTTCAAGTTTCCAGAAATATTCTGAACATAAAGGAAGTGTAGGATCAGGCCAAACATGGAAACCAAGGCAATTCTCTTCAATCATGCACAAATACATTATTTGGTAATTCAAGATGTAGGTAACACCATAAAGAAGAAAACAACGTCAAAGTCCACTATACATAATCCACTATTAAAATATCCTTACTACCATAGGTCCCATGAAACTTCTTGACATGCAAACACTTTAATTACTTATGCATACATACCAATTACTTTAAACAATAATTGTTGAAGTTCCCCTTGATCAAAAGGTGAAAAAGGTCAATAGAATGAATTTCATGTCAATATAAAATTTTGAGAAATAGAAGTTCAACAAGCTTGGATATTCTTAGTGGCAAGTACATTATGTGGGAAAGTATTCAACATGGAAACCAAATTAATGCTACATGAGTCAAAGGACAAAGTTATACCAGGCAATAAATTCCATATTAGCCTATATGAGAATACAGAATAACCTATCAAAAAGAAGAAGATTAATTCCACATGCCCAGCAGGTTTACTTCATTGACATGAAAACCAAAGATGACAGGAAATCCTGGAAAAGAGAACAAGGCCATCCCATTCGCTTTTTACATACAATGACAGTAATTTCATGATGTCGGCGGAAGGACTCCGCAGATAAGACAACTCTTGAATCTTCTGAAGCTTGAAATTTGGGCATGTCGGATGGTTCATGCCCAACATTTGCCGATCCTGAAGTTTGATGCTGGAAAACAGTCCAGGTTCAGTACAATGGAGTAAAGATAAGCAATGGTAGGCATATTCAAGATATGGGATTAGTGGACGTAATAAAAGTTGGATGCAGATACCTCCTGTTGCTCTTCACGGTCGTGCGAATGATCATCATGATCGGTAGGTAGAGAAACAGAGACTTCCAGCTGTTCCGTAGGAGGAGAAGGAGAGGATGGAATAGGGCGCTCGTACTGCGTCACATTGGTCTCGGGGTTCCAGAAAAACAGGTAGCCGGTAGTGGAGTCGACGAGGCCCCGCCATGGTTTAGGCAACGAGGGATCCGCCGGGGCGTAGCGTATGCGGGCTTTGGCCGAAGTGGAGGAGTCCGCCGTCGCTGCCGATGCCGTCATGGCTCGCCGGCCGGCGGAGAGAGGCGGAAGGTTAATGGAAGGAAATGCCGCAAGAGAGCTGAAAGGCAGCAAAGTTCAGAAGGGGCCAAAACAAGCCCTAGCCCTAGGGAGCGCTCCGACCACAAGAGGAGAACTACGAGGCAGCGAAGCGAAAGGCCTGCTCCATTTTCAAGGTTCGAGGAGAAAAATGTTGGCGATTTTCGAAGAAGAAGAAGAAGAAGAAGAATCAAATTAAGCTGCGCTAGATCAAAAATTGTCCTTTTTAGCTTTACTTTTTGAACTTAAAAAAAAATTATTTTTTTTTCAAAATAAAAATATTTAATTATTAAAATGGAGAATATTTGATTATTAACTGGAAACAAAAATTATATAATTGTGCATTATAATGAGAGAACTTCTGATAGGATAATCAGTGATCACATAGGTCTAACTTAATTTTAAAAATTATATAAAGAGTGTAGACGAGATTTAATTTAATTTTTTGATTATTTTTAGAGCCTCGATTTAACTTTTTTAGGCTAATGCATCGTATCTCAATGATCTAAATCATAAGCATTCACCTACGAACGAGCTTGATCAACCAAAGCCATCTTAGCAACTCGAGTGACCCACTGCACGCCCATCGTTAACGTACTAATTACTAATCACTTACAAATTAACATTGAAATTAGCATGCTACATATGAACTGTACTCGTGTTCTTAACAATCATACTATTAAGGCAAATAAAGCAATACAAAGTGATGATGGACCAATCACTCGCCTAAATTCGGTCTCCATTTGTTTCAACGGTTGAATGTTCAACCACTGTCGTGTGTCCTCCCTTGACTGATCTACCCGTCTCCAGTAGAGGGACCTTATCACGACCACAAAGCATTATACTTCATACATATTGCTTCAAGTGCGCTGCACTACTTAGCTTATTAAGCACCTCCTCCTAGATGAACTCCAATTGGACTAGGCTTAGACCTTTACATTTAATTGAGTAGACCTTAGCGAAAGCAATTATATTGTGGGCATATAAATAATGTAACTCTCTATTCAGAAGAGACAAAGAATGAATTTTAGCTAAAAGCTATGACACTTATTAAGTTAAAAGTCTTGTACACGCCCTATGGCATTGCCACTCCTTTAAGTCGTCATCATCAAGCACCATAGATTTTCTCTGGTTCTCAGGCTTCCACAGTATTCTCTTTTTTTCTTCTTTTTATCGACCCCAACGGTATCACACGATCATTCAAAAGAAAGTTCCATTAATTTGTGATTGAGATTGGTCTCCTTCGATAAAACGAAATCACATTCAACATTGCCCTATACAATGAAGCTCAAGGAAGAGTATGAGTCTTAATCTTTATTTTCCTGCTTTGAGTTATATATATATTGGATACGACCAATTTTCAACAAAAAAAAAAGAAATTAAGATAATTATTGAGAGCTCATAATTACAGTCACTAGCTTGAAATTGACTCAAAATAATTTAAACAATAAAATATGACATGTTTAAGTACTAAGTGGCCTCGAATAGAGCCAATTATAATTCGAGTTAAGCTCAATTCGAGTGAATTTAGAACACGAGTTAGACACGTTTATTAAAAAGAAGAGGAATCCCTCTTTGCTTGTGCTTTAGCCAAGCAATCAAATTACCAAAGATCGCAATTTTAAATCCTCTGATTCCTTCCCTCCTCCTCCCGCCACAGTACTGCTCTTCATTCAAAAGCACACAATCTCACACCCCTCTTTCTTCTTCCTCTTCAACCAGCTCGCTCGCCGGAACCGCCCATGCTCCGCCAAAACCCACCGCCGGAGTACCAAGAAAGGCGGCGGCAGCCCCCCCCGCCAGCCCCCGCCCACCACCGCTTTCCTCGTCCCGACCCCGAAGACCCGGGCCGCCGGCCTCCCCCGGCGGTTCCCTCAAAACCCCATGGCCACGGGCAGCCGCTTCTCGACGACGATCTCCACCGCTACCCTGCCCAGCGGCCGCCGCTGAAGCCGCCGCCGCTGAAGCGCACGAGTCCCCTGGCTTGGTTCGCCGCCATCTTCTGCGCGCTCCTCTGGATCGTCGTTATCCTCGGCGGAATCGCCGTGCTCGTCGTCTTCCTCGTCTTCCGGCCGCGGAACCCCCGCCTCGACATCCCCCAGGCGACCCTCAACGCCGCCTACCTTGACGTCGACGTCGACAGCAACACCACTCTCCTCAACGCCGACCTCACCTTCCTCGCCAACTTCTCCAACCCCAACGAGAAGGTCGACGTCACTTTCTCCCGCCTCGACATCGACCTCTACTTCGCCAGCACCCTCGTCGCCGCCTCCGCCGTCGACCCCTTCGCCGAACGCCGCGGGGAGTCGGTTCTGCGCAACGTGCACATGGTGGCGAGCCAGGTGGCGCTGCCGGTGAAGGATGCTGAAGAATGGCGGCGGCAGGAAGCGGCGGCGGCGGCGGGCGGCGGCGGCGGAGGAGGAGGAGAAGGAGGGGGGCTGAGGATGGAGGTGAGGGGGAGGATGATGACGAGGTCGGAGATCGGGAGCCTCGTGAAATTCAGCTACTGGCTGCACGGCCTGTGTAGCATCGTCGTCGGAGCGCCGCCGGCCGGCGCTTTGAGATCCGTGAGCTGTAGAACTAAGCGCTAGTTCAAGTTCGGAGTTTTAATTAGCTTAAATTTAATTAAAATAATAATTCCTTAATTCAAAATCGAATAAAACAATAACACATTTAAATAAAAAAAAAGAAAACACAATGATATCAAGATGTTAATTTTCTAAATTTTAATTAAATTAAATTTAATATTATACATCTATATTAATAAAAAAGTAATTTTATTTTAGATTATGAAAAGTTCAACATATAATATCTACTTTATTTTGTCTTCAATATGATCTTTAATATAAAAATTACTCTAATTTACAGCATCATATTAAATTTATTTTCTTTCTTCTTAGTAAATACCTTAATCAACTTTTATGAAAAAAAAATATACTTTAATCAACAAAAAATATGTAACTTTAACCGAACAGAAAACCACATTTTTGACAATAATATTTTAGAGAATTTTAATATGAAGCATAAATTAATATTTTAATAAATATAAAAGTTCTATTATATTCCATTTTAATTATAATTCTAGTTAATCTTAATGCTTTATAATTTTTTAACGGGAATTCCATTTTGATATTTATAATTTAGCTCAATTATTATTTAAAACATTGTCTTAAATAACCTAAATACTACTAAAATCTTAAATCAAATTTAAAAGGTGCAATTTTATATTTATTTTTTAAATAAAATCTTACTGACCAATACATTGATTAATTGAAATTTAATATTTTAATTATTTGAATTATCTAGTGGGTTATAATTTAACCCATTGGGTTACCTAATGGGTCGTAACATAAATGCACTGTTTGACGCAAGAATCAAAACCAATACCAAAAAATTCTTGTTTAAAAAAAAATATTATTATTAAATAAATAAAATTTTATTACATTTTACTCAAATTTTAATATAAAAATATTATTTTATTTTGCTCAAATATTTTCAATAAAATTATCAACTTTATTTCATATGTTATATTAAAATATTTAAATTAAATATTTTGATCTAAGTTGTAAAGTGAATTTGATAATTTTCTTAAAAAATATTAAGTATATAAAATAAAATAATATTTTTTATTAAAATTTATATATAATATAATAAAAATTTATTATTACTATTACTACTTTTTGGTCCTGATTTTAATTCTTTTGTGTCAAACAGGAACAAAATTACTGCTGAGTTATTGGATTATTTAATTTTTTAATTAAAATTAATAACTTTTAATTTTAATTTATTAACATGAAATAATTTAAAAATTGAAAATATATTTGATGTATTTGAAAAATAAAAATAAATAAGATATTTTGTGAGATTTATATAGTCCCTAGTACTAAATTATCCCAATTTAAAAAAAAATGTCGATGTAATTTCTTTTGTTTTTTTGATAATAAATATGTCGATGTAATTTTAAGTATAAATAATTTTGAAATTGTAAGAAAGCTTCAATTGACATAATAAAATAAATTTAAGTATCATTTTGCACAAAATTAAGATATATTTATTAATTTTAAAATGTAAAATCTAAGCTTTATTTAAACAACAATTAATAGTTAAGCTTTATAATATTAAAATTTTAACACATTAATTAAGTAATTTAAACTATTAAAGCTACATCAAAACAAAACTACAAGCTAGTGTCATTATTTTAATTATAATTTACAAGGACCTAAAAATAATTACTTATTTGATAAATGGAGAACACAAAACCATATAATATATGGATGAAATATCAAAAAAAATATAGAATAAAGTATATGCATAATAAATTCGATTATTGTAAAAATAGTTAATGTATATAATGTATCACTATTATTGAGGAAAAAATGTGCCACATTATGGCGACCTAACTCGTGATGATTTAAAGTTAATTCTTCTACTAGTAACGGTGTTCTCAAACAATTCGAGGGATTTGGGCCTAGAGTCGTATAATTAGGGATTTGTTGAACAATACCAGTTGAACGGAATATTCAAATAGATCTTTATCCCGGACATACCTATCAGTCAAATCACAGGCTATTCCTTCTACCGTGTGGCCTTAAGGTCATAGATTAAGGAGAAGTAATCACCATAAGACATGGTTTGACTGTGGGCATGAGAAAGTTGCATAGCAATCCTTATCAGGGGAATACATCGACATTTAAGAAATTCATCTAATCTATTAGTCACCTCATACCCTCTCTCCATTATAATATAAATAAGTATATTTACGCTGATGAGAGGACCTTTGTGTTGTAATACGAGAAAACTATTTTGCACTGTTCAGCTCTGTGTTTCCACCCAACCTGAGTTATTCGACTAGACCCACCCAGCAATAATCCCCCTTCAGACGACAAAGCTTATCCGCCCTTTTCTTCTTCACCTTTTCTAAATAACTTTTGGAAGAATTCTTATTCTTTTCTTATATCCAAACTCATCTTTATTTTTACTTTTTTTTTAATCTTACTTTGGAAACTTTTACTCAAATATATATAATAAATATACGACCATGTAATTAATATTATACGTATTTGTTATGAATGCATTTGAGAAAAAAAAATACACAATAAACTTTTTGCATAATAAATAAATGAAGATAATTATATGTACAACTATATGTATTTATATAATATTATATGTCATTTTCTTACATAAAATCAACTGAGCCAAAAGTGTTACCAAATTTCAAATATGCTTGATTGAAAGTGAAGTATACTTTTCGAAAAAAAAAAAAATATAACAAGTCATTTTTGAAAGCTATATAGAGAAATTACGTGAACATGCGAGAAATTTACCTAAGACGATTAACGGGACATATTACGTAGTTCTCTGAAGTCTAATCTTGATAAATTTAACGATATAATTTATAGACTTTTTTCTTAAGAGTAGTTTTTCGATTTGAAAAGACGAATCATTTAGGCCTGGCAATAGATTAGATTCGAATCAGATTGGCTTCTGATCTAGATTCAAATTGTACGACATTCGTGTTAGATCAAAATTCGAATATGAATGGGCCATCCCGACCCATGATTGATAACGAAGAACAACCTTCATCATTCTTATGTTTGTAGAGTCAAACAATGCAATAGAACAAACTCGTCAAAGTTCTTCTAATTCTAAATTACATTCATACATTATCGAATCAATGTTATAATTTTGCATTACTATTCATGAAATAAATTATTTTAGATAAATATGGATAATAGCAAAAATTGTTCTTTATGTTGTCGTGTTAAATATTAGCCTATTTATGTGATAATAGTTTATAATATAAAATAGGAAGGAAAGAGAGAGGGCAGGTGTAAAATAGTAATTTTAAAAATTTTAATAATGAAAAAAAAACTTATTTGATATTTATTAAAATTCAGGGAATCCGATGTTATAATTTAAAAAATATGGACCCGTACGATATTAAGCATTAAACTCAGAGACCTGGGTGTAATTTTCCCTATTTTATATTATAAACTATTATCACATAATTTTAAATGCAATTTGGTTCATGTTGCAATATATTTTATGCATTGTTAAGTATTGTAATTTGTAAATGAAATTATTCATATTTTTATGATAAAATAATATTTTTATTTTGCATCACACTTAAATACATAATGACACATTTAATTGAAATCATGAAGAGCACTAGTGAAAACCTTAACTCATAAGAGAAAATGAGAGCAATCTCTTAGCAGCACATAACGGTTTAAGATATAAAATCATAAAAGACGGTCACAAAAATGCTCGAAGAATGTGATTTTCGTAACGGTTAAAGATATAATTAAAAATGCTAATATGACGGCAAATAATATTACTTTTTTTTATTTATTTTGAGAATGTCAAGTGGAACAATTATAAGTCCATCCCAACTTGATTTTGCTTCATTCTCCTTGGGGGATTGCTCTTTTTGTATTTCGAAGAATCGCATATTTGATTTACTTTTTATAAGACACGTGTGTTTTTAATTTGTTTCCCATTATTTATACATATTTCATCATCTTTTCTTTTTATATGTCACAATTAGACCCAAAAAAAGGACTCTCTAATTTAATACCTAGATCAATAAATGTACTAATTACATCTATGAAAGCACGGCTTTCCCCACAGGGACTCCTTCGATTTCATCGACATTTTCCGTCTTTGCCAAGGAGAACTATGCTGACCAAATCCTCTCGAAATTAGTAAGTAGAAGAAGCCAAAGTTCTACGTTTAAAATAAATTTTAGGTTAAATGTCACTCAAGTTTTTGAAGTTAGAGATGATATTAAATAGATTTCAGAAATCTTTCAATAGATTTCCTAAGGTTTATATTTTATTTCAATAAAATTCTTTTTATAAATTTTAATAAAATATTTTTTAAAATTTAATTTTTAAAAATGTAAACAACAACAACAATAACCAAGCTTTAATTCCACTACGGCTACATGAATCCTTTATTTCCATCGCGCTCTATCAGTTACCAAATTTTTATCTAAATTTAAGTAACTAAGATCACTTCTTATAGTTTCTTGCCATGTCTTCTTTGGTCTCCCTCTTCCTCTTTGTACATAGGCAAAATCCAATAACTAAATTTTTCCAACTGGAGCTTCAATCGGCCTATGATTTAGATGTTCAAACCATCTAAGCCGATTTTCTCTAAGTTTATCCTCAATTGGTGCAATACCAACTTTCTTTCGGATATACTCATTTCTCATTCTATCTTTTCGTGTATATCCACACATCCACCTTAACATCCTCATTTCTGCAACATTTATTTTATTTGTATGTTTCCTCTTTGCAGGCCATGTAGTCGTGGATTGGTGCGATAACAGTGAGAGAAAGGAGAGAAGGAGAGATGTATTTTGGTCATTTTGAATTTAGAAATAAGTTATGTTATAAAAGTTTAAAACTTTTTAAAACTCAAGGACCTAGATGTCATTTATCCTAAATTTTAATATGGCAATTTACATTAAGCTAGCTGTTAGATTTTAACGTATATTTGTTTGATTTTATTTGAATCACTTTCATGTGATATTATCAATATCTTATTTCGTATTTAAATGAATTCTTAGGCCCTGAATGTTGGCTCGAATCATCTCATTCACACCCGTAGAAGGAGGTCAGCTTTAAATATTAATATTTAATGACCTCAAACCTAAATGTTGAAGTATTATTTGCTTCGACTATAACTTCATGATTTTCATCCTAAAAGTCACCTCAACATTTACAATTTGACATATACAGCTCAAGAATCAACTTTCTCTATTGCATTTCTATCATTCTTATCCCTCTTCATCTAGAAGCATACAGAGAGTCTCTCTGCTCATCTATCATTTTAAAAGAGGATTTGACTGTCATTGAAGATATTTCTATAAATCACTTAAGCTCTCTGTATTCTTTTTAATCTGCCCTTTCCTTTTACAAGGCCTATGCATCTCAACCAACTTTTCATGCACAAAATTCATCTCTAATTAATAATTGTTAAAATTCTAAAAGCTATCAACTCTCCTAAAAGTTTAAGTTTATAGAAATAATACAATCAATTCACTTATTATATTACGCACTCAACGCCAATCAGTCGAATTCACTATTATTTTTGATAGTGACATCATAGCAGTTCCTTATTTAATGGAAACTGGGAACTTGCATAGATGGCCACGCATATGTTCCTTTTGTGTGTAGGAAATGGGGAACTTGTATAAAAAAAAGGAAGAAAATTTACACTACCCTAATAAGTGATGTGTATATATATATATATATATTAATTTTAAGTTTTTCTTAACTTATATCTTATGAAATAATTATTGATATAGTCAATCTCATTTAATAATAATCAGCATTCTCTATATTCTGTTGATCAGCATGTTGTGTTTTTATTATATAAGAACAAAAAATAGCAAAGAATAAAGTCATAGTACCTATCTCATTATATGGCATTTATGAAAAGCACTTGCGACAAAAAATGACCTATATATCTTTCAATTTTAGAACAACAGAAATATTTTAAGAAGTCGAGCAAAAGTTAATGTTTGCTCTTGAACCTCTTCTAACAGTTCCGAAGTTCACAGCTATGGATTCTTCACAAAGTCTACATATAAAGAGTTGCTTACAACAACTTACCACATTTATGAAGCATTTAACGGATTCAATTCAATATATTATAGTTTATTTGGCCATGTAATTTTGTGCTACATCATAGTTTGACTTTACTTTTCCGCTTCTTACCTTTCTTTGGTAATTTGACTTATTAAACATTTTACTTTTTTATAATAACTTGTTGCATATTTGATTCGTAATTTCATAAATTATTTGACATGATATTTTCGTACCATTTTAAGTGGGTGGGGCGTGATCGCCGAGTGATATTCTAAGACAAAGAAATCACTGAGACAAAGTGCGACTCCTAGCAGACTTCTAAACTTATAAATAGTAGTGAAAGAGATATAAAAATAAATCGTCCTACATCAAAAAAAGAAAAAAATCTTAAGCAGTATAAATTAATGGTGAAAAACTAGATTTTTGGCAATAAGTTTGTGATAGGTTAGCAGTGCAAGGAGAATGTTAAAAGCTGTAAATGAAAAAAAAAAGAACAAGACAAAAGTAATTTAGATATTCAACTCTTAAAAATATCATTTTGAGAAATTAATCATAAAAAACAGATAAGACAATAAATGTAAAAGGCAGCGACTTCAAGCACCTCGAATGGCACACATGACTGAAGAGAGTAAGCAGTAATTAGCTGATAAAATCTGCAAAGTTGGAATCTCTGTTGTAATATTGAGTGATTTTGTCAAACTTTTTAGTTTTTTTTTTTTTTTGATCTTTAATTAGACTTCTTAGTTGATGATTACGAGAATGAATAAATTTATATAAAAAATGAAATATTCTAATATTTGTACGATCATGATAATAAACTATTGACAAACCTTTTGAGGATAAACATCATGAAGTTGTTATAGGATGGCTCTAGTGGAAAATAGCTAGACATTTGGGCCGAATCATGATACCTGTTCAGAAGAAAACAAACAATTGGGAGTTATATGTAATGAAGTGAAACTTACAGGATCTACCTGAATGGATAGCTAAACCTCAGGGACCAAAATGTAAACTGAATGACAACTCCGCGGAGTCTTTATGTAGATCGCTGGCATCGGTATTGGCACTGGTCATCCCTTGATCTTTTCTGTAGCTCGTCTTCTGGCCGGCCGGCGGCGACAGCCATGGCAGCAGCTGCGGCGAGATTCCACGGCCATCTCCAGGATCACAAAATCACCGCCGGCGGCGATTTCCGCAAGGTATGTTGGCTTTTCCTTCTCCATCCCCCACGCTCCTTCGCCCGAAGTAATCAGATTTTCAGCTGCAGGACGTCGATAAGGAGCATAAGCCGCTGCCGGATCTCACCGACTTCATGAACGACTGGTTCTTCGGCGCCGTCGAGGGCGATCGCCGGCGAGACTACAACCTCGGCAGCGGAGACAGAGGCACAGGTCGGCCGGAGAGAGAGTTTGTGCGGGGAAGGAAGTCGACGTCGGCGGCACCGGCAGCAAGCAGGCTGACGCAGGAATGGCTCGAAGAAGCGAAGAGAACGGTGGCGCGCAACCTCTCGCCTGCTCGCTCCTCCGGATCGCCGAGATTCTCCGCCTCCACCGCAGCCGCCGCCCAGGCCCAGGAGCTCTCGCAGGCCCCGTCGCCCGATCTTAGGGATCCGCGATCCAGATCTGCAAGAAGGTATGAGATTCAAATTTCAAATATCGCAGGGTTGTACTAATTACTCTTTTGGGCTCTTTAAATCCAAAAATTGCATTCCATATTTTTCGCAAATTACAAAATTATCCTTTCCTCCTCAAATTGAAATTCTATTAATTTCATTAGAGTTGAATTACTATCAAAAAAAAAAAACTCGCATTATTTATTACAAATATTTAAATTACGTTGTTAATTAATTATATATATATATATTTATCACATATAAATTTGTACACAATATATCTCATACATGTAATTAAAAACTCATTTAAATATCAAAATAATACAATCTAAATTTTTTTAAAAAAAATCAAAAGATTTACATAAAATATCACATAATTTAAAAAACATAATATTCATTATTTACATCTGAACATTTTAAAGGGCTAAAATGGTTTTGCATATCATTATGATATATTTTCCATGAACTTAGTAGGGATTTAAACAGTTTTGATTTTTTCGAAAAAAATAATAAAATATCAGCAAAATGTAATTGTGACATAAATAATATATTTTTAAGGGATAATTACCTTCGTGTCACACAATTTAGTTTTTTTTATACTTTACCCATTCATTCTTAATTAATTATACTATGCACACTCAAAATATTACAAAATCTTATATACACACATTTGTGTTAAAACTTAATCAAAATCTATTTAAAAAAAATATTCTGTTGGTAAATCATTAAAATTATATTTTTACTCTTGATAGTATATATTTTTCTCTTCTTCAATACCACACTAAAGCGCTGATTAGTCCTAAAATCAATTCATGTCGTGAATGTCTTCTTTCTTTGCCGTCACCTAAATATTAAGGTTTTAGAATTTTCACTCAAAATATATTTAAATATTCTTAAAATAATATGATGAGCGGCTCAGATTTTTTGTAATTTAATTATAATTAAGTTATTAAAAAATTATGATTACTCATAATAGAAATAAGATTTTATAATATTTTGAGTATGATAGCGTAATTAATTAAGAATAGATGAGTAATGTATAAATAAAATTAAATTGTGTGGTATGTAAGTAATTATTTCATTTTTTAAGTATTTTATATGCCCATTATCTATTAAAATATATTTTTTACTTTATCTTTCTTGTTTGTTTTATAGCAACAAAAGAACACAGAAATTAAATGGTGTACAGCTATTCAGCTATAGCTTAGTAATACTTGTTCCAAACTCAAATTTTTGGATTTATTATTACAATTCATTTTATTTATGAAAGTTTCTTGATTTTAGCCTTTAGAATATAAATAAATAAAGAAAAAAAATGTAAATTTCATCTGAGTTCCTGCAATTGGCTTAAATTTTATGTAGGTCCATAAAGTTTGAACTTATCTACCTGGATCCCAAAAATTTGTAATTGTTTAGCGATATTCTAGTAATTTTTTCGATCAATTTTGAAATAGTATATAATACTTTCTGACCAATTATTATAATCTCATATTTTCCTTTACACATCTCAATTTAATCTTTATATTTTTTTTAAAATAAAAATTTATAGTGACTGTTTGATGTTCTGTGAGGGAATATACCAATTAAAAAATTTACAAAATGAATAGAAAAAATAAGATAAAAATGAAGAAAATAAGGCGATGAAAGTATGAAGAATATACTGAAAAGAGGGGACAAAGGTGATAGATAAAAGAAATAGAATAAGTGGTAAGGAACGTAGATTTATTTTTAATTTTATTTTTGGTTAATTTGTTAAAAAGATTGGCTTCTTCAATTATTGTTAATAGAGATAAGCATTAATAACTTTATATTTAATATTTTTAAGTACCTAAAGGCAATATTTTGAAAGATATAATAACATTTTTGTGAAGCCAAGATAAATCTTATTCTAATAAGTTATAAATGAAATGTAATTTTATCTTTTCATGTTGAAGCTTATAACATTTTGGTTTATCAATTTACAAAAATTTCTAATTTAGTCATTGAATCTCTGAGATTAATATTAGAATTTTAAAGTTTTTATTAGAAACAATTATAAATTTTCATTAAAATTAATTAGTAAAAAGGCCTTTATAATTAATTTATAATTATATTTTAATCTATTATTTTTGAAAATTTATTATAAAATTTTTAGTTTAAAAATTTTATAATAATAGAGTTCTTAAAAATTAAAATTATTACATAAAATTTCAAACTAATAATATTCATTAGCATATAAGAAATACTTTTTTATCAAAAATTTAAAATTTTAAAATTTTTCTTCTATCTCTGTTTCTCCTGCTCTAGCAGGGGAGAAGTTAAAGGGGGTCGATAACTAGCCTGCCCTCCCCCCTCCTCTCTCTCGCTCTCTCGCTCCCCGTCGTGGAGCATCTAGAAGGGGGTGAGTCACCCATCGCCAAATCACACTCTCTCTTTGTTTCTTTGTTTCTCCGTATCTGTTGCTCTTTCCGAGAAGTCAGGCAGAGGGCGTAGGCGTCCCACCTCTTTCTCTCTCTCTCTCTCTCTCTCTCTCTTTCTCGCCTGCTTCAGCTGTGGAGCAGTCCTATAGGAGTGCGCCCTTCTCTCTCCACTCTCCTTCTTACTGGGACATGTAAAGCTAGTGAGGCGGAGACGGTGGCAGCAGCAAGGAGATAAGGCGATGGCGAGGAGGCAGCAGCGGCGAGGTGGCTATAGCAATGAGGTGGTTGCAGAAGCGAAGCGGTGACAAGTGGAAGTAATGAAAGTAATAATGACATAAATATAGAAATTTAAAGAAATTTTAAGGATAAAATTAGAATATTAGATGAAAGAATTTTACATATAATATTAAGTAAACTATATAGATTTTTCAATAATTTTTTAAAAATTATAAATTAAAATATAATTAGAGATTAATTATAAAGACTTATCGATAATTAATTATTTTCATTAATTAATATGTCAAACACTCCTATTTTTTAATTTTTATCATTTCTATTAACCATTGTTAAAATGGTCAATAATTAATTTAATTAATTAATTAATAGAAAAAAGTCGGAAGTCTCAAGATTGGAGCAACAAGTTTTTGAAAATTTTCCTTATAGAAAAAGTTTTTGAAATTTGAAGGACCAAAATGTTATGATTATATAAATAATGGGACCCAAGTGGTATTTGTATTAAAAAAAAAATTGCCCAATTTAATCTCAATTTTAAATGTGGGAAATAGGAACCGACCCATTGAAGGCGTCAGCAACGAGATCCTGCAGAAATCCTCGGTCCGGCACATTCGGAACAAGTCCGAGAGCCTCCTCGCCGGCGACGACCCCGTCTCTCCCGCCGGCCGACGGTTAATTTACCCATTCGACGATCCAGATCCCCGCGTTACCGGCAACCGCTCTCCGACCAGCAACCTGCCGCCGAAGCTGCCCCCTATCCCTAAGTCCTCATCCCGCTTCCAGTACAAATCCTCCGACCTCCGACGTCCCTCCTCGACGCCGGAAAATGACCCCCAGCAGCAGCCTCCGCTGTCTCCTCCTCGGACTCTTGGGGAATCCGCCGCCCATCGGAGGTCCTTTTCCTCTTCGACTTGCTCTGTTGATCAGGTATCCGGCCGTAGGAAGTCATTCTCCGGCGTGCTAGGGGCGGAGGCAGGGTCGGAAGTGGAGGATGGGTTGAAGCAGATAAACTCGTTTCTGCGCCAGCAAAGGGACATGATCGGGAGGGTTTCTGATGGCGAAGTGTACGCAAGAGCCAAGATCGTGCTCTCGTCTTACACCCCAAGTTGATACCCTTTTCCCCTGGACTCGATGGTATTGAAATCTAATGCTGGGAGCATTCTTGACTATTATTTCTCCGTGTGTTTTGATGCAGACACGAGTTCCATGGTGGCGGCAATTTGCTACGCCTGGTTGCTGGAGAACAGAATGGCGAATGATAAATGTGGGCGCAAGGATGAGGTTGTGGTGCCCGTCATCAACATGAAGAGGGCTAGGATGTGGGAACAAAAGCAAGCAGCTTGGCTCTTTCGCCACTTCGGAATTGATGCTTCGTCCTTGGTCTTCTCAGATGAGGTCCTAAACTGTTTTTCCAACTTACAAAGTCCAAGCATTTCTTTCTTTTGAATCACTGCATTTTGGGCTGCTCCTCTTGTTTATACACTTGAACTAGATGTTAGAAATGGCTAGTTGCAAAAACTTCAAACTAAATTCTGCTGCAAGTTGGGTAGACTAGGTAAGCAACCTAAGGCGAATTCCCCTGTCTCTTTTGGTGGGTGCTCTTCTAGAATCTCAAAAGTGGACCAACCCTCATTATATAATGAATATCATCTGTCACAAACTCCTTGATGATAGGAAAATATTTTAGATTTCCTACTTATTCATAGATTTGTTAAGATTTGATTAAGCCAATTTGTAACAAGAAGCACATGTCATAGCTATACACATTTGTGCACCTTTTATCAAAATTTACACCCATTAGTCTACATCTGTGGATACATCCATGCTTGATAAGCTTTAAAGGTGGTTAAAAATAATGTAGATTCAACTGTTGCACATCACAAGGTTGATGGTATAATTTATGCCATGTTGCTAATGAAAGGCATGAATTCTTGATCCAAATTAGTTTTTTGTAAGAGTTGGGAAAAAACCCATTCCATATTTGTAGATTCAGATGAAGGTATGCTATGAGATTTTTGTATTCCCTGCTACTTCCTTTGCATAATGATTATCTTCTGTCAAAATGATCAATCACAATTTTCTTTTAATGCTTCATCAGCTAGATTTAGAAGGTTTATTAATGGCTAGGCAGCTGAGTTTACTTGTGGTGGGACAAGATATTTTGCGAACAAATGGCGAGGTAACTGTTTCTTGTTAAGCTTCAGGACTATTAAACCAGAGGTATCACAGCATTGTAGAGTTAATATAACTTGTTTTTCCTTAGGTTGGGTCTCGGTGTACTATCCTGACTGATAATTACTGTGAAGAGGCATATAATCTACTTCAGACTCCAACTATAAAAAGGCTTTTGGTATGTGGTCTTCAGGCTTCGTTGTGCTTTCCAGTGTTAATAGTTTGCTGAATTACATTGTTTTATTTGAAGTGCAGCTTGCAGGCATTTTACTAGATACTCAAAATCTCAATAATGCTAGCAAGAGATTTTCAAATAGAGATTCAGAGGCCGTGAGATTGCTCTTAGTGGGGTCTTCCCCCAGTTACAGAGAAATTCTTTTTGAACAACGTATGCATCTTTCCTGCCAAATAAGAGATTGTGCCGTTCTGAATCTTTCATATTCCATTTTTGTAATATGACATCTTTTGCTTTGTTACTAGTGATGCAAGACCACAATGAGAGTTCATTTCTTCAGGCTTTGAGGCAAAACTATGGGAACCCTTCCAGTGAAGGTAAGCTTTGATTTTTCGATCCCTTAAAATAGGAATTGGTTTTTAAAATTCTTGAAATTTCCATTGGAAACCATTATTGATCCTTGCATATTGGTTTGAGGTGCGTTGACATTCATTAAGTGAAGCATACCAAACTGAAATTTGAGTTTAAATTTGCTTCGTTTACATACTTCCAGACAGTTTTCTTGTTAGCTAATATGGATCTGATACTAGAGAAAAAGAAGACTTATTGCATTTTAGTTTTCCTTTTCCTCATTGCACTGCTTCGGTCCTTGTTTTTCCATATAAGTCCATTGCGTTTTTGTAGATAATCACATTGTTATTTAGATGGCAGAAGATTATATTACCCTTATAAGGAAGCAGATCAAGGTACATATTGGTCAGAAAAAGCTTTACTTTGATTAGAAGTTACTAAAGTGATTCTGTTTGATAGATCATATACTCCTCTCGAAGTATCACATGGATCAAATGACAAAAATATGAGGATGAAAATGTCAAAAAGAAAAGAGGATCAAAAGGGTGAATCGAGAACAATGACTATTAAAATGCTGCCCGCCTGAAAATGGATGACCAAAATGTTATTTTTCTTTTATGCTGACCGTCAGTTGGGGCTACTTAATATCAGGGTTGGGTCTGAACGGGGGGAAATGACTGTTGGAGGTCGAGAATAGAACAAAAAAGTGGCAGCTTAAGTCCCTTTCTGTGAGGAGGATAGCTTAATTCCCGAATATTTTCATTGTAAGCAGTGTTGAATCCAAGAGCGGGTGTCTCCCATTACGGCCTTTGGTAGTTGAATGAGCTCTTGATTTACATGCATTTGAAAAATGATCATTGGGCGGGAAATGACCAATGTAGATAGATTCTTATGTGAGAAGGAGATTGTTTCAAACACACAGAATTATCCGACAATGGACGGCATTTATCTACTAGCTTAAGCTTTTGAGTTGATAGGTGTTCATTAGTGTATTTGGTTCAACTTTAGCTCCAGGTATTTCTCCCCTAACATGGTAGGTTAGGAGTACGTAAATATCAACATAGTTAACTGCAAAATATCGTAATATGTGAATAGTCTTTTTAACGTAGATATGACGTACTCTTTTAACATCTTCATTGCAGCGAAGCACAAGCCGTCACCATCCCCAGCTGCAGCCCATGTTCCAGCTCCCGCGCCTTGTGCAGCGAAGGCTTCAGAAAGAACTCCCAAGGCAAAGAGCAAATTTTCTTTTTCCAGATTATTTGTGTTTGGCTCAAAATGATTATGTTCTTCATTATTTGGATTTGATTCTCAGAAATATGAATCACATGCAGAGTTTGGATCTCTCTCTTTTCTTCCCTGTGATCTACATTTCTATATGAGTTGCCAATAGGGCAGTTAGATATCTGTTCATCTCTAATATCTCTGAAAGTTATAAATGATTGTAGTTTGATATTTCTGTGGCTTCCTGCATATTTTGCTGGAATTCAAATAAATAATCAAATATTTCTGTTGGTTCTTCTTTATTTGATATTTCTGTGCAAAAAACCTTTATGTTGTATTATTGTATGAAAAAATACTATTATATAAAGTTTTTTTTATTCAGTAATTTGCTATTAAAATTTTTATTATCAAAATGTTCTGCTGGTAGTTTTGATCAAATTTGTTATATATATATATATATATATATGTATGTATTTATTTTATTATATTTATATTATTGATTGATTTTTGAAATATATATAAATTAATAGCTATGTTTAATAATTATAATTATAATTATTTTTAATAATTATAATAATAATAGTTGTAATTATTTTAAATATTGGGAGATATTATTTTCTAGAAGGGAATAGTGCATATCAGCATAACTTTTTTTTTCAGTTTTATGTTTGGCTAAATTTTAGTTTTTTAAAAGTTGAGATTTTTTTTTTTTTTTAGTTGTATTGCAAATTATAGTTTTTTAAGTTGTATGAAATTTTTTAATTTATTTATTTTACTAAAATATGTTTGATGCCTCCATGTTTTTTTTTTTTTTTGATAATTTTATTTTTTTGATATTCCTCCTTATTTCTCTGGACTTCATTTATTTCTCAGTAGTGGAATTTTTAGACAGGCTATGCGCATGTTTACTATTTATGCGGGGCCAATAGAGTTGTGACACATGGCATGGTGTGATGCACGTGGACCTCACATGCAGATACACGTCATCAAGTATTTTTTGAGCTGGTCTTTTCTTTGTTTTATCAATTATATTTAAATATAAAAAGTTCAGGTATGTTGCTTCGGAGTAGGGCCGTTACCGATCCGATTTTGGATCCCAAGCCAATGCCGGCTCGAAATCAGATCGATCACATTTTGATCGACCTGAGCTCGATTGTGTTCGACTTCGAGCCGGCTCGAGTCGATTCCAATCGACTTCGAGCTGGTTTCGATTCATTTTTAAGCCGGCTTGAAAATGAATTAAATCTCAATTATTATTTTTGAGCCGATCTCGAGCCGGTTAAGCTCAACTTGATCCGGCTCGAGATCGGCTCAGTTTATAATATATATGTATTATATAACATATATATATATTTTTTAATTCGAGCCGATTTCGAGCTGGATCGAGCCTAGCCTACCCAGCTCAAAATCAGCTAGAAATTATTACTGAGCCGAACTTTTGGCTCGTTAGTCGGCTCATTTAGATCGACTTGATTCAATTTTCGACCGATTTTCGATCTTCAATCCATATTAACACCTTTACTTGGGAGGTTAGTTTTCTTTGTATTTGAATACGAATCAATTAAAATTACGCTATTGCGTGTAGCATTTTTTTTGTATTTAATCATATTTAAATACAAAAAAATTAATTTTTTGTATTTCTCCATATAAAATTTGATTTTTAGTGTTTAAATATATATTTTTTTAAAAACTTTTTTAGGTCATGAAAGAGAGTTTCTGCCTAAATTTTTATTTTATATTCTATTGCATTTAAAAAGCTACTTTCTGTTTTTTTTATATAGAAATTGATTTTTTCATATTTAAGCACGAAATGGTCAATTTTTTGTAATTTTATGTACGGAATTTATTTAATTAAATATTATATAATTTTAAATTTTATTATAAATATTAATATATTTTGTGTTTTTAAACTCCACATATTATTTTGCTTTGAAAGAACTCCGTATATTATTATTTTAAGGTTATTTAAATGCGCCAAATCACATTATATTTAAAATAAGAGTATTTGCATATATATTACCTAAAATTTTAAATATTACATCATTATTTAAATACATGCTACTTAATAATTTAATTTTATGAACACATAAGTAATATTTAAAATTTTTTATAACATGTACGTAATTTTACTAAAATAAAAATACTAAACTTAATATAATAATATTAAAAGTTTTTAGTGTTTAAAATTTTATTGCAACTTATTATTATATTTCATGATTTACTTTTCGTATTTAGATACGATTGAATACGAACTTTTTCGCAACGGAGTATTAAAATCGAATTTGAACACAAGTTTTTCCGCTTTTCCACTAACGACCAACGAGTCAACACTCTAACTCAAGCTCGATATAAACATTAACTGACTTGAAATAAATAATTAAAATATATATAATTATATATTAATTAATTTATAAATTTTTATATGTATTTTATTTATATTTACAATGTAATTACTATTTAAAAATATAAACACACTTATTTTGAGGCTAAAGCTTGAAGAATTTTGAGTTTCTCGAATTTAATTTGGCTTGAAAATTTCAAGTTTGTAGAGGCAACAACTCGATCAAACTCGGCTCATTAATTTACATTCCCATGACAGAATATTCCATCTGTTTTTTTGCGTGCTATTCAATATTTATAATAATAATAATAAGGGCAAATTACGTTCAGATCTTTGAGTTTAATGTTTAATACCGTACAGGTCTACATTTTTTAAATTTAACATCGGAGTCCCTGAGTTTTAATAAATTATCAAATGGATTCTTTTTTAAAATTTTTTATAATTAATTTTTTTTTAAATTACTGTTTTAATAAATTATCCAGCGTTCGTGCGACAGATCAGGAGAAGAGAGAGAAAGGCAGGGGTAAAATGGTAATTTTAAAAATTTTAATTATAAAAAAATAATTTATTAAAACTCATTACTCCGATATTATAATTTAAAAAACGTGAACCTGCACAATATTAAGCATTAAACTCAGGAACCTGGATGTAATTTGCCTTAATAATAATAATAATAATAATAATAAAATCGTTGTACGGAAATTAATTTATTACGTAATTAATAGATATCCGGCTGTTCCAGCTAAAATTTCGTGCATATTTATATATTATATTTAGTCTTATTAGCTAAAATTCGGCCGGCATTTTATTTTATACGAAAATCAAAATTCTCTTCATAGTCACCATATTTTTAATTAATTTATAATCCAAAAATAGACTTGTTCGATCAAAAATAAAATAAAAATATACTAGTTGAAAATAAAATTTGATCAATTTAACTTTGAAATTGCTTAAATGTTCTACTCAATAATTTATAAAACTAATTAAATATAATTTTTCAATAAAAATATAATGCAAAAAATTAATGGGATCCGTAAAGAGTAACGCCACACATACTCGATAAATAATTCTAAATTTTAAATTTAACTGAAATTCTTATGTGTCACCTTTTTTACCTATAACTTAGCTTGAAAATCAAAGATCGATCAAATTAAGATTGATTTGATCTGAGCGAGCCAACTAAATGAGCTATTTTTTATGGCTTGAGATATCTTTTCGTCCTATTTTGAGCCGATATTTGATCGAATTAAGCTAGTTCAAAATTAATGTATCGATTAAAAATTTTAAAAAAATTATTTATAAATAAATATATATATATATATATATATATATTATTTTGGTATATTAGTTTTCACAATAACCTAATAGATTATTATATTAGAATTTAATTCGTGATTTTTGTTCAAACTTTGCTGGTTGTAGGTTAATTTTTTTGTTACAATGTTATATAGTCAATATGATTTAAGTTGATTGCATTTATACCTAAGATTTTTACTAAAACATTGAAAATTAATCAAAAGTTAGATTGATTTTGGTTTAGATCGAGTTTGCTAGGCTTTGCTCGGACCGAACTCTTATCGTTTGTATTTTGGAATGGACCGAGATTCTTAAGTGGAGGTCGGATCGGCTTGAAGTTAGATTGCTAGCAGCTTGGCCTATTCCAGGAGAGACTCACGAGGAATGTTTTTTGATTTTGTGGACTTACATGAAATAAAAGATCTAACTCATGAGCCTAAATATAAATTAATCCCTTACCTTAAATAATCCAATAAAGTTTGAGTTCGTAGAAATTAAGCCACAAATAATTTAATATTTAAACATGAAAAAAAGAGTGAGAAACAGCACAAAAGTTCATAAGCTTACCAGCTCCTTTAACAAAGCAGGGCTGGCATTCACTTCCACATTAAACTTTAAATTAATTTTAAATCTACAAAAGCTTGATTTAGTAGTACTGTTGAAGCTAGAAATCAAATTAAAGTTAGAAAACTGACTGGGCGGAAAAACGACGGCGCCGTTCGGGCGGCTTTCAAAGATTTTTTACCATGCAATTGCTTTTTTACAGGATTACAGTAGTGGAGATGTGGAGAGAGGGTTGAGCAGAAAATAATGTTCCCTTTTTTCCCTGTTACAATGAGATTTTATAGTCTAAACTGATCCCTAGAGAGTCACTTTAAGGGCATGGTCTTCATTTCTGGCGTTAGACCCATGATGACTGCTAGGCTGAACTGTCATGACTTTGATTCAAAAGGGGGGGGTCATGTTTCTTAAAAGCGGTCAGTGGCGGAGCCACATGGTACTCAGGGGGTGCAATTGCACCCCCTGAGTTTTTTTTTTTAAATTACATATCTATTTTTTTTATTTCAGTCCGAATTTCATATAATAAATATCATATCATAAATTATGATAATAAGTTAAAAAAAATATTAAATTAACAAATTATTTAGATAATTTATAATTTCAGTTTTTCATAAATTATTCAACATATAAATTATATAAATAGACTTTATATTAGTGAAAACTCATTCAATTTAAAAAATTTATTTACGTATCTTATATTTGAATTAAAAAATATTATATATCTTTAATAAATAATCAATTAACTTATCATAATTTAGATTTTTAATTCACTAAATTATTTAATGGATTAACACTTAATTTATTGAATAATCTAGTGTATTAAAATTTTAATTTATGAGTTGCTATTTTATTAGTTAGTTATTTGAGGTATGCAACAGAACTCTTAAATCAAAATCTTTCATTTTAAATGAAATATAATAAAAAATTTAATTTTTTATTTTAAAATTTAAATAATTTTAAATTATTATAATATTATTATAAATAGTTTATTTGATCTCCCTAATTTGAGGTCTTGACTCCGCCACTGAAAGCGGTATGGAGTCATGTATTTCATATTATATGAGCAGTTCATTGTGGGCTCTTTGGCACGTATTCTTCGACAACAGCCTTTCGTTTGGGGGTGCCCTTTTTACCTTCGTTCGTCGTTGAGCTCCTTTGACACCGATGTCACGTAGATCTCCACGTGTACGCTCCAGATATGCTAGCGCAGATCCAGATACAATAAGTACTAAAACATATAATCATTTTGAATTATATACTTGAATTTATCTTCAATCTCTTTTATAAATAATAAATTTATATTAATCACTTATATCATATTTTTCTATAATATTGATCCTACTTAAAAATTATTTATATATCAGAGCCAATCAGTAAATATTAGGAGGTTTGCAACCTAAATATTCTCTCGCTCGACTTAAAGATTGTGATGATCGTACAGTTCAAATTTGAGACTCCCCATGATCTAGATTTAGATACGAGACATCTTCAACTAGCCAAATGTAAGAACAATATATAATAACAATATAGTCATGAGATATTGAGTTACTTTCAATATTTCAGTTAATAATTGATTCTCTTCTCCAAGATATTGTAAATTAATTAAAATTTAATGATTTTTTTTAATTGGGATTCTAAATCCAGTTAATCAAATGCAATGTAATATCAAAGTTTTAAGTATGCAAAAAAAAAATTTATAGTTTTAACACGTTAATATAAAAATTCCCCAAACTTAAAACATATTTATTTTCACATATCACGTCAATTCTTAAATCAATTAATTAAAATTCAAAAAGAGCTTTAAGTTTTGAGCATGTATAATTTAAGTTAAATTTTGTACGGAATAAAGTTTGATGTTATTATTTATTAAGAGAGAATTAATTAAAAGATAGAAGCAAAAATAAAATAAAATAAAAAAGAGACATTTACATGGTGGACATAGAAATTAGGCTAATTTACAGATTTCATCATAAATCTCAAAATGTTACAGATATCACTTCTAAAACAGCTATTTTTTCATTTTTTACAACCTGCAGTAAATTCTATCAGAAGATTTAACCATAGTTAAATCTCAGAAAGCTCTGATGCTCACTCGTGATGCCCACACGTAAGCAGAAGATGCAAATAGCAGAATAATGCTCGCGTGAATACGCTGTCGCCTCGCGAGAATATGCTGCCACCGGAACCAATGCACCTCCGCGATGCCCTAACAAGAAGGTCGATGGTTAAACGATGCGATCAATAACTGAGATTTTATTGAAATTTAACTATAATTAAATCTTCGGATAGAATTTACCGCAGAATGTGAAAAATGAAAAAATACCTGTTTTAGATGTGATATCTATAATATTTTAAAATTTATGATAAAATTCTTAAATTAACCTAATTTTTATGTTTCCAATGTAAATATCACAATAAAAAAATAAAATAAAATAAAAATAGAGACTTTTTGGGATAGAAGAGAAATTATTGGACCATCTCAAAAGTGAATCCTTTCCATCATCTCCCACCCTGGCAGCCTGGCACCTTCTATTTCTCCATGTGACTGCCACCCCATCTCCCTCTCCCTCACAAATAAATAAATAAATAAATAATATTATATATATATATATATATAATATTATATATATTTGTATAAATAATGATAATTCAATATTATTCGCAACATCATCGACAACGAAACATTCCAAACGATATTGTGGAAGAGCTTAATTCAAAAATGACAATAGTATGGAAAAAATCGATCAGCAAATCGGATGGTTCAGATCCTCTCCAGCGCTAAAACCTGCTTCTTCAACGTTCATTCAACTCACCATTGGAAGAAAGTTCGATCTGTCGTTCGATTCAGATTTATGATTCTCTTTATGGTGTAGACCGTCGAATCATCCGTTCAATTCATCGGATAATCTAATTTGATCTTTTGTTCTCTGTGCTCGAGTCCGCTATATGATATTTCTTTCTAGTTATATAAATGTTTAAATCATATTATTTTTTGTTTAATTAAGTAATATAAAATAATTGTAAGACGAACAATGCCTGAATTCATAACCTCAAAATCTCAAAACTTAAGATTAGGAAATAATAAATATTCGATAAAACTTTGATTGATTTGCATATTAATTCCTGTAGATGTTATTTTAATCATAGTCAATGAGATCCATATTTATAAACTACGTCTACACAGTAGTCGAAGAGCACGACGAAGAAGCCAGCAATGAGGAGGCAGACAAGTTGGGTTCGGCCGTAGGCCTGAAAAGGGGGTTTGGAGAGAACAGAACGGAGAGAAACGAGAAATTAAAACAAAAATTTTACAAATGAATCAATTGAATATTTCATACTTTCAATAAATTTAATTTTAAAAACTTATTAATAATTTAATTTTTTTTTTAAAAAAATTCATCTCCCACTTTATAAATTTTTTGTGTATACTTTTAAAGCATACATTAATTTTGTTTTCTACAAGACAGATATATTTCTCAATGTACAAAAAAATAAATCAAGCAAATAGAAAAATTAAATTTATTATATGAAAAATAAATTTAATGTACAATTTGAGTAGCAAGCATGTTATGTTGATATTTTTAATATTTTTGAGGAGATTTTGTAGATAACAATATTAATTAGAGATTTATCTTCAATTTGATAAAATTTTTTTATTTATACATATATTTATTTATTTATTTATTTATTTTAATTTTAAACAGATATTCTAAAACATCAATCAATCCCCTGTTTTAACTACTCAAATCTTCCAGGCGTGAAGAAACAGGCAGAAATCAGAATAACCCCCACCATTATCCGACAGCAGAGCACTCAGAGAAGAAGAGGAAGTAGCCGGAGCAGCCGCCGGCGTCGGCCTGAAGATGAAGAGAGCGTGCCGGAGACCGCTCGCCGGGCTGAAGAGCCAGCCGTGGACGTCCCAATAAACCTCCACCCTAACTCTGCTCACCGTGAGGGACTCGTTTCCCCTGAACTTCCACTGGAGATGCCTCACGCGAATCCCGGAGCCGCCGTCGATCTTGATCTCCATTTCGGCTTCGGCGTTCGCGGCGCCGGCGGTGCACTCGATGGATAGTTCGTGGAACCCACCTTTCTCGTGGAATTTGGCTCTGGTGACGAACCTCTTCTTCCCGAAAACGTGCTCCTTTCTGGAGACTAGAGCGGCGTCGATGATCGCCGGAGGATAGCCGGTTCGCAGGAAAGCTTCCTTTTTGAGATCGCCGAGCAGCAGCACCACCTCCTCGCCGGAGACCACCGCGACGTAGTAGCCCGAAAGTGGCTCCGGCGAATCTTCGCCGGAGAACTTGGCCTCTCTGAGGTCCCAGAAGACGTCCACCGGCTTCCCTCCCGCTTCAAATCGTTTCGTGCCGTGGCGGCGCCAGAAATGCCAGGCCCGCATCTCCAGCTTGCATCGGCAGGAGCTGCTACCGTTCCCGCGGTAGTCGCCGTCCCCTCCGGAGTCGACGGAGATGGAGAGTATGCGGGCGAGGAGGTTTCGGCACCACGTGACAGTGATGGGCCGGCAGTGGCCGGCTATCTTGGTGCGGTAGACCAGCGCCACAACGCTCTGGCCATGCTTCGTGCCAATCGCCGCCGCCGGCGCGACCCACCCCTCGGCAGCCGCACTGGCTAGCTCGCCGCCCTTCCCGGCCGAGGAGAAGCACGAAGGAACAGGGAAAAAATCTTGCATCTTCTCTCTCTCTCTCTCTCTCAGCCCTTCTCTCTCCTCACCAAAGAGAGAGAGGGATGGAGCAATGAATGAGAGATTGTAGGATTGAGAGGAGAAAAAAAGGGGGCCTTTTTCATGACCCTTTTTCCTTCCTGGATGGGATGCTGATTCTGAGGGGAGTGAAGAATGGTGTGCTTGAGAATGGTTGGGTTCTAACTCGAACTCGAACTCAAACTCGAAATAATTCGATTAAATCAACTCGATTAACTCGACCCACTTACCGCACCTATCACCCCCATCATCTCGACTCATTCATAACTGTCCCAAGCTGGGTAATAAATGAGTTAAAAAAGTTGTGAACTCGAGGATGACCAAAAATTTGTCAATCGAAAATCTCAAATTTCAGTTCAAATTTCTAGTTCGGATCATATAAGTGCTAGAAAACGTAGAATGGATTTTGCGGATATAATTATCGTCTAACATTTAAAGTACGTTTGCAATAGGAGCTCTTATGCAGCAATGGCTCTTCCTATAAATAGCACTTAAGCTTTGACCGAGATTTTAAATCTTAGATCGAAGGTACCGTGCATGTGGCTTCGAAGATTTACTATAAATTCTTGTCGAACAAGTTTAGCAAATAAAATCGATGAGTTGGCTCGGTGAACAAATTTTGAAGCTGGCGAATATACGAATTATGGTGTGCCCCATGTACAGTGGGCTTGCGACGTTTTACTTTTCGTAGGGATAAGGAGACTGTCAATTAACCACTAAGTATTTTGGCGTATTTTCTCTTCCCTTTGATCTTCTTTATTCGTGTGCGTTTCTTAATTTTTCGTAACCTTCTGATTCGTTGGCGAGATTTCTGTTTTTTTTTTTTTTTAATAGTAGAGATTTTCTGTTGTAATTAAGAAAAGATAGAATACGTAGCATTGTTTGGACTTAAGAAGAAGAGCCAGAAAATGTAGGGTGGTTTTTGTAAAGTCGTCTTCTTTAGTTCTTCCTGCAATACACGTTTAATAATTATTGGAATAAATTACTTTTAGGTTCCTGTACTTTAATATATTCTTAAACAAAAAATTTTAAATTTTATTGAACCACAAGAGTTTCGTAAAATATTTAAATCAAACTAACGAGAAGTTGCAAGAATAATTGCCAACCAAAATCAAACATTTTTTGTCAAACTCGAGTAGATATCTAGATCAAGTTATACAAGAAGAAAAAGCAGAATGACGACACGCTCAATAAGAGCAAAAAGTGGCGAATCGAAGCCTATCCAAAACATAACTCAAAAAGAAGGGTAACAAAATGTTGGGTATTTGTTTACAAAATTTGATACATGCATCCATCCACCGAAAAATTAAAGGTTGGATCGTATGGAAGCACATGTAAAATAGTTCATTAGAGTAAATTACTAATTAGTTCTTATATTTTAGAGTATCTTTTAGATTGGTCAACATTTGCTCAATAAAATCCCCCACAGCACATAAAAATCATTTCAATAATAAATACGACAGTCACTAAAACTTATCAGGTTCAAATATTTTAAAATTGCTAAGGGTTGACTCAGCTCTAAGTTTGATAGAAATATGAGACCTTAAAGTAATTTACCCTTCAGGTTCTGCATCGGATCCGCAGCACGTTAGCTCGACCGAGGCCATTGATTCAGGAATCGGATCTCAGCAGCATGTGGACGGCTCCATATGGATAGCGCCACAATAATTCTTTTTATTATTATTATTATTATTATTATTATTATTATTATTATTATTTTAAATATATATATATATATATTTTTTTTGAGATAATTAACTACATGACACACCATTTAGTTTTATTTATGTTTTACCCATCCATTCTTAGTTAATTACGCTATACACACTTAAAACATTATAAAATCTTACATACACACATTTTAACTTATTTTTATTATAACGAGTAATCATAATTTTTCAATAACTTAACTATAGCTAAATTACAACAAATCTGAGCAGTTCATCGTATTATTTTAAAAATATTTAAATATATTTTGAGTGAAAATCTTAAAACCTTAATATTTAGGTGACGACAAAGGAAGGAGGTATCCACAACGTGAATTAATTTTAGGACAAATCAGCGCTTTAGTGTAGTATTGAGGAAGAGAAAAATATATACCATTAAAAGTAAAAATATAATTTTAATGATTTACTAACAGAATATTTTTTTTCAAATAGATGTGTATGTAAAATTTTGTAATGTTTTGAGTGTTCATAGTATAATTAATTAAGAATAAATGAGTAAGACATAAATAAAACTAAATTGTGTGGTATGTAGGTAATTATCTCTATATTTTTTTACTATTAGAATTATATTATTTTAAAATGCATTAAAAATAAAATACAGTTACTGTTTATATTTGTATAATTATTTTACTATTTAGGGTAAATCACAAATAAGTCATTCCAATTTAGGATTAAATGCATTGGAGTTATTCTAATTTTCAAAGCAACTAAATTAGCTTCTAATCATTAAATTCATAGCTAATTTTTTTTTTATTCTCTCCTCTTTATCCAAAAATAAAAAAAAACTTTCTGCCGTTCAATCTTTTTATCTTCTTCTTACATTCTTTTTTTCTTCGCTCCAAATATTACCGTACTAGCCTTATCATTTACGACATTATTACCTTTAACATCATTAGATTATGTTAGACACAAATAGAAAAATAAGAGAAAATAGAAGTAGAAAAATGAAAGAAAAAATTACAAAAATATTATTTTACACAAATTTATGACTAAAAAAATATAAATGTAATATTTTTTAAACTAAAGAGATTAATTTAATTGATTTGAAAATAAGAAACATAGACTCAAATGAGAGGGAACCTATCCAACTATTTATCCAATTAATTTTTTTTATATTATTTTATAAAAAATTTAATATATAATTAAATTTATTTTATATCATAGATAAAAATCAATATAATTACAAATTCAAATCAGAAATACTATTTCATTTTGCTCCCATGAGAAAGAATAAAAACTAAAAAACAAACTTCTTTCAAATCAAATATAAATGTAAAAAAAAATAATTTAATTTCATAAAATTTTATAAATACTATATTTCATATTATATAAAATAATAATATATCAAAATAAATTTATTTCACATCAACATAATTATCAAATTTATTTCATATCTTTCAAATATAAAAATTTAAATCTCATTTCTCAACAAACACAATTTCAAAAGTAACATGCTTTCTAGATATTAAAAGCTTGAAAATAAAATAAAAAGATTCAATTCAAAAAATAAAATAAAAATTCAAAAAATTACAAAATGGGCAGTAATAGCAAATAAATCCTTCTAACTTGAGCCTGTGCTTCTAATCTTCTAAATTTCTAATTCTCAAATTAATCAAAAGAACACTGAGCCTCAAGAAGGGATTTAATGAAGAATTTATCACTCTGTTCAGATTAAATTTAAGAAGATTAAAATTAAACTTAAATAAAAATATTTTTTTATTAAAAATTATGAATAATATAAAATAAAATAAATTATTATATTGAGATATGTGAAAAATGTGATATAACTTAATTATTATTTTAATAATGTACGTAGGATGTTCACTAGATTGAAATAATGTTAATCGTTGTGTCCTTTTATTAATGCCGAAAAATTTATTTGTATACCATCTCAAACTAAAGAGACTTATTTGACTAATTTGAAAAATAGAAAAAGTTAGATGTATATGAGCTCAAATTAGAGGGCTCAAATTGCTGCTACTCATAAGCTTGGGAGCACTTCTAGTTTTTGAATCTAAGCACAAAGTTTCAAGCATATTTGTTGGCTTAATTAGCAAGTTTACGGCTAATATAAGGCAAAGGCTATAATATGACAAGAATCACTGACTAGTGAATTGTTCGACTCCCCTCGAGCTATTCAACTTCGGGGCGCAATTCAATCAGCCGCTCCAAATTTGTTCGAGAATAGGATTCGAGTGACCTGCAAGTATCATGCCATAAATTTAAAAACAACCAAAATGTATAAATACAATCATCCATAAAGCTTAAAATTTTTAGTGAAAAAAATTAATATATGCAAAGAATTTGGAACTTTACAGTTAAGAAACAATTTTTTTAAAAAAATAAATAAATTCTTAATCTCTTCTCTGAAAAATTTAATAGAAAAGCCATGTTAGGATTGGGATTGTAGTTCATTGAAAATTATTATAACTAGAATGTGAACTAAAATTTCAAGCAAACACAAGCACTTTCATCACAGGTCAGATTAGAGCCAACCCGTTTTAAGACTCAAACTAATATAATCATATTGACCAGAAGCCAACTAGTTCCATAACAGTCAAAGATGCATATTCAAACGCTTCTCTTTTAATCAAGTTTTCTGACACAAATCATAAACAAAGGCAATTTAATATCAACCCCTAGATAATTTCAAATATCATATTTAGCTGCTCCTAATCTTCTAATCATTCGAAATCAAACCCACTGATAAAGAGAGCAGATTTTAATGACCCTCAAACCTTAAATTCAAAATCCTACACTATAAATCATAAACATTAGACTCGAACCAAGTCCTAGTCCCTAAACCTTAAAGTCATCAATGTGAAGGCAACCGTACGAACCAAAGGATCCGAGTTAATAATCTTACCATTGAATTTTCACAAGCAGGGTGGGAGAGATTATTGCATTTTACAAGAGTCTTTGAACAAGCCAAAAATTAGACTATAAGGGGTCGGTGTGCATCAAATCACATTTAAGATCAGTAAGCATATAAAAAAGTATGACGTATAAATGAATATTTTACGGTGTTTTAGACGTAAATAATCAAATTTGTTGTGACATGCATGTAAATGACTCTAAATTTAAATATCACAAAAGTTGAACAAAGTCGTAGTCAAGAACAACCATACACCCGTGCACAAAAATGGCCCAGTTCATGGCTTTGAGTAATCTTTTGAGAGCACTAACTCTCATAATCAAATGCCCCAATCATTAATTGAGTTATTGAGGCAACATGCAGCAAACAACGGACTACAGATCCACATTAACTAACTCTGCTTTTTTTAGACAAAAGAAAAATTATCACGTGGAATGAATTATAAATGAAAGCTGACAGCTAATAAATGAATGAAGCCACATAAAAGGAAGATGACAGTAATCAAACAGACAAGTTGACGGGTCAAACTGAATAAAATCAAGTTTGGGTCAAGTTCACGAGTTAGGTACAGTCAGGTACTGGTTATAATACATGCTTCAGAACAAGGAAAAGAAGAAAAACTGAATTTAAATAACTGCTACATATTTCAACAAATGAAACCTTTTGCGAAAGCTGAATCTTGGATTCCAAGTTATTTAAGAATTAGGCCGAATTACAAAATGAGTTGTAGGGTCGGGACGGGCAACCTGATTAATAGAATGGTATCGATGAATGGATAGCATCTTAAACAGGTTAACAATCAGTTTTGATGAAGGCCAAACTCCTCAAGCAAATAGTAATCCACCATGTAATGCTTCAGCGATAATGTAGTTCAAAGTTCTTTGGAAAGAATTAAGAGGATAGTGAACAATAATGGGTAGAAAGAGACTTCCAAATGGAGCCAAGGTTACTTTGAATAATGTTTCATCCAAGCAATGTTATTATATTAGCACCAGGAGAGAAGTCGGCTTTGATCTATTTTGCTGGAGGGTTTTGGCTTTCGAAAAAAAAAATTCTAACATGGTGTGAGATGAGTGTATGATAAAATTAAATTTAATTTCTTATGTTAAAAATTATATAGCATATGAAATAAAGTGAACTTTTTTATTAAACTTTGTGTAGGATGCAAAACATTAATTTTTATACTGAAATTTGTATATGAAAAAAAGGGCCAAAGGTCATTGTTGGCTGAGAAACAAAAAAAAAAATTTCTATGGGTTCCAAAACTGGTTCTGATAGTTTTGGGAGGGTAGAACTTACCTAGTTTATGCTATACAACAACAACAACAACAACAAAAACAACAACAACCAAGCCTTAATCCCACTAGGTGGGGTCGGCTACATGAATCCTTTGTTTCCATTGCGCTCTATCAGTTACCAAATTCTTATCTAAGTTTAAGTAACTAAGATCACTCCTTATAGTTTCTTGCCATGTCTTCTTTGGTCTCCCTCTTCCTCTTTGTACATGGGCAAAATCCAGTAACTCAATTTTTCTAACTGGAGCTTCAATTGGCCTGCGATTTAGATGTCCAAACCATCGAAGCCGACTTTCTCTAAGTTTATCCTCAATTGGTGCAACACCAACTTTCTTACGGATATACTCATTTCTCATTCTATCCTTTCGTGTATATCCACACATCCACCTTAACATCCTCATTTCTGCAACATTTATTTTATTTGTATGTTTCTTCTTTGCAGGCCAGCATTCAGCACCATATATCATCGCTGGTCTTACTACAGTTTTATAAACAAAAAAAAGAACTTACCTAGTTTAGGCTATCAAAAACAAAAAAAAAGAACTTACCTAGTTTAGCCACCCAGGGGAATCAGAATTAATGCTACTTCAACTTTCTTGCTTTAATTGAGGATAAACTTAGAGAGAGTCGATTTAAATGATTTTGAAAATATAAATCGTAAGCCGATTGAAGCTCCAATAAGGAAAGTTGGGTTATTAGACTGTCCATGTAAAAAAAAGAGGAGACCAAAAAAGATATAACAAGAAACTATAAGGGATAATCTTATGAGGCCTGTTTGTTTGCAAAGTTTAATATTTAACTAGGTTAAAATTAAACTTGGTTAAAGATTACTTTTTATTGAAAATTATAAATAATGTGAAATAAAATTAGTTATTATATTAGGATATGTTAGGAATATGATATAAGTTAGTTATTATTTTAATATACATATAGGATGTGAAATAAATTAATTATGTAATGTGATATGCTTATTTAAAATTAAATCAAGTTTAATTTAACCAGCAAAACAAACAAGCCTGGCTAAAAGCTAAATGAGGATTTGCTAACTAATAGAGTGCATTGAAAACAAATGATTCACGTATCTGACTCACTTAATGAGATAAAGGCTTAGCTGTTGTTGTTGTAAATTAATATATAAGAGAAGAAAAAAAACAAGTCATGTCTTTCTTGATTGATTTCCAAAGAAGGTAGGGTGGGTGGCTCAAAATATTAAGGAATGTAGCTAAAACAAGAGGCTTGTAAAGAATATGAAACAACTAGTAGTTTCCATCATTCATAAAGCACTTGCTAATATAACTTCCAGAAGACTCCTTGATTTACATAACAGAAGCCTAATCACTTTCATTTATATTTCCATCTCAGAATATCTCATCTCAAAAGTAAAGAAGAGCATACTAGTTATTCTAAGCCACCATGGCTATTCCTTAAAAAGGCAAAAAGAAAAATGTGTGACGTTGAATCGTAATTCAATAGTTTATGACCATGCACATAAAGAATGTATTCATCATCATGATCAATAGCGAGATTTGGCCAACAAACTGGATTCACATGGAACTGGTTCAGAATACTGATTCCCTAGGGTGGCTAAATTAGGTAGGTTCTACCCAACCAAAATTGCAAAACCAGTTCTGGAACCTATAAAACCTTATTTTTTTTCTCGTTTCTCAACCAACAATGGCCGTTGGCCCTTTCTTTCATTCTTTTTATAAACCAATTCCCCCCTCCCACCACAAAAGTCACACCCCTCACACTAATCTCTGTGAACACTCACCAAAATTCCCTTTAATGCCTATTCAATGTGGAAATTCTGGTGCGCAGCTTGGGAACACAGGTGATTCACAAGAAAAGTATGTTCCAGATTCACAAATGATGATGCCGCCTAGACCTTAGAAGGAAGGTGGACCGTCTGTACCATCGCAATCGTTGACTGCCACCACCACTATTATAGCATCTCAAGCTTACTGTACAAATAGAGGGTATGAGAGTTTTTTAACATAGTTTCTACCAATCTGCATAATCCAAATTCAATAAATGTAGTATGTAAATCTTTGCAAGAATATCTATACTTACAAAGCCGGTGAGTATGGAGGTTGGGTAAGCTACTTAAAAAACCACTTGGTGAAGTCTCATAAATTCAATTTGAATGCCCATTGGTGCACCATTGTGTTGGGCACCCAAACCGATCTGATCCAGTGGCCAAGTCTATCAATAGCCTTGTCCCAAAGAATAAGCCCGGCTTTTATGGAGCTTTTTCTACAAATCATTTTTGTTCAATGCTTCATGTAATAATTCCAATTTATTATTCTATCAAGAAAAAATTCAGTTTATTTAAATCTCTCAATATATGGCATAAGCAACTTATTTGGTACTATCCTTCTTGCTTTCGAGTCCTAACAGTCATCACAATAACGTTATAACCAAATAATGTTATCACAAAGCCTTTATGATGAATTATTTCACATTATCCATAGAGCCTTTATGATCAATTATTTCTAGCATTTCTTTAAATACTAGTGATTAAAGCCAATATAATTCAGGGCATTACCCAATATTAAGTATTATGATGAAAATTGACAAACAGACAAAGAAAAATGTTGGTATTCATCACGGGAATTGAAGGAAAAAGACTCGGAACTTGTACAAGATGACATAACATTATCTCCATTAGAATTGAAGTTATATATTTTGCTTATAACAATTAGCAGCACAGAGAAAAAGCCTTAAACACACATTTAAGTACATTAATTCAAAGAAGACAGTTGCTCATACCAGGTGATCTTCACCTTCTTCAGTTCAACATATTGATGAATTCGTTGATGAGTTCCTCACGGTTGCCAGCATCCCCTCCTTTTTTGTATAGCTTTTTTTTCATCTTAGGAAATCTCTCTGGCTTTTTAAGCCTGAATGGCTGCAGGAAGCGTGATACTTCTTTAAAATGTGGACCAACGGCAGCAATTTCATGCACAATATCCTCGATACAAATGATGCCGTACTTCCCCAATTCCTGCATATGAATCATAATGTATGCCACTTAAACATGAAGGAAATGGACAGAAAGGGGATATTGCCATGTGCAAGTAACATCGAACAAGCGGAATATAAATAAAATCCAACACTTAAGTGCATTAGTAGCTTTCTCGGCAGTTCTTTATCAAGCAAATTGTTCTAATCTTCTCTTCCAAAAAAATATATAATTCTATAGTCATGAAAGTATTTCATCCAATTTTGTTCAAAACTCTAAAATCGCTTGAACCTCGCTTGCATTTCAATCGATTCCAAATTGACTTGATTTACATGTAGCTCGAAGCTGACTAGCTCGAAATAAAATTAATTTAATTCATAATCAACTTGTTATATATACAAATATTCATTTTTAAAATTTTTCAAACTATAACTAAAAAAATTATTTATATAAATATATATTTAATTTATAATATCATATCATAGTATAAAATATAATGAATATCTTAATTTTTAAAAATATGGCTTCTAATTATGCTTAATTTAACTCAAAAGAAAAAAAAATTGCCCTCTTAAATTAAACTTGACTCAAAATTGAAAATTCAACTTCAACTTGAGCCCAACATGCTCGAACTCAACTTGCGGCCAGCCCTACAATTGCGTGAAGGTTTATTCATTAAAAAACCAATTCATATCCATCTTAGACACGAATAAAGTGCAGGAACCTATAGACTGGTCAAATCCAACATTTATTACTAAGGTATGCAATTTTCATGACTTAGCTACATTCTATAAAAGATTTATTCAAAGAGTAAACACAATTATCGCACCTATAATTAAGTATTGAAAACAAAAAGATTGAAAATTGATCCTCTGTATTCCAAGCCTTTCAAGAGATAAAGCAAAAGCTAACTTATGCACCTACCCTTAAGCACCTATATTTAGTAACTTTTTAAGATGCTTGTAATATCTCAGGATAAGCATGAGAGTTTTAAGTCAGTATGACCATCTCATAGCCATCCTTAATGGAAACTTTTCTGAAGCAAAGCAACATAATTCCAATTATGAGAAGGAATTCTAAGAGATTATCCAATTAGTTGGGGATATTACTTATTTTCTATGAGTTTGCCCTATTTTCCTAACATTTAGCTTTGTGTCATGTACAGTCTCAAAAGTTGAGCCTAGAAATGCTAGATGGATCAAGTTTCTTGGTACACTTTCTTGTTAAAACAACAGTCAAGTGTGGAGCACAAGGTCGTTGATGATCTTAGTCGAGTCATTGGAGTAGTCCAGGACATGAGCATCGAATTTTTGGAATTAATAAACTAAAGGATGAGTATGTATTTTGCCTTAATTTTGGTATGAGTTTACAAAAGATTTACAATGCTTAATCTCGATAATACCATAATTCTTTTCATATTCGTGATGGTTATTTGTATAAGGGTTCACATCACTGCATTCTACACACCTCATTATGAGGTTACCTTGTGTGAAATATGCATGCTGGGAACTCATTGGACAAGGACATTCAGGCTGACTTAGTTTCAGGTAGAGTTTATTGGCCCGTTTTATATATTGTTTCTCAATGTCATACTTGTCATAGTTCTTATACGAAGAAGTAAAATACAGACATGCACATCCCTATTGGTACCCCTACTAGTACCCACATACACCTTGAAAATACATAGAGATTTTGTTCTAGAATTACCTAAAGCATGGGAAGATCATGATTTCATATTTGCTTTCAGTGACATATTCTCTAAGATAGCATATTTCATTCCACATAGTAAAATTAGTGATGCAACTCATATTTCTAAATTATTTACAATGGATGTAATTAAATTATGTAGCCTTGCCGAGCTCTATGTTTTGTATTAGAAATGCCAAATTCGTTTCATTAGGAAAACCTACTAGAAATTGTGACATTAACATTTTCTTTTGCATATCACCCACAACCAGATGGTCAAATAAAGGTTGTGAGCCATAGTCTATGTGATTTATTTAGTTCTTTTGTTAGCAATAAACCTTGAAATTAGGATCTTGTTCTACTTAATGTTAAATTTGCTTATAATAATTTTGTTAATAAATCTACTAGTATTGGTTCTTTTGAATGTGTTCGTGGCTACAAACCCAAGATGCCACTTGACTATGTTCTTATATCTATTGATACATGCATTTCAAACTTTATTAGACCTTTCACATGCCACATTCATGAAATTCAGGATAAGATTAAACCCAAAATTGCCTAAGATAATACTAAAAAGACCTTGAAGTTGATGTCCATTGTACAACTAAGATTTAGGGCAAATTACACCCAAGTCTCTGAGTTTAACACTTAATAATGCGCAGGTCCACGTTTTTAAAATTATCACATCGGGGTCCCTGAGTTTTAATAACTTATCAAATGGGTTCTTTTTATATTTTTTTATTATTAAAATTTTTTAGAATTATCATTTTACCCCTGGCCCGCTCTCTCTCCTCCCGATCTAGATTCCAGGCAGCTGTTGATGCTTCTTCAACCCAGGTTGACTACTTGAAATGATGCCAAAGCCCCTTTCTCTAATAATAAGGCAGGCAGGACAGGAGCACTGTTGGCAGAAGCCAATGTCCCGAGGTCCCGGGGACTCCCCTAAACAACCCCCCGTCTAGTAAAATGAGTCTATTGCATGCTCTCTACCTTTCTGGTGTTACAGGCCAAGACTTTCATACTTCAACACCCCTATGTGCCCACCAGAGAGGGCAGGCAAGGCTTTAAAGCCAAGCAAGCAGCTATTTAAAAGAGAAGAATATGTTACTTAGCAAACTCGACTTTATCGGGAGGGGAGAGAATGGGGCAGGGGTAAAATGGTAATTCTAAAAAATTTTAATAATAAAGCAATATAAAAAGGACCCATTTGATATTTTATTAAAATTCAGGGACTTCGATGTGATAATTTTAAAAACGTGGATTTGCGCGTTATTAAGTGTTAAACTCAGGGACCTGAGTGTAATTTTCCCTTTTAACAATGATCTATGACGCACGAGTACGATACAGTGATATAGATATGGTGATACGACAAACTTAAAAAAAATAGAATACGAATACATCAGGATACAACTATTATATATGTGTGTATAATATGTTATATTCTCATATTTAAGGTAAAGTTCTATAGTAGATAAGAATGATTTATACAAATTATTATTATAAATTTCAAAAGTATCTTTTAAATTTTTTTCAAATTAATTATATTTTTTATATCACTTAAAGCAATATTATGGATAATTTAACTTAAAGAAATATTTTTTAACTACTGAATTTCAAAAAATTTTAAATTTAAAATAATATCATAAAATCTATTTAATTACTTTCCAACCTATCAGATTACTTACATGAAATAAGAGTTTAAATATATAGTAGTAAATTAATTTCATTTTCGATTTAAATTTGATTCATATCAATTAGCATAATATAAATAAGATACATTTAATAATACAGATGTTGTAACATAAATCAAAATATATTGATTTGATTAAAGTATATATGTTCTATCTTTAAATCTCTGACTAAATAAATAGATAAAATAAAAAGATCAAATTTTGATGCTTTTCGTAATATGAGCTTGATTAAAGTAAAAAAAAATATGATAGACATCCAATAGAAGCAAAAATAATATCGATTAAAGTAAAAAAAATAGAAACCACTAGTATCTGTAAGATTACAAAAAGAATTAGTCAAAGTACAGCTGCTTGCAAATACTAAAATCTTTTTTCATTGCCGAAGCACTAGCATATTTCTCTTAATTTTCTATGCATAAGTTCTTTACATATGAGATATTTTTTATCGTGTGGGCCGAACAGATTGTTTTAATATTTTTTCTCTAATTAGAAGTATCAGAAAGTATCAAATAGGTATAAAAAAAGTATCAAGGAAGTACTAAATTTAAATAAATAAATAAAATGATACGCCATGTGGCGTATCGAATACATATTGGTGAAGTATCGAGGAGTATCAGTATCTGATACGGATATGATATAGATAAGTTAGGTTTCATAAAATATCGATAATTTATAGACAATGATTATTTTGTGATAGTTTGTATTTGCTATGCACATCTACCTAATAATTCCATCAAGAAACTCCACATAAGAGTTATTAGCCCTTACCTTGTGTTTGATAAAATTGGACCAAATGCATATTTAGTTGAATAATCTAACAACTTAATTATTAGTCTTATTATCAAGGCGAAAGATCTAATACCATATCAAAAAACTTTTGAATTTCCTACTGTCTAGCATTGCTCCTACTAGTATTTCATTTCCAAAATCTCCTTTGTTCCTTCATTGCGAAGACAAATTTAAAGATATTCTAACTAATGAAATTGTGAATACAACAATGAATATGATCGTTATCTTGTCTAGTGGACAATCGTCCAACATTTGATGTCACTTGGATAATTGAAGATGAGCTCAAAAGATTGGACTCGTTATGTTGATCTATGTTCCACCTTGAAGGGATCAAGTGTTTTTCAACAGAGAGAGTAAAGGCAAAAGAATTGACTTTCAATTTGAAATTAGGGAGAGTTTATTTTTAAAGTATTTTCAAAGTATTTTCAAAGAAGATAATAGTTTATTTAAATTCTAAATATTCATTAGTTGAAATTTAAACATATCTATATTTCAAATATCAAGAAAAATTAGCATTTAAATAACTGCATTTTTTCATTAGCCTTCCATTTCCCTAAATTAGTTGGGGACATTGCAATAAATAAGCCTTATTACTCAATAATAAATTTATCTTGTTTTCTCTCATTTTTTTCTCGCCTTCTCCCGTTACTCCTTTATGGTTCTACATTATATAGCCTTACAACAATTTATAGTAGTGAAAAACCAATTGAAAGTTGAGATGATCCAAAGTCTTACATATGCCAATCATAGCTTAATACCAAGTATATAACTAATCAATCATGAAACTTACATAAATTGCCACAAACAACCTGTGCTTTGAAGTTTTAAAAATTTGCACAAAGCTATAAAAATCATATTTTATTAGTCATGTAGTCTAAGCCATCTACTACAGAGATTAAATATATTTAAAAAATAACCAAATAATTTTTAAAAGTGTATAAAATCATGCATAGAAAACATGCCTATACTCTCGATCATTTAATGCATATGATCGATCTATTAATCTATCTACCTTGTATATATGTGTGTGTATAAATTAAAAAGATATTTATAAATGAATTGGTATTAATAGATCTAAAAGTGGTGGAAATAGAACACCGGGTCTATTTGTTTGTAAGATAAAATTTAACAAGATTAAAATTAAATTTGGATAGAGATATTTTTTTATTGAAAGTTGTGAATGATGTGAAGTAAAATTAGTTATTATGTTGGGGTGTGTGAGAGATGTGATATAAAGTTAGTTATTATGTTGGAATATGTAAGGGATGTGATATAAGTTAGTTATTATTTTAATAATGTGTGTAAGATATGAAATAAAGTTAATTTTTAATATTAAATTTTATATGTGATGTGATATGCCTAGTTAAAATTAAACTAGGTTAATTTTAAACGGGCAAACAAATGGGGCCCAAATGACCATATATAAATAAAATTTCAAATACTAATTAATAATGGAATAATGTTCTCTATACTTCATTGAATGTAGGATTTCATATATATGAACATGGAGTGTAGAATGCGAAAAAGATGAACTAAACATGTTATATCTCAAAAGAAAATATCTTTTGAAATGGTGGAACAAAATAATATTAGAGAAAAAATTGAAAAAAAAATAAAATAATTCATAAAAATAAATTAAATAATAAAATTATAAACTCTAGAGTATCACCACTAGAAAAATTAAAGGAAGAATATGTGGGGAAATATCCTCTGGAGATTCCTGAAGAGATAATGCTAAGATGCCTAGAAGAATACAAAAGACATCTTCTGAAATATTTCCAAAATATTCTTCAGAAGCTAGTTCAGACAAAATAAGCATCTCAGAAGCTCAAGATCAATATCAAAACGAAGACTTCACTACGAAGGAATATTTTGATATGATGATTTCGTCTTTGCCGAAACATAAAGAAAAGGAGAAGACTTAATTAAAAAGTATGACAACATATGGAATCAAAAATTCATAAGACAACAAAAAAGAGAAATACCCAGAAAAATGGAATCAATCTCCTCCACGAAATGACAAAGGAAAAAATATTCCAAAATAAGGTATAGAAATGGCATCTTAAGATAATTATATCTTATTCATTCAAAATGGATTAATTTAAAATTTTTAAGTCCAGCCCAAAGGATCCCTTAGCATCCATAAATAGAGAGCTTGGGATAAAAGGAAAGGAAGGCAGAAAGTAAAAGCTTTTCTTTACTTCTTTTCTCTTATTCTCCAAAGTGTTCATCTTCTTTTGTCTCTTGTACTGCAATACAATTTTTTATGTAATTTCTTTTCTTTTACGTAATAATATTTCTATTATTGTGATCATGTTTTTTTTTTATTTCATTTCTTCTATTTTAGTATGTATTTCATCTTTTTGTATTAGAGCTATATATTCAATATTGAAATCCAATGCTAATAATTAGACTTGCCAACTAGCAAATATTTTTTTTGATACCAGAATTTTTACATCCTTCTATGTTATAAATTTTGCAGCACTGTAATCAATTCTTAAAAAGAATTTCCTATTTAAGAGTTTATCTTGAAATTTTAATATACATTTAACTATTGCAAGCATTTTTTGCTTTATAATAAAGTAATTATTACGTACATCATTCCATTTGCCAGAATAATATCTCACTAATTCTTCTTTTTCTTTATTTTTCTGTTTAAGTATGCCTCCATGACCAAAGTTTGATTCATAAATTCTACAATTTTAAATTTTTCAAAGTCTACAAAGTGCGAACAAGGTAAATATTTTACCTCTTTTACCTTTTTAACTGCCATGGTATTGAGTTCAATCCATGGCATGGAATTCTTCTTCAATCTTTCAAAGAGGATTCCTGTATCTTGTGCTAATTTTTTTAAAAGTCAACCACATAATTTAATGACCCTGAAAACCTTTGGAGTTGTTTGATATCAGTTACATTTGAAAATTTAGATGAAAATTCAATACCTTCTTTAGAGGTGAATTATTGTCCCTTTACCAATGTCATGTCCACGAAATCTTATTTCTAATTGAACCAATTTCATTTTTGGTTCAGATACTACTAATTAGTGATCAAATTGTCAAGAAGAATGAGCGCTTTAGATACCTTGGATAAATTATACAAAATGATGACGAAATAGATAATGACGTTATTAGCAGGATTCAAGCAGGATGGGTAAAATAGAGAAATGCTTCTGGTGTGTTGTGCGATAGAAAAATCTCATCCAGAATTAAGGGTAAATTTGATTAAACTATAGTAAGACCAGCGATGATATATGGTGTAGAATACTGGTCTGCAAAGAGAAAACATACAAATAAAATAAATATTGCAAAAATAAGAATGTTAAGGTGGATGTGTGGATATACACGAAAGGATAGAATGAGAAATGAATATATCCAAAAGAAAGTTGGTGTTGCACCAATTGAGGATAAACTTAGAGAAAGTCGGCTTAGATGGTTTGGACATCTAAATCGTAGGCCGATTGAAGCTCCAGTTAGAAAAATTGAGTTATTAAATTTTGCCTATGTACAAAGAGGAAGAGGAAGAGGAAGACCAAAGAAGACATGACAAGAAACTATAAGGAGTGATCTTAGTTACTTAGACTTAGATAAGAATTTGGTAACTGATAGAGCGCAATGGAAACAAAGGATTCATGTAGCCGACCCCACCTAGTGGGATTAAGGCTTGGTTTGTAAATGTATGTAAACCATTTAAAATTTCTAAATGTTTGAAATGTTTATAAAAATTATTAAAAAACACTAATACATCATCTATATAAACAATAATGAATTCAATATGTATGTATATATATATAATAGAAAATTTTGCATAGTTCGTGCATAGGTTTTTAGTTCACCACTAAAACCTAGTACCTTTCACAAAAGAGAAAGTTGTGAGAAAATAGCACTATCAACACCTTTCTTAAACTAATATTTATTCAACTTCCCCTTTTCTGTAACCATTTCATAGGACTGTCAAGTCAGAAAAAATTAAAAGACTACCCAATGGCCTCTCAATAGTCAATAGCAACACATAAAATAGACATGTCATATCTATGCACATTTGAAGATTGATAATTTTGCTACGACATAAGTATTACTACTTCCAAATAAAGAAAACAAACAATTACCACACCAACTAAAAACAAAGAATTATATGGTACAAAAAAGTATACAAAAGTGACTGACCTGCTCAATGATATTGTTATCGGTAAGAGGCACCAGTTGCTTCTTCATTCTACCAGAACCTTTCTTATATATTAACTCCCTCACACTATTAAAGTTAGGATAGCTGTATAAAAAACAGTTCAATAGAAAAAAAAACTTTCCAACATTAGATAAATCACAAAGAAAATACATCCAGTTAAAACATATAATACTGTTATTTCCTTACCCATAAGTAATAAATGGCTCAACACTGGTTAGCATTCTCAAATTGCCATCATTGGCTCTTAGAAATACCCCATTAAGGATATGGATCAACCTCAACTTCCTCAGAATCTTTTTGGTTTGCAGATCCATATCAGTCCAACTGTTAGAAAAGAGAGTACACATAATGTAATAGAAGCACATAACAACCAAAACCAAAGTAGGAGAAATTAAACAACTATGAATTAATGTCATTGATGAGAGTCACCCTTGTATACGAATGGCAAAAAGCAACTTAGACTTGAGATCATTAGCAGCAGACAAATTTCTTATCTTAAGCCTCTGTGTCCTTCGAACCCGATCCAACTCCTGCAAATTAAAAAGAAACCATGCTATAAGTGTATACAAAACTCACTAAAATGAGCACAAAAATCTTCTCTCATTATAAAAGAAAATTTTAATGCAAGAAAATTATTTCACCCTTCTATATGTGATAGTGAAGCTAAGAAAAAAGTTGAAACATTTTGTGGATCCTGATATATTTAAATTCCAAGAAAAGATAAATACTCTCACCTCAAAAGAATAGAGTTCCCACGTTACTATTCTTTCTTTAATTGTATGGTCAGAAGGAAGAGAACAACTTCAGCCTAACTCTCAGTCAATCAGAAACCAAGTTTTTTCTTGACCTTAACTCATGTTCAAGTAACCAAAGCCATGTAGTGTAGCATACATAATTGGGTAACACAAGAAACTAGCCTGAAAATAGAGTTCAAAATTTTTAAAATGAACATATTGATCGGTTCAAACGCAATGACCTGTCCTGTCAGATAATCTTCGCAATATTACATAGAAGATTACAAAGGAAAAGCTCAGTTGCATCCTATGATGATTCCTAAAACTATGAAGACATTCCAGCAAAGCCGGAACTGTTGCTTTCTTTTGCTAAGTGGGTGTCTATTGATAATCAACCACTAAACTTTTAAACTGATCATACGTAAGAGAAATGAAAATCTTTATCAATTCTGCCACACAGAAGTTACATAGAGGAACGCATAATACAGTTATATAGGAAATAAAAATAAGGCATTTCAAAGTATCATGTAAGCATTAATAATAAAACATCTTACCTGTTCACGGTATTCTTTGACAAAACGCTCGGGCCTTTTGATAATAAACCCCGAATTCACTTTGCTCTTTTTCTTTCTTGCTTCCAACTGCTCTCTTCTCCTTACGGCCCACTCATCGTTCGTTTTTCTTTTTTTCAGCACGATTTCATTGACGTAGCTGAGGGGACCTGCACCCTCGGCTGCCATGACAATATAACCGCTGAACCAGCTTCACTGCACAGCAAATTGCTGAAACGTACAATCTTGAATCAAAATATAATCGCCAAACGTACAAAGAGATATGGGTTAATCGAGAACTGGAAAAAGGAAACGATAAATCAAGGGAGGCACCTTGGTGACGCTGTCGACCGCTTTCTGGCTGCTCAACCAGGATATCGTTGAGGTGTGCCGAAGGTGAAGATGCCAAAAGATCTAGGGTTTTGGTGTTTGCTCTTGGGGCGCGAACAGCGAGGGAAAAGCGGGGATAGATTTACGGCGGCCGCTCGACAGCGTAGGGCTGATGGCTGAATCCTTTTTGTAGGGTTTAAATGAGTTCGCTTTCAATTAAAACATTAAACCCCTTTCAAAAATAAATAAATAAATACACCCACAAAATAATGATCAAAATAATATTAATTTAAATAATAATAAATAATTTTTTAATTATTTTATATAAATTTTAATATAAAAAATATTATTTTAATTCATATATTTAACAAATTTTAATAAAAATATCAACTTTATTTCATATTGTAGGCCAAAATATGCGAATCGAGTATTTTGATTTAGAATGTGAAGTAAAATTAATATTTTTATTAAAAATTATTGAATATGTGAAGTAAAATAATATTTTTTTATATTAAAATTTATGTAAAATAATTTAAAATTTTTATTTATTATTATTCTTATTTTTTAAATGAGTATCATTCTAAGCCTTATTTAGTTCAAACTTTTTTTTTGCGTTGAATCAAATGAGGCCTTAATATTTACCGCATTCTTTAATCGAAGGTCAAATATTTTTGGGAGCTGTTTATAGGTAAATATCACACTTTTTAGTTTAGAAGATAGTATTATGTAGGTTTGTAATTTCAAATATCAGCCTTTAAAATATTATATTCAAAATTCTTCTATTAAAAAGAAGATAAAACTATAAAATTTTCATTTTGCCCTTTACACTCTCTTTCATTTTCTCCCTTTAGGCTCTGTTTGGTAATAAGAAAAAAAAGAAGATTTAGTTAAAATTTTTAGTCATTTTTGAAAAATATGTATGATGTGAAATAAAATAAATTAATTATATTAAAATTTGTATAGGATGTGAAGTAAAATTGATTGATTTATTGGAAATTATGTTGGATGTGAAATAAAGTGATTGTTTAATGTTGAAATTTGTGTGAGATGAAATATAAAATAATTTTTTAAAACTAAATTTAAGATTTTGGCCATAACTAATTTTAGCTATGGTTTTTAGCCCATTGTCAAAGAGAGCCTTAGTGTACTAGCGTGCACCCACTATATTTTATTGTGATAATATAATATATTGCGGTGCAACATCACAACCATGCACTTGAAGGTAATGCAAAAATGTTGTGCCCGGTGATCATGAACGGGGAAGAGTGACTCCCGAACTGCACAAGGCGATTGAGAGCGTAAGAGAAATACGACCCCCTCATATAAGAGATGCACATTACCAACACGAGTATAAGGGTAGCGACATTTACCTTAGGAAACTAAAGTAGATAAGAAAAAGAGAAATATACATAGTATAAATGAAATACTCTGTATAAAATTTATTTATACTTAATAAATTTTAACTCGAACAATATTTAGATTACAAATTTACACAAACATAAGTAAATCTTATAAAGTGATTCATATATAAATATAACCCTATATAATGTTCAGTGTATATAGGTTATTATAAATAAAATTATCCTAAAAACAAATAAATTTTTTTATGATTTGTACAAAATTTTGATGATTTGAAAATAAATATGAAAAGTTTAGTATAACATATGAGAAAACTTTAGTGACATGCATATAATTATAATTATACTGAAAAAAATAAGTTCTCCCTTTTTTTGCTTTTTCTTTTCAATTAAAATAGTTTCGATGCAATTTATAATTAATTATTATCTTGTGAAATATGATTCTTATCTTAAAATGTGAACTAATTTAGAATGAACTAATGAGTACAATGTAAAATACTGTTACATAATAAGCCTGTAAAATAAAATTATATAAGATTAGACTTCTGAAATTCACTCTGATTAACTTTAACCTAATAAGCAAACAGTATAATATAATATCGAGAAGTATCACTGCATTTGAAAAAAATAATTATTTAATTTGATAATATATTATTATAAAAAAATATAAAATTATGATTTAAATGTCTTCATTAACATCTAATTGTCACATAAAATCAAGCAACTTAAAAAAACTTAAAATCTGGCGACATTTAATAGGTCAACAACAGTAGAAAAGTGAAAAAATAAAACAAGAAAGAAACAAAAGGCCGTGATTTTGTGAGAATTGTTTTTAGAGGCATGAAATTCAATAATATATAATATAATGATATTGAACAAAATAAATAATAATTTCTAAATAACATTAATATTTAAGTAACACTAACATATTAATTGATTGCATTGAACCAAATACCCCTCACTCGGACAATACGCACAATTTAAAACTGAAAGTTGATCGGCTCAAATAAAATCAATTCAATTCAAAACAAAACCAATATATTCGTCTGTGTAAAGAAACTATAGAGCACCTAACCTATGTATAAAGGGGCAAAAGCATCACTCAACTTAAATCAGTACAAAAGCGAACAATATTAAAATCAACTACACGAAATCGAAGAACTTTAGTTTTGCAATTGGACCAACTCGTTCAAAGCAACTCGAAGCCAGCTGAATGCATAATATCTTTACCTCAATGCGAGCATGAACAATCTGAAGAAGCTGCCCTGAAGCTCCTTTCCCATTGATCAGTGCCCGGAGACTGGGCATGAGGAACATGGCGTGGATGCTTCTCTCTCTTGTCACCCTTTACCTGCTTTAATGCGTGTTTCAGTGCAGGAAGCAGAGCCTCAATGCACTCAGCAACTGCATTAGGATTACCAGGCATGTTGATGATCTAGAACAAAACCATAGTGGAGTTTAATTTTAGTAGCAAAAATAACAGAAGCAAGGGTTTTAAATATCAGAAGGATAACTGGACAGCATTCCAACCAGTGTTGATCCGCGGATACCAGCTGCAGCTCTTGAAAGCATTGCGAAAGGCGTGATCTGTAAATTAGAAATGTCGAATTGAGTTAAAATCAACGGTACATTTAAATGAAAAACAAATGACAACCTGGGTTAAAATCAATTTTACAAGTTACAACATACACGATTTCTAATAAAACATTAACTTTATTCCCGAGCCATTGGCTAATAGCTTAAGCTTTTAGATCAGTTGGAAACCAGAGTTTTAACTGTAATTTGCATTACTCCTATCAACAAGTTCAATGTATACTACAAAATGAGCGAAATAAAAAATGAGAAATTGCATGCCCACAAGATATAAAAAAAAGAAATATATCACGATCACTATGGCCGCAAAAGAAGGAGCCAATTGGAGAGAATTTTACCTTTAGACTTTCCTGAAGCATTACAAAGGAGAGGCCAGGAGCCTCTCTTTCTAATATCATTTTTGTGGCCTCTGGTGTAACATCTCTTGGTGTAAATCCGGTACCACCTTCAAAAAGAATTTGAAGCAACTGTCTCATAGAAACGGTGCACATATATTGGAGTATAGCAAGAATTTCAATAAGAAGGCTCAAACCTAATGTTAAAATGAGGTCGACTTTATCGATATCACTCCACCTCTCCAGAAGTACCTTAATTTTATCCACTTCATCAGGAACTATGCCTGTTGCAACAATAACTGCACCTCCAAGTGCTTCCGATGAAGAATTCACAACAGAGATGGCTCTTGGACCACTGAGAAGTTAAACACATTGGCATCGATTCACTTGACATCTGTAATACTTCATAACACATACCTCCCTCCAATAAAAGGGACTACAAATCCACTAAGATGTAAAAGGACACATTTAATTTATCATTCAGCAACACTATCAAATGTGTAGGAGGATGGCTGTCAGCTTGAAGTAATTTATAAATCCACTACCAAATCAACTATGCTAAATGGGAATGAGATGACAAAACGTTACCAGAATAAGACAGATGTGGATGCACAGATGGATAAGCGAATGTACTAGACGGGCAAAATAACGTGAGATCAGTGTAGATAAGATGTTAGGACACTACATTAAAAATGATTGCAGATAAGATGTGAAAGCTTAGGTAGAGGAGTGGTCATATTGCTGCTGTAGCTGATCTAGAGAAGTGAGTCCAACTATATGATATGATCTGGAATTTTGAGTAGCTTAAAATGGAATGCATTCAAAATGATAAAAGGGAGAGGGAGTGCATGGCACCTACAAAGATGAGGTAGGGAAGGCTAATGTGATTTGTCTATATCAAATGTCAAACTCTAGAGGCCTATGTATGTAAATGTGAGGGTCACAATGGTAAAGGGGGGGACAAAAAATGACAAGGTGTACTTGGTTGTTTTTACAAAGAGTGTTGTTTTACATATAATTGAATGGAGAAGACAATTCCATGTAACTTTCCAAATTAGTTTGAGATTAAGGCTGCTTGCTGTCATAATAGTGAAAATGTAGGGAGCATATAATTGCTATGTTGCGCTCCTTTGCAAATAGCAGTACTTGGCCACCATTCAATATGGCATCAATATGTGACCCCTTTGAAATCAAAATCCAAAGAGGTGTATCAAGATGCATCTTTCCTTCTTGTCTTCTCATCATAAGTTCCAGTACCATTTAATTGATTAAGGGTTGTGGACAGGACATACTTATGGCCGTTCTAAAGGCAAGCATACCCTGGAAATGAAGACCCAATGATTACCACCTGTTTCAGCATAAGCATTCTCTATGTTTGATGTTTCATGACAAGTTGCCCAAGAGGATGTATGCGCCAACCCATAAGCACTACCTTGCTAACACTGGATCACGCTTCTTAATTGTTACTCCATTTTTGCTGTATAATAACTCAGGAAGTAATCTCTAGGTTTCGAAGAAACCATTCATGTGGATATTGGAGATATCATTCATGATTTAATAATGCTTACAAGTATAAGCACTATACTGCAAAACAAACAACCATGAACAAGAGCCTCCATCTTCATTAAACAAACATATGCAGAAGGCAAAACGCATATAAAGTGAGTCTAGAAAAATATTTGAACAGATTCCAACTGCTCAATCCTATTCCATATTTTTTATTCTTCATCTGTTACTGTTTTCCTTTCTACTTCCATTGCTCCCAATAGCCGCTAGCCAGCACAAGCAAGAAGAGAAGTTAGATGGTCCTCCACTACACAAAAGCAAACGTAACTTGGTAAAACCAATGAAAAAAAAACATAAGGTAAACAAATTTGATGATAGAAATAAAAAAGATAAAAGAGTGATGCAGGGTTTCATGGCTACTGCCTTCATTGACGTGAGGAACTATATGTATTGAGTGAGGACTTATATGTAATGGGGGAGGAAATATGGGCGGGAAAACTTCATTTTTACTTGGATTGTGGAGAGGGCCGTTGGTACTGGATTTGAAGATTATTTTTGGAAAGTTTTGGATCCAAGAGTTGGGATTTAAGCTTGTTTAAATCCAACCCTTGAACCATGGCAAACGAGAGATTAGATTAGGGTTAGAGGGGAGCTTTAGTCTTCATTCTCCAGCAAAACCGAGAGCTTTAAGGAGGAATGATGAGAGCAGCAAGCTTCTTCAACTCTTAGCCAATTTCAACTTTTCTAGGATTTGGAGGGACCAAATTCAAAGGAACCATGGGAGAGGGGATCGACTGTGGATACCCAATGAAGCTCAATTGGACAGCAATTGATAGAGTTTGAGTCCCTTTTATCTCATTTTCATGCATCTTATTTCAGCTTGTTCCAGTTTTCAATGCAGCTCAGTAGCTCACGTTCTCATTTTACCTTCTAGATTTGTTTTCAATTAAACTTTTTTGATTATGAGACTGTTTGGGATCAATTAGTAGTTCTTTCCCTTCATATTTGACTTGCTAATTAAATCTTATTTGCCCAGAATCCATTCTAAACCAATTTTGTTTCAGATTTCTCAAAATCTGAAATTAAATTTCGTTGAATCAGCTTATGTGTATGTTTGGTACCTTCAAAATCAGATTATTGATTATCATTTCCAGGATATTTGAAGTAGGAATGATATGAAATCTTTCTTTATCATTGCCATCTTATTTAACATCAATTATACTTGGTTGGAATAGCTTGAGCGTTTATGGTTCTATCGCACTACAATCGTTCAATAAAATGACGCATAGAAACTTTTGTTTAGTTAGCTGAAAATCTTATTGATTCCTTGTTTTCAAAAGCTAATTTCTACTTAATTGTGTTTAAATTCTCACTGAAATCTACCTAAAACTTTTAAATGTTTCTTGTTGATGAGTGTGAAATGGCTTAAAGGGCGTTTGATTCAATGTTATTTTAATGCTGTGTTATGTTATCTAAAGAAAATATTATTTAGTTTGATCACATGTGTAGATAATTTTCCAAAAAATTATGGAGTTATTACTCAAACAATGACATTGAGATGCCGTGATATCTAGATAACATGGTATAACATAAAGGTAACATTAAACCAAACGCTCCCTTAATTTCATTAAATAATAGGCAACCACTTCTAAAGTTTGAATGGGTAACTTCAATATGACATTTAAAAATTTAGATACGTTTAGGAATAGGCATATCCACCCTACATCACAAAGGGCAGGAGGGAGGAAAGAATTTAAAAATCTAAATGAGTTTTTAACTTTAATATGATAATTTCAGCATTTAAAAATTTCGATGCATTTAAAAATTAAGAATAGACATATTGATACGAGATGAAAATGCAAAAAAATATTTTATGTTTATAATCAGTAAAATTAAATAGCTAGTTATTTCAGTTAACTACAAAATATTTTCTAAAATATAAATTTATGAAAAATAAGATTCTAAATTCCGCAAATTTACTATTTTACAATTTAAATCAAGTTGGATCATGATAAATAAGAATTTATCATATTAGATTAAAGTGTCAATTTTAATTCAATAATTCAAATTCAAGGTTCAGGAATTAGGATAAATATCTCGCAAATAAAATCCAACAGTAATTTTCTCTCAAATTTAAGTTTATGATCACACAATTAGAGCGGACCAAATAATCAAAGTCACGCAATATAATTTCAAGAATCAACCAATAAATAGTTTCTAAGAAGATTATAGTTTTTTTTTGAGTAATCTGAATTCCTAAACTGAGAAATTTGAGCATCGATGAGTTGAGGGCACGACTTTGTTGCTGAGTGCGAAAATAGCAATGCAGGTGTGGGCGAGCACATTGGCATGTGGGGTAGGCATGCGAGGTGTGGGAAGGCGGGAGCGTGGGGGGCTGGAAGGCGGGCGCGATGAGTCGGGCGCACGACACAATAAGGCAGAAGCGTGAAGGACGCACGAGCTGCAAGGGCGAGAAAGTGCATGCACACGTGCAAGCACAGGGCACACGGGAGCGAGCGCTTAGGCGCAGTTGTGTGGGCGCACCATCGCTGGGTGCAGAAGCAGCTTGCAAGTGTGTAGGGGAGATCCTAGAGGAAACATTGCAATCTGGTGTGGCGGTGTGCGGATGAGTTGCGCACGCCGGCTATGAGAAGAAAGCAGAGGGGCGAAAGGAGAAAATTGTTTTTTTAAGAAACAGATAACTAGGTTAATTTGAGGATTCACACTCAAGACTAAACTTACTTTTTTCTTCACCAAAATATCGACTTCTTAACCCAGATTTAGACACTTAGAAAGCTTTGAATTCATTTTATTAATCAAAATAGGCTATCCTATTACAATGCAAAACGACCTCTATATATAAAGAATCCATAATAGAATTTGAAAATATAATAATAAGGCCCCATTTGTTTGCCGGTTTAAAATTAACCTGGTTTAATTTTAACCTGACATATCACATCACACATAAAATTTAATATTAAAAATTAACTTTATTTCACATCTTACACACATTACTAAAATAATAACTAACTTATATCACATCCCTCACATATCCCAATATAATAACTAACTTTATATCACATCCCTCACACACCCCAATATAATAACTAACTTTATTTCACATCATTCACAATTTTCAATGAAAGAATATTTCTATTCAAGTTTAATTTTAACCTTGTTAAATTTAACGTTACAAACAAATAGACCCAAATGCTGAAAATAAAATTATTAAATAAACCTAGAATAATAGAACTAATTCTTTTAAAATAAAAATAAAATTAGTTCCAAATATAGCGGGTTTTCAGCTTTAAATTGTTATCAAATCTAAATATAACTAATATGGCAATTTCCAATTAGTTTTAATCAATTTAAATTTGAATATTGATTGAGCGATGCAATATCATCTCGACCGTCAAATTTGTTGTTGATCCATGTTCCCACCACATATCCACCCTACATCACAGAGAGGGAGGGAGGGAGGGAGAGAAGCAAAAGCAAAAGTAACTTGACAAAACTAATGAAAAATAAACAAAACGTAAAAGGTAAAAAGTTGATGGGCATAAAAACTATGAGAGAGACAGATATAAGACAAGGGGAGTACCACAAACACCAATTTCTCAGCACCAGCATGACTGTTATGTCTCAGACTTTTAGCTACACTTTGGGTCCCACAAGTCCTGCTATGATCCCAATTAGCATTCAAAAGTGGGTCTTGATACAATAGTTATCTACTGTGAGCTGAAGGTCATTGAAACAGCCTCTTTGCTATAAAAGTTTGGTTGAGTACATGACTTCTTGCTAGATGACAACATGGTGGGAGAAATCAGCCCTAAGTATGCCTGCTATTCCGATTAGCATTCTGAACTACTTAGTAGAACAATACCTACGTATTTATTAGTCCTCTACCTTTAGGCCTATACTGCCCTTATGACCTAGTTCACTCAACAAAATAATATCCAAATTTATGTTACCACTACCTGTCTGGAAGATGTGTACGGAAAATAAGCAAGGAAAACACTTAAAGGAGTGTTTGATAGATCTGCTGGATTTCTCTAATTTTTTTCCATTTTTCATGTTTATTTTTCTAGTAAATAAAGAATAGCAAGTTGATAGAATTAGGTTGACTCATAATTCGGGCCACGTCCAATTGAGTTTAAAACCGAGAACCAACCTACCCTTTTCTGATAAAAAAAATATGGAATTTTGTTAGAAACAAAATCCATGAATAGCAAGTTGACTAGATGAAAGAGACCTATCCATTTATTGGAGGACACTAAATTCAACCTAGCAGAAACCTCTATTTAACTAAACCATAATCTATAGTTGTCTCGTTAAGCTATAGCGAAAAGAAATAACAGGTTGAGCTTCCAAGCGATATAGGAACAGAAATAAATTCCAAGATAAAAGCCTTAAGCAGATAACACATGAAAATACCTCCTGTCAGGGCCAGCACCAGATGCAACAGTGTCGCTTACAGTAAGAATAGCTACCTTCACGACAGAGGCTTGAGGCACAACATTTGTCTTCATGTCAGAGGGTGTGCTTCTTGTTGAAATACTGCCAGGGAGAGAAGATGAGCTTGTCATCTCATTTACGGACTGAACCAAAGGGAAGCTGCTTATGTCAGAAATTAGAACAGCTTGTACAGAAGTTCCAGCAGGAAGTATCTGCCCGGTAGGAGGCAACTCCAGCAAAGCATTTGCAGTCTTCATGCTTATAAGACGGCTACTCTTTTGTCCTCCTGTGCTCTCAGCAACAAAACTACAATAGGAAAGAATATGCTAGTATATCTCCAGTGATTAGGCTTGAATTTTGGCCAATGGCATAAACAAAGAGAATCATACCCGGGAATACCAGATCCATCGTTAGCTTTCCATGTTACAATGGCCCGATGACACTCCGGCCTATCATTAGCAGTTCTCAATTGTTGGGAAATACGGGCATGCACCCTGTAGACATATTTCAATCTCCATTAGTGGAAAATGACCATACAAAGAGAAAATGTTAAAAAAGTTCACACACACATACATACTTAAATATATAAATAGGTATAGATATGTATATCAGTATCACACATCACTACTGAAAAAAACTACTAAGAAAGTTGCATGTGCATCAGATAATTACATCAGTGATCAGTAATCCTAAACGTTAGACAATACATTCATTGACAAAGGTTGATAACAAAGCACGGAATATAGGCTAAGCAGAAACAATCTCACCTCTTCAAGAAAGATAAAGATATACAGTGTGAGATACTAGTATATGCTGTGTTTCATAATCCTCAAGCCTTTCGAGCTCAAGATGGACTATGGACTTGCACTATGCCAGGAAACAAACCCATCAGAAAACAGACTCATCACAAGCTTCTTAGGAAGCTTGAGAACAACAGCAAATCCTTAATCTTGCACTAGTTCAACACATCCGGTTACCCAGGGGCTGCGGGAGAGCGTGCCCCAATCCAAAAATGTGATTATGTGCTTTAGAAGTAATATTGCACCCTCTTAAAATTCCTTTCCAAATTGGTGACTAGTATACTCTTAAAAGGAATAACTTATTTTGCCCCCTCATAAGTTGGTGCTGGACACAAAGAGGAACGAAATGCAAATTTAAACTTCACCTTTTGCTCTCCACTCGCAATCCATAAACCTTCACGGGATTTGCCTAGATCACTTGGATCATTTTCCACCCACCAGCCCACAAATATTTTCTAAAATTACTTGTGTAACAAATAATAAATTAAATCCCACAAATTAAACTGTTACAAAATTAAATTTAAATTGGATGGTTCGTAAAAATTTATCAAAGGACATTATGGCTTATCAATTTTTATTTCAACATGTTGGTTCCAAAGTATGCATGTTTAATCGGGTTTCTCAAAAACAAAATGCCCAACAGTACTTGCTATCAACTGATTTTGGATTCCTCAATTTGGTGCCAAACAAATAGTCGAGTCGAGCAAATAATTTCTAATGAAATTATATAACCAATAATCAATTGGGTTCGAGAAGAAACTATACCTCAAGATGAAATTGAGTGTTGCTCAACCTACTGGTCCAAATAAGTCCAACTCGCATCACTAAGCCCAAGTAGAGTTGGCTTAGGGATGTTGCAGCTCTGCATGCATGAGTGCTGACGAGATAAACTTGGTTAGCTGAGAAAAATCTCAAGCACTAGAGGCAAACGACATGTGGGAAGTCATGGACAGGCGATGTGTTGCGTTATAAATCAGAATGAAAAGTGTGCACAATGTTGGGAGGACGTCGGGCAAGGGATCATGCGGCTGGCATCTGTAAAGTGTGTGGATAGTGCGAACTGAGTCTTTGTGGAGTTCACAAGTATGGGGTGAGAGTAGCAAAGAAGCATGCGGAGGAAGCTCGTGACAACTTCAGCTGCTGGCGCTCACAGTGTCTGTACAAGCCATATGTTGGACTCTTGTACCTATGCTAAGCAATGTGACAAGTCAAAGGATCAACCAAGGGAGATGATTACTCATGAGATCTAGACTGAATCAAAAGATAGCAATGACTTCCTATATAGACGACAAAGATGAATGAAAGTTGGCAAAAGTTGAAGTTGACAAATGACAGAGATGAGTGCAAGATGGCTGAAATCTAAGTCAGTGAGGTTTATTTTACTCACTCAAAGGGGGAAAACTAGGATTTTTTCTAGAATGATCACCTAAGAAAACTATAAAATAATGTAGAAAATAACGCAACTAATTTTTTTCCCAGTATCTTAAAAGGGAAGAAAACTACTTAAAACATTTCATCAAACACTTGGTGTGCGTGTGAGAAGCTAACCTTAACCTAAATGAAATAATCTAAATGGCATAATTCACAAGCTTCACATATGAATTAGAAGTAAAATAAGATCAAACTACACTTGAATTCAAAGTCTAAAACAAATATTCAAGCCAGCTAACTTAAGAAATTTAATGAAGAGAATTTTATGGTATTTCTGCAAGCAACTAAAAGCCAATAAAAAATTTAAGTTACTTGAAAAATTAAGTAGAATTCTAGAATTAAACTTTATTGAAAACCAACTTTTCACAATCAATAACATACAATCAAATTTAGGATAATAATAAAAGTATTAAGTTATCGCATGTCCAAATGCGCTTACATGGAAGGTTCTTTATAGAAAATAGATAAAAGACGGAGAAAACATAGAGATGAAAGGGAAGAAATGGGATTGGTGGAAAGAAATAAAAATCCAATGGACTCAAGCCTCAATCTAAGGAAAAAATTGGCAATGAAACGGAATAATGCTCAACCCAGCGAGAAGGAAAAGGTAGCAGACGACGAGCTTAAAGTTGGCCGGCAGCAATGGGGGGAGGTCCTCTCCAACTCTAATTGGGAATGCTCAAAATCCAAAAGCTTCTTTATCTCTCTTATCTTGGGCTATTTATAGCCAAACCTTAAAATCTTAATCATTGGATTAGCATAAGTAGATTCCAGGGATAAGATTAAATGAGGATGATTAATTAATATGGTTATTGAGCCACCATTTTAACTAGGCACAATAACTCCTAATTAACAAAATAATGAAAGCATAAAAAAAATCCACTACGCTCTTTGATGTTTCTTGCTACCAGGAGAACAAAGCAGTGTCATTAATGCCTAGAGGGGAAGATGAATGTGACAGGTTTTCCATGAGATCACACAATGAATTTGAAGGCATGGGACCATAAGAGATAATTGGAACCATTGAACTTGATGATAGTTCTGCTGGTAGAGTTATCCTTCATATAGAAAAATTAGAGACCGTTTGTCCATCAATGACCAATAGATGATTCTTTTTTTTTGTATATGTACTGTTTTAGGCCCCAATCTTGGACGAGCCATAGCAAATGAGCAGGTTGAGCTTAGCGTGGAGTTGTGCGGGCTGAGTTGTGTGTGGAGTCAAATCCAAAGGTGTGTGAGTTGAATGAGGAGAGGAGCTGTGAGAAAAGGAAGTTTGATGCGAGGGGAACAGGAGTTGGGTGTGGTGTGGTGTCATGTAGGAGCTAGGCGGCACAAGGTGCAATGTAGGAGCCAAGCGCAAGCAAGTGAAGAGGCACGATGGATAGAGCTATGCAAAATTGAGGGCAAAGCGATGCAGTAAGGTCAAACAAGTGGTGTGGGGATGGAGTTAGATCAGAATCGACAATGTAAAGCGGTGCGGAAGAGAGGCAACGACGTAAGGGAGGCGACAGGCGGGAGGAGCAAGGGTTAATAAGAATTCCAATAAAACTGATTGATCTATAATAACATAAGAACCCTTGAATTTATAACATAGAAGGTGGGTACAATATGAAAACTAGCAAATAAAAAAAAATTCCTCCTTTATACATAAGATCTTAAAAAATGAATAAAAACTAGGGAAATAATTGCATAGACAATTCTTGGGATTTTTAGAATATTCTCTAACAAAAACATGTCAAGGTTGAAACGTTATTTTTGTTTTGATTGAAAAGGTTTAAAAGTTACTGTTTAGGAAGAAGAGCAGCGTCTTCATCAAAGATTTTGCATTATAATAAATAACTCTATCAAAGTTTCTGCACTCTAATTTGTTCATATAACTTACACTACAAAATTTGTTCAACTTCCATACAACTTTTAGCATGAACACAGGAATTGGGCAAGAAAAATGCACTATCATACAAAGAAAGAACAGCTCAGATTTCAACCTTTTAAGCTGCGGGTTAGGCCAACTGGAAAGATAGCGAATAGCAGGCACAACAAAAAGATAAAAGCAAACCAAACAGCTCACTGGATTTCCAGGCAAACCAAATGCGAGGACTGCCTTAGCATTTTCTTTATCTTTGGTTGCTATCTCAGCAAATGTCAAAGGTTTCCCAGGTTTCATAAAAATCTGCATCATAAATAGAAAGAAAACCCAAAGGAAAGATAACGAATGAAACAATATTCTGAAGAATGCCTGTTTTTTATTCAAATAATGTCTTATCAAACTCCGAACATTATTGAAAATGATTAAAAAAAACACTTAATTGAAAACAGAAAAAGAAAACTTAAAATAATTGTACCAAAAATGATTCCTGATATTTATGCTCGGAACTCAATATATAAAGCTCACAACTGAGTGAGTGAGTTTAAACACACAAAAGAGCCTCTCCGCTGAACAAAAAATTTAAAAGTTCCATTTTAGTAGAGCGCTGACTCAAACAAAATAACTAGTCGTTACCGGGTCCCAAGTCCTAAATGAAAAACACAGAGGGTTGCATTAGGCAGTCGACAGCCAGCGTAAAACTTATCGAATCAATCATGACATGAATCCTTTATAAAATTGCGCTAAAGCTAGGGCGTTCTCTGGAAGCGACATGCTGTATTTCCTGAATACAGTGAAAAAGGCCGTTGCATCGGCGCCCAGGTGTAGTGAAAAGTGAGCAAGAGTCCCCACATCATGGACAGATGCGGGTAAAGAAGCTAGTCCATTGTACTAGAACTCAAGTCAGTAGGATTAAATTAGGAACTTGAAATATAGACAGTCTAACGGGTAAGCTAATGGAGTTGGTGGATATTATGATTCATACAAAGATTAATATTTTGTGCCTGCAGGAAACAAAATGGGTTGGAGAGAAAGCCAAGAAAATTGATGATTTAGGTTTTAACTTTGGTACTCTGATAAGAATAAAAATAAGAATGAAGTGGGTATAATTCTGGATAAGAGCTTAAAGGATCACAGAGTGAAAATTAAGAGAAATTGTGATAGATTTATGGCTTTAAAAATTATAATCAATGGAATGACTATTAACATTGTAAGTGTGTATGCTCCTCAAGTAGGTTTGGATGCGAGCAGAAAGGAAAAATTTTGAAATGATTTGGAAGAGTTAATACAATAGATGTTTGAAAGTGCTTAGGAGATTAATGAGTTTCTTAGCTCACTGGATTATTTAATATAATTTTGAAGACCAAAAAGAATGTCAAATGAATAAAGAAAGTGTATATTAGTACCTATTTACAATAATAAAGGCAATGTACAGAATTGTGTCAATTATAAAGGAATTAAATTAATAAGTCATACTTTAAAATTTTGAGAGAGAGTAATTGAACATAGGTTACACTATAATACTAAGGTATCAGAGAATCAGTTTGCTTTTATGTCAAGTAAATCTACTATAAAAACTATTCATTTATTAAGAAGTTTAATAGAGACGTTTAAGGAGAGAAAGAAAAACTATATTTAGTTTTTATTGATTTGAAAAAGACTTATGATAAAGTCTCAAGAGAAGTACTATGGAGAGTTTTAAAAAAAAAATGAATTTGCATTGCTTATATTCAAGTTATTAAAGACATATATAAATGAGTTGTTATCTATGTTCAGATATAAGAAGGTTTCACTAAGAATTTTCCTATTATAGTTAGATTACACCAAAGCTCGGCTTTAAGTCCATATCTTTTTGCTTTGATTACGGAAGTCCTTATTGGACATATTCAAAAAAAGGTGCCTCGGTGTATGTTCTTCGCAGATGATATTGTTCTTGTTGAGAAAACTAAAGAGGAAGCTAAAGCAAAACTCGAGCTTTAGAAGAATACTTTAGAATCTAAATTTTTTTATCTCAGTAGATCAAAAACTGAATTTATGGAGTGCATATTTAGTCAAAAAAAATACTTATATTGGAAATGAAACAATTAGTGATCAAATTGTCAAAAAGAGTGAGCGCTTTAGATACCTTGAATCAATTATTCAAGATAATGATGAAATAGATAATGACGTTATTAACAGGATTCAAGCAAGATGGGTCAAATGGAGAAATGCTCCTGGTATGTTGTTAGAAAAAAAAACCTCATCCAAACTTAAGGGTAAATTTTATAAAACTATAGTAAGACCAGCGATGATACATGGTGTTGAATGCTGGCCTGTAAAGAGAAAACATACAAATAAAATAAATATTACAGAAATGAGGATGCTAAGGTGGATGTGTGAATATACACAAAAGGATAGAACGAGAAATGAGTATATGCGAAAGAAAGTTGGTGTTGCACCAATTGAAGATAAACTTAGAAAAAATCGGCTTAAATGGTTTGGATATATAAATCGTAGGTTAATTAAAGCTTCAGTTGGAAAAGTCAAGTTATTGGATCTTGCTCATGTACAAAGAGGAAGAGGGAAACCAAAAAAGACATGGCAAGAAACTATAAAAAGTGATCTTAGTTACGTAGGCCTAGATAAGAATTTGTTAACTGATAGAACACAATGGAAACAAAGGATTCATATAGCTAACCCCACCTAGTGGGATTAAGGCTTGGTTGTTGTTATTGCTAATTCAAACAAAATACAAGATTTTCTGATTGTATGTAGCAAGAATGGTTTCAATTAATGTAAGAGGTACAAAAACGGTTGTTTTGATATGCTAATGCCTAAAATATGCTGTGACATTAAATTAGAATTTAAACAAGTTATGGCTCAGATGCCCCATTCCCGCATGCTACACGTGAAGCAGAATTTAGATTCAAAAGAATGAGAGATGGTATTCTATTGCATTCAACTGGAATTAGCCTAATTAGACCATGACTAATTACACTAATGAACCGAGAAATCACTCCAAAACAAATTACGTACATCCTCAGAATCTCAGATCCATGATATTGAAGTGTACCCCTTGAAGCATATAGTTTCCCTGTAATCAATCATTCAATAACTTGAGCATAACCCTCAGTCAAAACCTCCCAGTGATTGGCATGATATCTAGTTACAAAAAGACCATACTAAAGTGATAGATAGTATGTAAACTATTTACATGTTAATGCAGTTTGCCAGTCTTTTTTTTTTTTTTTAAACCTTTAGCCTGACATTTTACATCAGTAATTTTTGGCAATTATTTGATGAAATCTTTTTTAGATCCAACATATGTGTTGACGGTGAAAGCAGATGGATCGAATCAATCCGGTTTGAAATCAAATCGAATAAAAATATAATAATAAGAATAATATATATTATAGTGATTTTTTTTGTTAATTACAGTGGCCTGGATAATCTTCACTCACGTTTGATCCTTAACGTTCTCCCCAACTTTTCAACCAAACGATTTTAATGGACAATCAAGATTGAATTTTTTTGAATCAATGATTAAGATTGTGTTAGAAGTAATATTTATAGGCTCTAGATTTACCAATGCCTTAATCTGTCTCCTCCCAAGTACCATCTTGTGCTTTTAGCCATTCTCCAAAATCTATTCGCTTCTTCCTTCCTCCCCCTCTCAGCTTCTCCAGGTCACGACTATGTCAATGTACCAAGTCCTTAATCGCTTCTTTACTTCTCCAGTTCTTCCCATTTCGCCATCTCCTATTTCTCATCTCTAATGTAAAGGCTGCGATTCATTCTTCGTCAAATTCTCGAACCATTATCTAGGGTTTGAGCTTCCTCAATCTTCTTTGGATCTCTTCGTCCCATCTCACTGTCTTACTAATTGTCATCACCAGTCTTGAAGACACCAATGGCCAATTTAATGACAGAAATAAGCGTAGAACTCATAATGACTCATTGCAATGGATTTTGAATATATCCTTTTACCTTTTTAGGTACCCTATGATGTTTATTTCATCATTTGCTGGTAATTTAAGAGGTATCATTTGCTCCAGTGAGACCTATCCTTGCATGTTAGTTTTTCGTTGTTCTTTGGTCATTCTATGATGAGTTTCTAAACTTAAATTCTTGATTGTTTTTGGTAGTGCCTTATGATAATAAATTTGAGAAGCATGGCTCACTCTGTGATGCAAAACAGTGAGGTCTATTCTTGAATGCTAGTTTTACGTGATTTTGAAGATTTGTTTTAGTATTTCTTTTTTCTTTGATTGTTTTATAATAAATTTTTGAACTTAGTAGTTTTCATGTTTCTGGTGATGCTCTATGACAATAAAATTAAAAAACATGGTTTGCCATTTAACGTAATTCAATGAGATATATACTTGCATGTCCGTTATTCGTGATTTAAAAGATTTATTTTTGTTCCTACCTTCTTTGACTTTATACGACAAGTTACTAAAATGCAAAATTTTGGTTATTTTTGCCAATGCCCATATAATGAGTGACGTCCCGGCTACCAATACTCAACCTCCCTATTCACAATTGGCCGAGCTACCAGTAACCGAGACATCAAGCATACAGTTTTCATAACATGTAACATATAATTAAAATCACTTGCCACAGCCTTTGATATCTCTCACCATATCCCGTGATTTTTCTAATGCCATACGTACTACCAAAAATGGTAGGAGTCCATTAATACAGACTCTGTAGGTAAAACAATATCTCAGCAACAATAATATAATATGAATTTCAAAACATATACATATATCATAAGAAATGATAGAAATAACATCATGGGATATTCAATAACTATTCGCATATATATATATATGGCATGCCTCATTTTAAAATTACTTTCACTTGCGCAACAGAAATATTTTATCATCACATATGACATAATTGATCGATAAAATTTCTCTACCTTGTCATAATCATATTGTTAACAATATAACACGTAAAATATAAATTCATCAATCATAATAATTCTTTATTTCTCTTTTCATAGTTTTGTAATATCATACATTTTTTTATATAGTGATATGGACCTATCATTCACCTAGAAGTCTGAAAAAAGTTCCTAGTTATCGTAGAAGCCTTGCCAGGAGCCGCACCTTGCATCGGTGATTACTTTTTAGGACATCACCCGACGTACATTCCCCGCCTTCTTCGGAATAACTCATTATAGGTAACTTTCCGCCTTCTTCGGTTCTAAGTATACAAAATTCTTTAGTACATCACCTCATAGATCATCAAATCCAATTTATTTCTCTACTCAATTAATAAAACACGTTCCTTAACACCACCATTCCATATTCTCGTAGGGTTATATATGAACACCAACATAATAATAAATCAATTTTAATTTCAAGGGAAAGAATTACCTACCTTATTTATTGTTTGAGCAAAAACTTGGATTCTCCCTTCTTATTCTTTTTTCTTTTTCTCTTCCTTCTTTCTCTTCCTTTTCTTCTTCTTCTTCCTCCTGCAACTGTCGTTGCTTTCCTTGAGCTTGGCAGAGAGGTGGTGGGCGGAAACAGAAAATGGAAGGGAGAAAAACAGAAGAAAGAGAGAATCTCTCTCTCTCTCCCTTTTTGTTTTTAAAAAACGTGGCAGAGAGGGAGAGATGGAGAGCCAGCAGCTGACAAGTAGTTGCCCAGCTAGCCATCATTCTTATCCTTGTTAAGGAAAAATTGCAATTTGGTCTCTCAATTTTTATTTTCTTATAAATAAGTCCATAATCTTTACATTTAAGTCAAAAATTATTTATTTTAGATCCAAATCAGCTTTAATTTTAAATCTCAAATCAATATTTTTGAATGTCACATAATAATAATCTATTGGATCTCTGAGTAGTAGGAGATGAGGGAACTAGGTTCTTACTGAGTTATTGCATGTTATGGTTCTAGAGATGTTTATGATGCAACAACAAAGTTGACCGCCCCCTATTTTCCTTATATATTTTCACGAAATCGGTGACAACAGTTCCATCCAAGTCTGTATTCAATGCTGATGGTCCTGTTTTAGAAGATTACAGAAGCTCTCTATCTCAGAAAACTTTAAATTTTTTTATTTATGCCGGTAGTTGGATTTGAGCATCTAACTCGACTTCTACAAACCCAAGTGTAAGAACTATAACTCTGTATACAATTCAAGCTCTTTTCCTATTATAATCTTATTTTTGATCTTAAACTTAACCAAATTTTCAATTTAATATGCTTATGGGAGAAGATTAAGTTATTAACATTCCTACAAGTAGTCTATGCTACTTGACAGTTGACATTTGAAGTAACTACTAATGTAGACCTATTGCTATAATTGCTCTATATTAGCACTACTTTACTCATTTTATCTATTTATATATTTGGTATATTTATTGTTGCGATAATTGCTCTATTTTAGGAGTGTTTTACTTGTTTTATTTTTTTGTATACTTGGCAAATTTACTGTTGTAATTGATCTACATTTTCCTTTTCTAGTTATGATTTAATTAAGCCCTACGATAAAATCTAAATTTAAATTCAGTAAATCTTTTGGATGAAGTACAATAAGTTAAGAGTGGTTGTTAATTTTCTATTTCATTTAAGCCCAATGCTGCAATTTGACATATCGAGAACACTTGTTTGTTTAGTCAAGTTAAAATTAACTAAATTTTATATCACACGTAAATTTTAACATTAAAATTTAACTATATTTCACAATTTAATCATATTTGTAATAGATTGAGAAGTAATGCAAATTAGATTATTTATAATGTTACTTTTAGTAGCATAAAAAATGTTTAAGAATATAAAAATATAATTAATTTCAAAAAAATTTAAAAGATATTTTTGAAATTCATATCAATAATGTATATAAGTTATTCTGATTTATATTATATAAGCTATACCTTAAATATGATAATATAACACACCATATATATCCGTCATATCTCGATGTATTCGTATTCTATATTTTTTAAGTTTATCATATCGTAGTATTCACATCGTATTATATCTGTATCATTGTATCGTACTTGTGTTTTATAGGAGATCAAATTATAGCGCAATGACATTTGTAATTTTTGGGTTGCTAGTTATAGCAATCAATTCTAAGCTGCAGAACTCAATTTTTGGTGGCAAGAGTCAGCATGAAACTTATTGTTTTGTATTTACTTGTTATTAATTCTTAATGCTAGTTTAATTAAGGTGAGAAACTCAAATGTAATTAGAAAGAAATTCATTATGAATTTTTAAAAGTTATATCATTCATGGTAGATCTAAGATAACAGGGTCTTGTTTGGTGTCAACATGGAAGGCGCCTAGGACAATGATGTCACTAAAGGTAGAGGAGTTGTCAATATCAAGAGAAATTAATAAGGTAGTAGCAAGGCTTGATGGGTTGATAGGAGATCCATGATAAGAGGGCACTGAAGCAAGCAGCGATTAAGAACATAACATAGCATAGGTAGAGCCCACTAGGTTATATCCTTGGTGAGAAGGGCTGAGCACACCACCACTGACAATGGCATGCTTCCTTCACCCTCTTCGTTTGAAAAAAAAAATAGCACAACTACAAAATTCTAGATTTGTTTTTTGAATTGCTCAGTATACTACAAGTTTATGATCCGATTTAAGAATCTCAATACCAAGATGCATTCTTAATGAAAAAAATTTCAAAAAGATAGCAACAAATTACACTGAAGTGGGAAAAAAAATCAAGGAACCAATACATTTTTAAATTCATATAAAATACCAAATAAGGACTTATTGGAAATGCAATATATATTAGCTCAAAGTTGTTGAATGTCCAATAATTAATTGAGACAAAAGCTTAAGCTTGTTGATTAACAACAACAACAACAACAACAATCAAGCCTTAATCTCACTAGGTGGGGTCGGCTACATGAATCCTTTGTTTCAATTGCGCTCTATCAATTAACAAATTCTTATCTAAGTCTAAGTAACTAAGATCACTCCTTATAGTTTCTTGTTATGTCTTTTTTGGTCTCCCTCTTCCTTTTTGTACATGGGTAAGATCCTAAGCTTGATGATTAACGAGGCAATATAATTTTATACTCTTGCATGCTTCCTCATGAGAAAACTTGTCGTATGGATACAATGCATCAAAGTTCTTTTTTGGTTTAATTGTATGCTACAAATGCCGAAACTCAAACTTGAGACCTCTATATCCGATAGTATGTTATATTTCTAAAAACTAATTGACTTAAAATCATAAGCTTGTAAGTTATGGGCTAAATATATTATTGTACTTAAGATCAAATTAACACCCAATTTTATTTTATTTTTGAAAAGGTTGCCTAAGCCATTGTATTAAAAGCAAAAAACAAAACATCAAGTAGTTTGGCTACTTAGGAGTCTACAAAAGAAGGGGTCAAGAGATGAGTTCCTATCCCACTAAAAAAAATTAGAGTCGCTAAGTTAGCTAGATAGTCAGCCTATATCATTGACACTTCTAGGAATATAGAATATGGTATACTCTCTAAATATCTTTAGGAGAGTGACAATATCTTCCATGAAAGGTCCTCTCATCCCACGAGTGCCAATCGCTTCCCCTCAGGCAAAATTTGTCAAATCTTATTGTTGCCAAGTAAAACTTTTTGTTGCCAAATCTGTTCTGAATAACAATTTATGAAATTAAATGAGGAAATTTGTCTACCTTTTCAAAATGGACAGTCCCTTTTTTATGCAAGATAGGCTTCACAAGATCCTTATCACCCATAGAAACACCACCAGACGTCAGTATTACATCAACACCAGAATCAATAGCTGCATCCAACATCTTATTGATGTTGTCTTCATTATCACCAGATATTCCAAGATCTACAACTTTGCAATGTTGCTGGACAGCTGCAGCCAGTAGCATAGCCCTGTTTGAATCTCTTATCTGCGTACATTTAAGGAAAAACAATCAAATCTACAGGTGGTACATCATAGGAACCGAATACATGATTCAAATATAAGCCAAATATTAATATAAGCATAGGTAGAGTTCAACCTGGCCACGGCCAAGAATTTGAGTAAATGGCTCTACTAGCTCATCTCCAGTAGAAAGTACTGCAACCGTTGGTCTAGGATACACCTGTACTCAAACAAAAATAATAATCTCCGATTTCTCATGTCCCCATCTGTTTTTTAAGAGTAAATTATAATAACAAAGAATACCTTAACCATAGTAACTCCCACAGTAGCAAGTAAACCTATTTCTGCGCTGTTTATTAGCTCACCAGACTTCAATATGACAGCATCCTTCTCAATGTCCGACCCCTGAATAGCAGTAGGCATGATGCAATGTTCCGGCAAAATTAAAATATAAGCATGGTAGAAAAATCATTCCATTTTGCCAACAAATATGATAGCATAAAACAACAAGCTAGCAATTATAACAATGAAATAATCTTAACGTCAGCCTCGTCATCTGACAGACAGCATTAACTTCTTTTCATTTTTGAAATTTTAGTAAGTATAATCTAGTTACATAGGAAAAGCAGAGGAACTATAAATGTGACGTCCCGACTGCCGATACTCGACCGCAAATTGGCAAGAGTTTGTTAATACAAACTCTATAGGTAAAACAATATCCCAACATATAATTTGAATATTCAAAACATGTCAGATATCATAACAAAATGATACAAATAACATCATGGAATACTCAATAACTATACACATAAACAAATTTACACAATATGCTTTACATTAAAATTATCATCATAATCTCCATGACCCTGAACTCACTTATGTTCATAATATCATGACATTATTTTGTTTAGTGATGTGGATCAACCATTTTCATACCCTTTCACCTAGAAGCCTGACGAAAGTTCCTTTAGCTTGTTATCTTAGAAGGCTTGCCGGGAGCTGCACCTTGTATCAGAGACTCCATTTTAAGAACATCACCCGGCATACAATCCCCGCCTTGTCGGAATAAAACTTTCCGCTTTCGTCGGTTCTTAGTATACAAAAAATCATCAATACCACATCACCTCACAGTTCATCAAATCCATCTCACTTCCTTATTCAATTAACAAAACACATAGCATAATGTCACAATTTTCAAATTTTCGTAACATTAATTTGTATTTTCACAAACATAATAAACCAACATTAATTTTAGAGAAGAACTCACTTATGTTCATAATATCATGACATTATTTTGTTTAGTGATGTGGATCAACCATTTTCATACCCTTTCACCTAGAAGCCTGACGAAAGTTCCTTCAGCTTGTTATCTTAGAAGGCTTGCCGGGAGCTGCACCTTGTATCAGAGACTCCATTTTAAGAACATCACCCGGCATACACTCCCCGCCTTGTCGGAATAAATTTTAGAGAAGAATTACCTACTAATTTACCATTTTAACAATTCTTCTTCTTCTTCTTCTTCTTCTTCTTCTTCTTCTTCTTCTTCTTCTTCTTCTTCTCCTCCTCCTCCTCCTCCTCCTCCAGCCGCTGCTTCTCTTCCAAGGCGGAAAACAGCGAAACCAAAGGGCAAAAGCTTGGGCAAAGGAGAATAAACAGAGGCTAATTAATTAATCCTTAATCCCTTTTTTGAACACATGGTAGAGAAGGAGAAGGCAAAGGTGGTGGGCTGGGCGCTGCTGGCTGCTGCAGCTGGCAGCCCCATCCTAAGAGAAAATTTCAATTCAGTCCCATAACTTTCATATCCTTATAAATAGGTCCAAAATTATTTATTTTAGATCCAAAATCATTCATTTTGGGTCCAAATCAGCTCTAATTTTTAAATCTCAACTCAAATTCTTAGATGTCATAATAAATGCCATTAACATATGAGTAGTTTGCTTATTTATTCATTCATTTATTTTGTTGCGGTGGGTCATAGAGTCAAAACGCAAAGCTAAAGCATGCCTTTTCAACATCTTTATTGGTTTCAATATTGCAGAAGCAATTATGTTTACGTTTGGATTCTGAAAATTTCAACCAATGGCATTAACACAATCACACAAAAAGAGTATTTCCATATAATAGTTCTCAAGGTTAAATTTGGGAGCACAAATAAATAGCTCAATTTTGCTTGTGTTATACTAAATATTGCATAGCACTAATGAAGATAACTTACAGAACACATTAGACAATTTTGAATATATTTCAATGTAAGTATACCACTTCACGGATATCATGTCCTTGTTGAACTGCTACTCGTATTTCAACCCTCTTTACTCCATCGATGGTGCTAGACAATAATTTAGAATCCTCAATTTGAACGATAGAGTCTGCACCATCAGGTATTGGCCCTAGAAAGGTAACATGATCAGGATATTAGTAATATATATATATATATACACAAACAAATAAATAGAGATATTGCATGCTTTACTCTTATAGGCATCATTCTTTGCAAGTGAATAATAAATACAGCCACATATGCATAGACTAAACTAAGTGAAGGCCATATACTTAAAGGAAAAGCAGAACTTTCTCCAATATGCATTTCAAAGACTTCTATAACTCAAATGGATAAATCAACAACTAGAATTCAACAACAACATTATTAGATTCGGATTTTCAGTGAGCTTATTCCTTCATTTAATCATGAGGATCCTACAAAGGGAATTAGGAGTCTATCTATAGACTCAGTCATAAAGTAAAATATTTTTTTATTAGTAAAATACGTAATTAAACAAAAAAGAATATGACAATACACCAAAAATTACATTTGAAAAGAAAATTATGAAATAGCCCAATTAATTGATTCATTAAATCAATTAGTCACAATCTAATCGGATTCTGATCGTTGATAGTCACAATCTAGTTGGATTGTGCTGTTGGTCAACCTGATCTAGAATACACCTGTAGGCTGCAGTGGTGTCAGCACTATAGAATCTTATAACAATTTTGTTTATGTCCTTTATTAACTGCAAACTAATTCAGAATTCAGACATCATTTTTGAAATACATTGTGAAAGGATAATGCATCAAGTGAAATCAAAATCCAGATTCTGGGAGAGAATCTTTCCTAATTTCCTAAACTTCCAATCTAGCCTCATGCTCTCGTTTTGGCAACTGTCCCAAATATATGTCACTTCAAATGAGAGGAAAGCACATTAGAGTGGCCTTTTGCATTAGAAAAAAACTGTATCATGGGAAAGAAGGTGGTAGCCTAGTAGGCATGACACTATAAAAGATATGTTGAGGAAGGGACATTAAAGTGATCTAGTGGGGGAATGGGCATATCTTACATGGTTTGGTGATGCAGATAGGCTAATGATTTGCATCGAGTCAAGCCAGTGCCAACACAAGATCAAATCGAATCAAATTTCAATGTCTTCAAATTGGATTGAAACTTGATAATTTCAATTTCGAGCCAACTCGGAGCAAATTGAATCGAATTCAATCCAGCTTGAATAGAGTTTTGGATGATAGAAAAGTAAAAATTAATTAAAGTTTTATTTAATTTTTTATCAAAATAGTTTAAATGATTAATATTCTTTTATTAATATCCCCACCTAGTGGTTAAAGGCTTGGTTGTTGTTGCACAAGCATCCTTAAAAATTTAATACACAGCCTAATGCCCATAGGAATGGCAACGGGACGGGTTTGGGTCGGGTTTATAAATACCCATACCCGCCCCGCTATATATTATTCATTACTCATACCCGCCCTATACCCGTTTCCGCCCCACCCCGCCCCGCCCTGTTTCCTCACTAATGTTAATAAAAATTGAATTATTTTATTCTGTTTGAAACAACAAAAATCGTAACCATATGGTGAATATTAGTGACATTTTCTATAGAAACCATTCTCTGTATGTAAATATATGTAACAAGATCAGGAATAATCAATAACCTTCATACAAATTCTTCAGATTGCCAACTTTCTTAGCATGAATTCTTATAAAGTAAGCATTGGACAGTTAAAAAGAACCAAATATGAGGCAGTTGTAAGATCCTTGCAGACAACAGGTATCAATTGATTTATGAACCAAAAATATTAATATCATATGTTGGCGTAAACCTTGTTTCTAATGACAGTATACTAAACATTGGCATATAACCAAAACAGAGAAAATGATCCGGACACTATTGTATATTAGTTTGTTTACTCTGATTAATCACCTCAACATAGGCCGAGCCACCGGTCGGTCCGGTTCCGAGTAATATTTTTATTTAGGTATTAATTTTTAAATTTTTTAAATTATATCGAATCGGGTACGGGGCGGAGCGGATCTAGATGATTCATACTCGAACCCGCCCCATTTCATAACAGGGCGGGGCGGGGCGGGTGTTGCGAGTAAAATTTGAATACCCATACCCGTCCCATTAGGGGCGGGTCGGGGCGGGTTAATCGGGTACGGGTACAAATTGCCACCCCTAAATGCCCATCATCCTCTCTTTTACATGAAAGGTTCACCCACCAAGCAATCTACTAGCGATGTGGGACAATAGTATGAATGATTTTTTTTTTTTGATTGTTATGAATGAATTTTTTTTAAAAAAAATTGTGAGTGCATAAAACCAGTTGGTATTGATCATTGGTCACGTGTAGCTTGGCGCAGGAGAGTCAGCAAAGTAATGAGCAACAACATCAAAATGTAAAATATAATGCAAAAAAAATATAATATAAACTTGACATATTTTTATTTCTTAAAAAGATCCTATCTCGGGCTAGCTTGATCAAATTTTACTCCAACTTGAGGTCAGATTGAATAAACCATCGAGCTAGAAAAAAAGCCCGTTAGCCAGATCAGACATAAAACCTAAAGTGGTACTAAATCCTCTAAAATTGCTCTCCAAACCATTAGAAAATTCTTGATCAACGATCATCCAAAAACCTCTCATTAGCACCTTCACCTCCCATTTTATAAGTTCCAATAAGCATAAACAACAAGAAATAATCTGGACATCTAATTATAAAGCTCCATCAATCAGACAGTCCAAATGGACTATCCATATGGATCAAACAGCAATAATCACCTAAGATTAGACTTCCCATCTTATACCCAGGATCAGACAATCTAATTAAAATATTGGATGGTCTAATAATAACAGTTTAAACCAAAACCACACAGCATCATTGCATTTGATGGGTTGGTTTAACTTCCATGATCAGACCATTTGATTGATACAATGGACAGTCCGATCAAGGCCAATCTATCCCTCAATCTCTGCCTTATATATCCGATCTGAGATCGAACGGTCCATCAAACAATTTGTCCATCTAATCGATTGTTCGGTGCTGCTAACCTTTGAACATCTACAGAATGGATTAGACAATTCATAATCGCATGCTCTAATCAGATCTTCCTATACTTGTATATACAAAATACATAATATCTCACCTACACACACATATGTTCTCACCACATAAACAACTCAAATAAAATAAATAAAATAAAAATAATAATGAAAAAGTAGGGGCCCTAGTTCGAGCTCAGTCGATAAAACTAACGTTATTGTTATGAAAGGCGGTATCATGGGTTTCATAATCTAACTCTTATAAATTAACCAGAATTCGCATTAACGAGTCCACGAGTCAACCAAAAAAACTGAGTCACAACTTATCAACCTTGCAAAATTGTCCTCTCTTTATTCCATCATCATTCATCTCCCCACTGCCTTTCACTACTAATTGCCTCTGTTGTCTTTCCCTACTCATTGCCTTCGGCTCTCAGCATTATTGAAGTTGTCCATGTCAAATCCTTATTGCTCAATCACAATTCATCAACCCTTGTTCCACCAACATTGCTCTTAATGGCATTAATGGAACAGGTCATACGCTCCCAACTAATAAAAGAGTTAAGAATGAGCCTTATAGAACAATCCTTTTATTAAATATTCACTTTCACGTAAATTACAAATGGGTTTGAGTCCAATTCAAGTTGACCTGTCAACTTGAATTGCCACTTCTAATGTAATTTGGGAATATGCATTATCGACCTCAAGAGAATCGTACAAAAAAGTGAGGGAGGTCCAAGTCACAATGGTGAATGAAGGCAAAGCCAATTTCATTTGAATCTCATGATAAAATCCTTCTGTGCAAAATGAAAATAAAAGCATAGAGTGTATTACCTCCAGTTGTCACATATGCAACTGTTCCAGATGTAACGGTAACACTGGAACCATCATTCCCAGCTCTTGATTCAGCAATTATTGTATATTCACCTGGTCCATCTGAAGCAACAACTGCATAGCCATCCTGCACTCACAAAAAACTCCCTTACACGCATGTATCTCGTATGCAGTGGGGGGAAAAAAAGCAGGAAACTTGAAGGTAACATTTCTCCAAAGAAATGGGGATAAATGATGCAAAAGTTTTAAGTTGTAGCAAAAGCTCAACACATGGCTAAAGAACAAAGCATCATATATTATGAAAACTAAACCTTCATAAATTCATCAAAAATAAGAGCCATAATGAGTTGTTAAGCAAACTAATTTAAAGATCTGATTCGATTGACTGAGTCTCACTGTAACTGCAAGTATAACTAGACCTAGTTCATAAACTATCATCATCAGATAGATTTAGGCAACCTTTTCATCGTTGCAATCATACTAAGTTATCCAGCCAAAATATCATCAATTTCATAAAGAACATAACCATGTGACAAAAACTGAGGAATTGTACCTATTTTGGACTTGTTTAGACCGAAAGAGATATAAAATGTGCAATATAAACTTTGCTTAAGAAAAAAAATTAAAAATATGATTCTCACATATCTTGATCTCACACAAAGACCTTAAATTATATGTTTCAACCTAGTAAAACCTTGATCATCCATAATAGCTTGCACATCTTATCGTCATAGTTTCTAACCCACTCCATATTCATATCACTGCAGCAGGTCAAAAATTCCCTAAAAATATGTATAATGTAAAGTTGTCTTGCCATCGCAGGCCTCAACCCAAATCAAACTTTCCCAATAACTTGCCACAAAACTCATTCCACAAAGCAAGTTGAATTTACCAGATCCACCAAATGCCAAACATTATATCCGCAGAGAGAAACAAAAATTAATTTAACAAAATAAATTCCAGACCATGCATTGAAAGAATCTAAACAGTAACAAACGTCTTCAAAAACCATGGCAAGGAAAATTCAATCGGCCGGAGACAGAATATGAAAGGAGGAAAAAAAACTGGCGGTAAAGTGACCTTGATGGAGGCGCGATAAGGAGGCAGGGGATCGGGGGCACGGATATCCTCGGCGAGCACTAGTCCGAGAGCATCTTGGAGTGAGACGGAAATCGCTGGCAGGCACGCCGCCGCGCGCAGCACCATGCCAAGGGCTTCATCCACGGGAACCATTCCTTCATATGCCTCCGCCGCCGTGGAATTCATCGCGCGTCACTGCTCCGCTGGAAGAACCTCCAGTCCCTCAGGGCCTGTTTGACAGCGGATTCAGTTTCCAAATAAATAAAATTGAATTCAAATTTTAAAATGATTTCAGATAAATTAAATAATTTTAAATTTAAATTTTATTTGAATAAAAAGTAATTTGAAATTAATTTTGAATCTATTTTAATTTATTTTTATTTAAATAAATATTAATTTAAAAATCATTTTATCTCACAATAAAATCTCAAAATTAATAAAAATACATAAATTTTATAATAAAAGTAAATAAAAAAATCTTTATTCAAAATTTTATAATTTATTTGAATATTATTAATTTAAAATTCTCGCGAAGATATATATCAAAATTTGAAATATTTAAGAGATGTGATCATGAGTCAAAAGATGATTTGTTAGTATTCTTTAAATTTTTGAATTTAACAGATTTAATTATCCCTTAATTTTAACTTTGAGAGAAATACCAAATTTATCCTCATATATGTCTTTCTAAAAATCTGAGAGAAAAAAAGCGATCGCGAGTCTGAAACACCTTTTCAATGGTTTCAGCTCCGTGGCCTTGAAGTCGTTTCATGTTTCTAAAATGAATTCAGATTTATGGGATGAATCAGAATTATTTGACTAAGTAATTTTATTAAATCGGCTTCGTACCGCTTGAAATCGCTTAAAGCGGTCAATCAAACAGGCCCTTAGTTCCTCTACTCTACAAGCGATAGTTTTTTATTAAAAATTACAAATGATATTAAATAAAATTAATTATTATGTTGAAATAGGTAAGAGATGTGATATAAAAATAGTTATTATATTGGGATATACGAGAGATATGATATAAGTTAATTATTATTTTAGAAATATGATATAAGTTAATTATTATTTTAGAAATATGTGTAAGACATGAAATAAAGTTAATTTTTAATATTAAATTTTATGTGTAATATAATATGCCTATTTAAAATTAAATCAAATTAATTTTTAATTGTTAAACAAACAGGGTCCTACTTATCCATCCAAAGCAAGGCTGATAACGAGTCGAGTTCTATCGAGTTTACTCCATATTTTTAAGTTTGAGTTGAATTTTATTTGAATTAACTAAAATTTATTTTATTTTAAATTAATTTCTTAATTGAATCTAACTAAGTTTTCAATTTATTATTTTATTTATATTTTTATTTTGCATATAAAATGTATTATATATAAGTTTTTATTTAAACTAAAACGTATTATGCATGTATTTATATATACATTTTTTCAATAATATCTTATATAATTTTTTTCTATGTATATCCTAATTTTTTTTACCACACTTAAAAGATTATGATGGCATTTTTGAACTCAAAATGAAAATATGTCTAAGTGGGCGTTTAGTTCAGTGTTATTCATTAATGGACATTTGTTTAGTTCAATGTTATGATATTAAAAAATGTCAATGCTATGCAAATTATTATTTTTTAGTTATAAATTATTGACATTATAATGATAAATTGACGGTGTTATCTTGAGATATCACCCGATTTGGGGGTGACATTTAGATGTTAAACGTGTAATGATATTTTTGTAATTAATTATAATATTATTTAAAGATGTCATTAAATCAAAATAATTACTTTCTAAAAATAACATAACATAACATTGAGATAACACTGAACCAAACGCCCCCCTAAGTATGAATGAAGAGTATGGAGACTACAAAATGACTTAGTAGGAGACAGACTATCCCAAGCAATAGGTGTGACGTCTAGATCAAGCCAGATTGTTTGCTTTTGTTGGCAGATAGTCTGAATGAAGCTCGACTACTATTCTAGCAACATTTGACGAAGGAAAATTGAATAGTTTGCTCTTAGCATATTTCGCTATGGATTATTCCACCCATTCTAGTGCTCCTTCCTGCTAGATGTGATTAAGCGAGTTCGTGAGGGATTAAATAACTTGAGGAATGGTTGGAGCCGACTAGAGTTGTCTCGACTTTGGAAGGAGTTGGATGGGCGTATCATAACTTCACTTATCAATGGAAGAACAAACGCTCATGTGATTCAGTAATAAAGGCACAAAAAAAACATTACAGGGCTATTTCTCCACCCACTCTCACCACAATACACAATATTAGAATTTGAGTTTCCGATGAAGGGCCAGCCATGTAAATACACTGTTTAGCGAGAACACTAAAATAGTACTAATTTAAAAAATTATTAAAAATAATTTTTAATATAAAAAATATTATTTTATTTCATATATTTTAATAAAATAAATCAAATATTATATTATAAATATTCGAACCAAATGAGGCCTACAAATTATAGATAAATCAGCCCGTATCTAATCATCTACGAGGACCTGAGTACAAATTAATAAATCAACTCAATTATAACTTATTAATAACGCATTTATCAAAAACTATATAATTTTAAATTATTAAATACATATTAAATAATTTAATTATATTTTTTATATTTTTAACTTTATAATTATATTCAATTAAAATAAAGAATTAAATTTATTAAATGTTAATACTTCAAAATTTATAAAAAATTGGTTTGCAGCTCAGGTGAAGTTAAGTAGTTTATTTAGTTAGTTAATTATAAATCTTGATTACTTGATCTATTTAATAAGCAAATTAAATTCAAATCAAAATTAAATCAAAAAATAGATTAACTCAAATTTGACCCACAAACCTGAAACTGCCACCCCTCATGGCACACATATACAATGAAACCATTTTTAGTGAGTGAAAATTTCTCATCAAATTCTCCAGTTTATATACTATTACCAAAAAGTAAAACAGTAGCATTACACAATCTATAACTCAAAAAAAGGATACTAAAAAGTGGAAAACACTAAATTATCACTTACTAATGCCAAATTATAAGGCTTCCACAACCCATTAGAGCAGTAGCAGCATGGTGAAAGAACAATTATAGAAGAAAGGCTTCTTATGGAATCAAGCATAAATAAAGAGATGGACCAAATATAATCTTTAGGCTCCACACTACTCATTACTTAAAAGCATCCAGAATAAACTAAGTCCAGTAGATTAATGCTGACTCAATGAAGCTCACTCACCAAGCCCTTTTCCCACCAAGAGGGATGCTATTAGAGCCCGAAATCACAGCTCGGTTCCCAAAACCATGTCCTCGCGACCGGAAGCTTCCTCCTGATCCTGAAAACAGCAGATTTGCTGAATCAGTACCGATATAGTTCAAGATACAAGACTACTAATTGTAGTTCGAATCAAGAAAAATATCAACTCAGAATGAAATAAATAACCAGCACCCATCGCTCCACTTGGCTTTGCCATGCCGACAAGCATGGGGGAGATACTCTGGCCAGATTCTTGCAGTATCTTCACAAGACCCCTCGCATATTTCGCATTTGAATGAGTGAAGAATGTGAATGCAGTTCCTTTTGCTCCTGCACGGCCGGTCCGGCCAATCCTGTGAACATAATCCTCGAGGCTTGAAGGGAAATCATAATTGATGACACACTTTATATCCTTCACATCTGCCACACAACGCAAACAAAGCATTTCAGAAAGTTCAGATAATTTGAAATCATAAAGCTATTTTTGCACTTTTTCCAGCAGGGACAATCCATGAGAATGCTCCAGTGAGTTCATCCCCCCAATGCATACAGCATTGTGATCAAATCTTATTCAAGCTCAAGATAACTGAATTAGAATAGGATAAATAAAACAATCTAAACATACAAAACAGGAGTATCATGCTTCTTGAATTGACAGGCTGCAGAGAATTGAACCAGCTTCATAACTTTTGATGGGTGGTGAAACCTCAACAGCCATGATAACTAGACATGAATGATAGAACTCAACCAACTCTACATGAGTGGTAGAACACGACCAATTCTGCCACAACAAACATTACATTGCTAAAATGCAGAGAATCCAAATTATCGAAACTATATATGGCTCGATAAACAAGAGTGCTTCATGTCCAGTAACATAGCCGGTGAATTAAGGTGCCCGTGCAGCATAGCATACACGATATACCATTTTGAGGTTACATAAAGGACTTCTAAAAGAGTCGGGTAGGTTGATTGGCAGTGATACCAGTGTCGACAGCACAAGGGCCAAGTGTCAAGCATCCTATTATGATAAAATTGCAACCCAAAAAGTCAACCATATAACTCATTGAATGGTTTGAGTAAAAAAAGGCATATAGCATGCAATTAGGGTAAAAAGAAGACTAAATAACAGAAACATTGATAAGCTTAATCTCAAACTAATTAGAGCCGGCTGCATGGATTTCTCTTCTCCATACAGTTCTACATAAAACAATCTATGTGATTAAAAGTGAGTCAAGAAGATGCGTAAAGACTATCTCAAGTCACTTTTAATTTTTGACCTCCCCTTTCCCCACCTCCCTCCCTTTTTACCATCAAGACTTGAACTCAGTTAAATTACTTTTAAGGGGCGGCCTCTAAAGGTCAGCAATTGTCCAATGAACATAACCACACAACCTCAAGTATGCTCTCCCAGATGTTACACTTCATAGGCGCCAAACATTACACAAGAACAGTACTTAGGATCAACTATTCCAAACAATTCATAATAATGCTAATTATCAAAATACAATTAAGGTTACATTAACAAAGTAACAAGAAGGTAGCTGCCAACATTACAAAATGAACCTATTGATAACCTAAAACATGTTGAATCACTATTATAGTAACTGAAGCAATACAGCTGACATTTCTGCCTTCATAGCAGCAGTCTAACAGCATCACACAGATCACTTAACAGATTGATAGATACTCTGACTCAGTTAATTTGGCGACCCACATCTGGTTTAGTATAGCCAAAAAGCACCCCTTCAACCAACCAATTTGAAATCATGGTCAAATTAAGAATGACAAGTTTAAGTTGAATACGCAAACTACAAGTTCAACAGTATCACCAACGATCCCCTTACAACCAGTGAAAAGAATTTGTTTTTTTTTTTTTTTGAAACAGGTAAAGAACCAGTTTTAAATCACATGAATATAAGAAAGTTAGAAATCAAAATTCAAGACACTAATTATATTGTGTTTTGTTGAGCTAAGTGCTGAGCACAAAAAACCACATCGTGCTCTGGTAACACTGCCAGTGCTTACACTCATATGAGGTAAACAAGTAGAACAAGTTTACTACCTTGAAAAAGATGGAACCTCGTTACACACCACCACCAACCCACCACTTAATCCTGAAACTGGCCAGCAGCCTGCCGACTATCCTCAGCATTTCAAACAAATGATAGAGATCCTAATACTCTTAACACAAAGCAGCCCTACCAAGACCACGGGCTGCTACATCCGTGGCAGTCATTACAGGACTCTTTCCACTCTTGAATTCGGCAAGAACCCAATCTCTTTCAGCTTGAGCTTTATCACCATGAATGGACAAAGCTGGCCATCCATCCATCCTTAGTTGTCGTGTAACCTTGTCACAACCTTTCTTTGTTTCAAGAAAAACAAGAATACGACTTCCATCCATCAACTCGCCCAATAATTTCACCAACCTACAGAAGAGGGTCATTTCTTTGAATTTTGCAATAAACGGGACAAAAAAAACAAAAAAACATAATAGCACGAACATGTCATTCTATGATATATTCTGATATGTGGATCTTCAGGATATATACTAATACCTACTTTTCAACCTCATGGACTCACCTGGGGTATTTTTCATGATCAGACATAACCTCTATAATTTGATTTATTGATTGGTTGGCTTTCAAATCAGGAGATCCAATGATAACCTGCAGTTTCAGTTTAATTCAAACATGTAAAGTTTTAAAATACACAATCCCCTCATATAAAACAAAATCATACCTATCCTGCATAAATATTTAATAGTGTACCTTGTAAGGATTATGTAAAAACTGTCGTGCCAAAGCTTCCACTTCTCTTGGCCATGTCGCACTCCAGTATAATGTCTGCCTGTCGGGACGAATCTGCAATTACCATTACCATATCCATATTCAAGCTCATTCAATTACAACATATACAATCAGAAGTTATCATATTGAAGGCGTAGGGAATAGTTACGCACTCAAGTACAATATTAAACGGGGAATGTATCACAAATGAATTTGCAAGAAATATTTCCAACAACAATAAGGTAAACACAGGTAACCCACATTTCCAGATTACAAATTACTACAAATTACAGAATATCATATGGAACTCTACAACAACAACAACAACTAAGCCTTAATCCCACTAGGTGGGGTCGGGAACATGAATCCTTTATTTCTATTGCGCTCTATCAGTTACTAAATTCTTATCTAAGTCTAAGTAACTACGATCACTCCTTATAGTTTCTTGCCATGTCTTCTTTGGTCTCCCTCTTCCTCTTTGTACATTGGCAAAATCCAATAACTCAATTTTTCTAACTGGAGCTTCAATCGACCTACGATTTATATGTCCAAACCATCTAAGTCGACTTTCTCTAAGTTTATTCTCAATTGGTGCAACACCAACTTTCTTTCGAATATACTCATTTCTCATTCAATCCTTTCGTGTATATCCACATATCCACCTTAGCATCCTCATTTCTGCAACATTTATTTTATTTGTATGTTTCCTCTTTGCGGGCCAGCATTCAGCACCATATATCATCGCTGGTCTTACTACAGTTTTATAAAATTTACTCATGATTCTGAATGAGATTTTTCTGTCGCACAACACACCAGAGGCATTTCTCCATTTTACTCATCCTGCTTAAATCCTGCTATTAACATTATTATCTATTTCACCATCATTTTGTATGATTGATCCAAGATATCTAAAGCGCTCATTTTTCTTAACAATTTGATTACCAATTGTTACATCTCCAATATAAGTATTTCTTTCTTGACTAAATGTGCACTTCATATATTCAATTTTTGATCTACTGAGATAAAAATCTTTAGATTCTAGAGCATTCCTCCAAAGCTCGAGTTTCACTTTAGATCCCTCTTTAATTTTCTCAATAAGAACAATATCATCTGCGACGAATATACACCAAGGCATCTCATCTAGAATATGTCCAGTCAGGACTTCCATAATTAAAGCAAAAAAATACGGACTTAAGGCCGAGCCTTGGTGTAATCCAACTGTAATATGCACATGGTCAACCATAGGTCATCATGGTCAACCATGGTCAACCACATGAGCTACATTTTAAATATAAGAATAACATGCACATATATATAATTGTCGTATTTTAACGCATTTATATCCTACTTTAAGTTTGTCGTATCACTATATCGTATTATATCCATATTATTGTATCATACTTGTGCTTTAGAGCTTTAGAAGCACTCAAATGGTTGGGTAAGCAGAAGAATTGGCATGGCAATAGGTTAGCATTTCTCAAACTTTATATTGAAATCCGATTATCTAAGAAATAAATTAAGCGGGGAATCACTAGGTGAATGCTGGCACACAAAAAAAAAAAGGAAAGGGTTTGTTCTTCATCCATCCACCAAAGTTCTCTAACCGGGTGACATGGGCTAGTTGAATTTTTCTAAGATAATCCACGAACACACGCTATGGATTCCTGTTAGTACTATCAAACCCTTTGTTTAAACTTTCTTACTCCAATGCATAATAAAATGTTCCACGTTTCCTATGTAGCTTATCTACTTTACCAACTCAACATATGAATAAAGACCAGCTAACCTTCTGATTCAACCAAAGCAAGGGATCTGATCATATGTCCTTCAAACCTTGAAGCTTGCCTTAAATTCCTCTAGAAGGCATTGCCTGAAAAAAGGTGCAGTTTATACACCTGAAACTACATACACGCTAATTATAGCTCTTGAATTTGTTCATAATAAGGGCCATTCTCAAAGTGAAACTCATTCATTTTAACAATTCCCAGTCTTGATGTTCCCCAAAAAAGCTAATGCGTGCTATTTTCTAGTAAACACGTCAATAAACTTTTCCAAATGCATCATGTCATGATACTGGCTGAATAAATGTTCTAATAATATGCTTGCAAACAATTGTGCGGAGCAAGTTATTATTATACGTAGCTTGAATCTCCAACACCATCAATAATGGTAAGATATTCCGGAAACTTCAACAAAAATGAGAAACTCTATCCTATTACATTGACATGTAAAGTAAAATTGAGGCGTTTTTAATATCTTAAATGCATGAAAGATGCACAATTGGACAAGTATTCCATTTGAGACATATATTTGATCATTAACTGCTGCAAAGAAAAACGTTGTTCTTATAACATGAAGAACCAAACATACTGCATTCCTAAATAATATTGTAAATAAGTTGAAAAAATGTCAAATTAAGGCAATTAAACACGCACAGAAAATAATCAAGCTAGTTTGTGCAAAACATAGGATTGGTATACATCGGGAATAAAAGTAAAGCTGACAAGTGTAAAATTTCGCTGTTATTGCATTGAGCTGTCACCATTACATTAAACATGTAAATAAATACAATATGAATAACTTATAAGAACCAAATTTTTGGTCATTAAGACAACACTTGCATAAAGAACCTAAATATCCAGCAAATTAAATACTTTGCAGATCCAGACCCAACTGAAACTAGATCAACGTTAATTGCATATTGTTTACTTCAAGGTTACTTTGCAAACGCATCCATAAGAAGGAAAAAACTAATGACTGGGGCTGGCCATTAGAAACAAGAAACAAGTTTTATTTGTCACTTGAAATTTATTTAATTGAAAATAGACTTGCTTGTGACTCGAATTGAAACACTTGAACTTGGAAGACTAGCTCGAATCATGCATATTCAGACACATATGCTAGAAAGTGTATTCGGAATATATACAAAAACATATGAACTTTGAATCATATGAATTATATTTACGAAGTTCATATAAATTCAGCTCGAATAAACTAAACTTGATTCATAGAAACTTTTTGAATTGGAGTCAAAATCACTCCACCTTGACTTGGTTCAAACGTACTAACATAAAAAAATGGCAAGTCAATTTGTACCTGTGAGATAATCTTTCTTATCTGAGGTTCAAATCCCATGTCTAACATGCGATCTGCCTCATCCAATACAAGGTAGGTTATTCTACGCAAATTTGTATGACAAGCTTCCAGCATGTCAATTAGTCGACCTGGCGTTGCAATTACAATTTCAACTCCTACATAAAAAATAAATGAACCGATACTTGTTTAAATCTCAGATTTGCGATGCAAATACATAAAGAAGAAAATGTCACAAAATGAAAGTAGTAGAGTAGTAAAATCAAAATAAAAACCTCTTTTAAGATCACGAATTTGAGGTCCTTTAGGTGCTCCTCCATATATACATGTGCTTCTAACGTTTGAGCGTGAACCAAACTTCGCAGCTTCTTCTTGGATCTGGACAGCTAATTCTCTTGTCGGTGCAAGAACCAAAACGATTGGACCTTCACCACTAGCTGTGACATGCAAGAATATTATCAGAGTTACATGTCTGAGCAATACAATTATATGAATGTATCACCAATCATATATGAAAACATGAAAACTAACCCAACGGTGGCTGAGCCTTAACATGAACCAATGCAGGTAAAAGATAAGCCAAAGTTTTCCCAGAACCAGTTTCTGCAATACCAACTAAATCTCTCCCCTTTAAAGCCATTGGCCACCCTTGAGACTGAATGGGCGTTGGTTCAACATAACCACATTTCTCTATCACTTGGAGACAGAAACCTGCCAGGTCCAAAAGTAAAAGAAAAACAACAATGACTCATAAATAAAAACTAGAAGTGAACAATTTTGAATAATCAATATATGGTTAGCAAACATACATAACGAACAAGGATTTCAAAATATCATATTGGCCAGAAGTTTTATCTTTTAAAATAGCATTTAATGAGATGGTGGAAAAAATACTATACCAAAGAATGTATAAACCTCTACAGAATTAGTTCATCTCGTGGAAGCAACCTACAAATCTGAACTTGTGTTAAAAAATATGAATACTTTTAAAAATCAGGAGAGAGGGCTGAAAATAATCTAAAAAGACTAATTACAATGGCATGAGCAATCCCCCTCCCCCCAAAAAAAAAGCAACAACCCCACATTAGATCCTAAAGTCTTTCAAAATGCCTGAGCACTCACCTTCACTTGTCACTCGTTGGGAAGATGAGCCCTTTTCTTTAAAAAACATGGAAAATCAGATTTGATCCAATCAAATCTCATGTTAATTGTAATGGACAATTGAATTCAAATCAATTTTTAACTCGTATTAACTTTAGTGAATTGCAATTAACAGAGGTGTGTTAGGCATAACACTTTCGGGGTGCACTTGTCAGCAATAGGTAAATCGCATGGTCAATATGTAATTCCCATATTTCTCTCATCATGTATGAAAATCCTCCAATAATTTTAAAGATTCAACAAAAGCATGAGACCAGCTAAATGACAAATAACACAACAGATAAACAATAAATAAGTACTCAAGTTGACAAGGATGTTGGGTTTCATTTGCATCTAAAACTAATTGGCTTCTTAATAATTCCTCCAGATGTTTCCAAATGCATATAAGTGTCCGTGAACTAACTTTTTGGCTTTAGAGGGCAGCTAATCTATCATATATTTCTACTTCAACTTCCTTAATTATATTACAATGAGATCCTCAACAAATAAATCATGATGCCTCTGTTGTGCTAAACTTTAAACATCAGCTACATTAAGCAAAATATCATCATAAATACACTGTTACGATATAATATAATACACCTATGATTCATTAAAAAAAACCAAAGGATTGAATATTCATCCATAACAGAGTAGATGCAGGAGATGTTGTGCTAACATATAATGACAAGCACAAGTGGAACCGTACCGGGAAAGTTAGCTTCGTGGAAGGACCTGACGGGCTTGGGAATGTCACGTCCTTCAACCCTAATATCACGTCCCTGGCGGTAGAGCACCACATCCTGCTCCGACAGGGCCTGAACTGAAGGGCTCTCAGCATAGAAGTTCTTCTCGAAAGGGATGAGGCCATGAAAATGCTGCTTGGGAAGCACAATGTTATCCAGATCATCCCTAGGCTTGCCAAAATCCCTCCTTTCACCAATGAACCTACCGCCACCGCGACCACCGATGTTCCTCCCACCTCTTCCCCGGCCACCTTCAAACCCCCTTCCTCTCTCACCTCTCCCTCGACCGGCAAGTTCTAGACCCCTGCCGCCTCCCGCCCCGGAATGCAACCTCCCTCCTCTTCCTCGGCTGGCACCATCACCATGATGAGGCAGGAATTGGGAAGGGTGGGAAGCGGGTAACGCGGTGCCGGCGAAAGCTTGGGAGGGAGGAGGGTAAAATGCTCCAGCAGGATTCAAAGGCTGAGAGCCAAGAAGCGGCGGAAGAGGCAAATCGCTGTCGTTATACATCAGAAAATAAGAATTTACAACAACCAATCTGGAGAGTATATGATTGATTCCACGAATGAAAGTAATTAAATTAAAAAAAAAATTGCAAGAAGAACGAAGGGATCACGGTAAGACCTCCTCCTCTCCCTGTACGAGTTTCGATCGCCATATCGAAGGTCGAAAGGATTCATCTTCGTTCCTGTAAAGCGTCTCTGCGTCTCACCGCCTCTCCGCCGCCAGTAACCGAGGGCGAGGGTTGAAGCTAGGTTTTCCCTACTCTCTCTTTATTTGAGGAGCGACGCCGTTTCCTTTTTCTCTATTTGTAGAGTTTTTTTTTTTATTTTTTTTTATAAGTTTAAAAAAAAACATTTCAAGCCTTCTCTCTATTTCTTAATTATAAAATGAAAACATAAACACATGAAATAAATTTATTCTAATATTTAAATTTTATAAATAATAATACGCAATTAAAAATATTTTTAAAATAATTATATTTAAAAATTCACAAAATTACAAGAGAATCTTGAGTCAAGTTTTGAGTTTTGAATATTTTGCTTGACTTGTTATTTAATAAAACAAGAAATTTTGAATTTAAAATTTTAATCGACAAATTTATCTCAAACTCAAAATTCAAGTTTAAGGCGAGACACGACTCATTAATAGCCATAGATTGGGGCACAAGTTAACATCATAAAAACTGGCTTTAAAGGCAATTGTATTCCACTTTACTCAATTTATATTAACAAATGAATGGTGAAAATTTATACTCATAACGTCTTTGAGATTTTACTTATTAGCTCCGTATAGATAAGCGTGTTAATATGGATCAAAGATCGAAAATCGAATCAATTTTAGATCGAATTGAAATCGAGTCGATCTAAATAAGCCGACTAACGAGCCAAAAGTTCAGCTCGGTAATAATTTTGAGCCGGATCGAGTTGAGCTTACCCAGCTCGAGATCGGCTCAAAAAAAATTTGAAATTTATTTCATTGTCGAGCCGGCTCGAAAATGAATCGAAATCAGCTCGAAGTCGAACCCAATCGAGTTCGAGTTGATTGAAATGTGATCAATCCGATTTCAAGCTGGTATTGGCTCGACTCGAAATCGGATCGGTAACAGCCCTACATATAGGTATGGCTTCCAAATAAGCACTTGAAAAAATAGTAAAAAAAGAAGAAAAAATTGAACAATAATGTTTCACGAGTTTTTAACCTAATTGAGCTGCTTGATAGTATTAAAAGTGCTACGAGTGAACTAAGTACATAGCATGAAGCCTTAAATTTTACAGTAAAAAAAGCGAGCTCAGGGTTTGACTGATAATAAGGTGAGGTTTATATAAGCACCGAATAATTCATAAAAGTTCTTCGATTGAGTGAATATTTGTATAAAAGTTGATTGTTGTAGAAAAAATTTTAATTAATTTTAATTAATATATATATTATTTAGATATTTTAAAGAATTATTATATTTTTATTATTTTTTTAAAATTTATCAAAAATTTAAAATTTAATTTTTCTTATTTTTTTACCATCTTTAAATATAAATAACCTTACAATATAATAATAAAAATTTACTAATTATATTTTAATTAAAATTAAATGATAACTCTTTTATCTATAACTATTCTAAAAGGGAGAATGACGGAGTAAAAATTTGTTTGTCTTTTTGTGCTGCTCTGAAGAGATTAGGGCTTCTCTGTCGCTTCCTTGTTTCGCCCCGTGCCCTATTATTGCCGTCGCCGCCTCGTGACTTCTCATGCAAAATGCCGCGTGTTGTTGCCCTTTCTTCCCTGCGAAAATGTCCGCCGACCTTTCGCCGTTCGTCGTGCTGTGTTGCTGTCCACAGAGCGCATCCGTTGAGCAGTTCCCCAAACCACGCATCGCTAGGGATTCACTCGGCGGCATCCTTCCAGGTTGGTATTTCGGCGCAATTTCCTCCCTTTAGCTCGCCGGATCTCCACCGCACCAAATTCAATCAAATTTGTTTTAACGATTTTCGTCTATTTTGCATCACCACATGACCGATCTCTTTTTTATTTGCTTATCTAAATGTCCTCTTCTCCTCCACCACGATCCGCCCGTTCCTCGCCACGATCCTCGTAGTCGGAGACGGCCTTGCCGGATCCCTAACCACGATCCCCACAGTCTCCGCTGCGCTCCTCACCCCTGCGCACCCCGCCGCAGCAGCCGCCGCCTCCCAATCGGAGATTAGCCCATCCATCGCAAGATCTACGCCGGATCGCCGGGCGAGATCGGCGTCGGCGCCGTAGGATCGACCGCCGGCGTGCTGGATGTAGGTGGGGGCGATTTTACGGAACTCTTTCCGGCAATAGCTGCTGCCGCCGGAGCCAGACGCCAGGGCGGATTGTATTGGTTTCCATTATCAAGAAATTTGGTTTCTGATTTTTCAATAGAAATCTGAATTTTTGGGTTTTCTCCATTGTCTTAAGTTGTTATGTTGAGAGTGCGAAACTACATGATTTATTTGATAATCTGTTCTCATTTTACTGTGACTATCTATTTTTTTCATCTTCAAGGTCTACCATTATACTTTTGTCATTTTCTGTACCATTTACTACTGTGCAGTCATAGCCGCCTCCCTCCGCCGCCGTGGGTCGCCGTGAGCCTTGCCGGAGACCCCAGGTAACCACGCTACGCTAGAGCCAAATTGTAACATATTGAGAAGACTGATACATCTTGAGCATGCATTTTCAAAGAATTTGCTGTCTAATTTTTATCTTTCGAAAACTGCTCGTCGATGCAACCCAGTGATAGGAATTACTTGTGGTATGAATGGTTTGAATTTTAAATGGTAAGTAGTCTTGACTGAGTGCAGGTTCCTCGATCTCTTCAATAAGGTTTGACAAAAAAAAGGTATTCATTAATTTTCCTTCATACTTTAATTTTCTCAACTTTAAATACTTTTGATTTATGGATCTTTCTGGTCAATGGAAATGGAAACAACATCTGAAACATCATGAACTACGTTGAGAAATTTCAAAATTGTTTATCTTTGCTTTCATCATTTAGATTTACTATTTCTTCATCATGAATTCCTGAAGCAGCTTTCAGAATCGTGAGTACAAGTTAGCTGCAGAATTGGAGGTAGGATAAAAATTATTAAAGTTTTCATTAAAATTTTCTTATGGTATCATGTGATGAATTTAAGCTTAAAACAAATTCCTCCTCTGACATAAACTCATTCTTACAAAATAGAATAAAAAATAAGCTTAAAACAAAACTATTTTCATTACATACTCACAACACGCACAAGGTAGTAGACTCCAAGGATAAAATAAAAGGGACGACCCGATGGGCCTCAACCTCGTCAGATGCGTATTTCTGAATGCTTGGTTGGGGACGAGACTGGAATGATTGTGTTTACTGTCAAAAATGAACAAGGTAGATTGAGCATTTTAGTTTTTAAGTCATGCTTTGCCATGATTGGTTTGATGATTTTTTTACATGTGCATTACCATAAACCTCTTTTGTCTATCGTAAATTGCATTGAAATATCATTTTATAGCCTTGTTGGCAAGTAGTCTATGGAAGGAATAAGAAACTGTTTTTCAACATATGTGATGTGGAAGACATGGAAACATTTACAGTGGCCTTTGTAGAAGTTAAATTTGGGATAAGTGCATTAGTTTTTATATAAAAGATTTAACTTTATATAGAACGGCCTTTTAGTAACAATAGACAAAAGAGGCTGAACCGAATATCTTAGAAAATATGCTTAACTTCTGAATATTGGATGCTTGTTGTAGTTTGTTAGTTTGCAATTGATACTGAAGGTGCTAGCCTATGTTTCTTTTTTGGGACTAGAGATGAGAACTCTGGAACAAGCGGGATGACGAAAGAGGAGAGGAAGCGGCAGCAGAAAGAGGAGGAGGCATTGCATGCCAGCAATCTTTGAGTGCCCCACAGGTTTATAAATTGTAAACTGGGATTTTATCTAAGAATTCTTTTTAAATATTTGATTGAGACATTGTGCTGAATATAGAATGGAAACGCCATTTTTCGTGCGCAGGCCACCTTGGAATTCAAGAATGTCTGCCGAGGAGCTTGATGCTAACGAGAGGCAGGCATTTTTGCAGTGGCGCAGAAGTCTAGCAAAGTGAGTGAACTTAGCTACGCAATATTCAGAAGTAGTTAGATTTGTTTAGCCAATTCTGTTATGTTTGTGTTACATGAAGTGATTTTCTTAAATAGAATGAGTAAAATATAAAATGTTGATGCTCAGCCAATGATAAATATCTAAGGATTGCCATGTGTGCCATGTTCAAACCAAAGGCAGATTTTTGGGAAGATTTTGTATTACAATTTTAGTATACAGACATACATTATTAGTTTTCAGCAAGCAAAATCATGTCTTTCTTATACACTTACAACTTATTCTTTAACTCTTCAACAAGTAAAGCTATTATCTGATTTCACGTTATGGCAGCTTGGTGTGCATATTTTTTATGCTTGGAATTGTTTAATTGGTGGTCAAACCTTTTGTACTTTAAGTTTGTTTTGTGATTATGTCTTGGTTCATTAAATACGGATGCAACCCATTTGGCTGAAACAGGAATTTCATGAATTTCATAACTGGTTAGGGATTATGATGTGGTCAGGATTAAAGCAAGATAAGCAGATTAAAGAGCTGTAATTGGAATTTGAATTTAATCCTGTTTTGGGAAGTCTAACTCGAACCTTGGATTCGAATTTGTAATCCTGAAGCAAGCATAGTTGATTGAATTATATAAGCTTTGATTTGGTTAAAATTATGAAATGACTGCGTATAAATTTTGAGTAACCACTTCCTCATTCCTCTTCAAATATAGTGAATCTTGTGACTATCACTGCTGGAGGATGCAGTTCTAAGTTGAGTTGAATTTTGTTAAATCTGTGTGTTTGTTTTGTTGTTATGAAAAAAAAATTTGCAGGTTTAATTTTTTTACATTAAACGTGTGCTGTTTTCTCTACTTTGCCTTTACTATCCTTAACAATTGTTCTCAAAAATTATTTTTCGATGACTTTTGTGTGTGATTTGTCGATGACAAAGACAGACAATATTACCCGCAACAATTTGTTTGTGTGTTAGATCTCTACTTGGATTTATTTCCATGCAACATCTCTCTTATCTATTTTTCTCTTACATTTGGATTAAAGTTTTGTTAAATTAACTAATCCCACCTTTTATTTTCTTTCTGGCATGGCATGTCCATCTTGAGCTTTGCATAAGCAAACTTTTAGCCTCTTACATGTAAATACAATTATTTGAAGAAATTATTGTGTTTGGGCTAAACACTACTTCATAATTTTAATAGCCAATTAGGTGGTGGCACATTGCGAATGCGAACCCACATTTTGTCTGCTGCACTAAAAGGATATTACCTAAGCATATATAATAATATATAAAATAAAGATAATGCTAAATATGATCATAAAAGTATTAAGTATATGTTGTGTTTACTAAATATATGTTGTACATGATAATAACTTTTATATCACATTATTTTCAAAAGAAATTTTATAATGTGTTTATCTGGTAAAATAAAAATAGCTCTCAAAATAAGCTTGTTAAGATTTTGGTTAAAAGGCTAATTTAGTAGGTTGTGGTGGGTGCTCTTCTCATATGCTGAGAGCTTAGGCCCTTAATATGGTTATATAAAAAAATTAATTAGTTACATGAATTCTTTATATTTTTAGGATATTTTCTCTTTTTTGTGTCATGTATTTTAAATGTAAGATTTTGTTGGATGCTGTTTTGAGGTTTTGCATTTCAGTTGGTAAAATTGTGTTCATCAACTTTGATACATCATTTGTTCTTAAATGAGTTTTATTTCAATTCACATGAAGAAACGATTCTTCATTTATTACTATTTTGGTAGTATTGTTAGTAGCACATTTCTGTTTATATACACTTAATGTTTTTTTATTTCTTTGACAGATTGAACAAGTACTACTAAAAATATCAATAATATTTTGGTACTGTAATAATTTAAAGGTATGTTAACATTCATAATCTTCTTATTGTATATTTGATATATTAGCTTTATTAGGTTTTCACACATATATTGTAAAAACATTAGATTCTTAAGAAACAATATGACAACAAAAATGACACGATCTGAAAGCAGCAAATATTCTGAGTACCAGTCTTCTGCATGTACAAAAGGTAATATACATTGTGCAACTTATAATTTTTATTAATGCTCTATTTTATAAACCTTTAATCTTATATAACAATTGAAACAACAGATTTGAAAAAACGGACTAAATATAGTATGCTACCAGAAGAGAAAAAAGAAATTATCAGAAAGCGAAATAGAAGAGCATACTATGCAAAGAAGTTCAAAAGTTCTACAACAAATATCAAAAAACGTATGGACAGTATGTTTTATAACTACTGTTGTAACTATATTATTCGAAAACAGAATACTGCAATATTTACACTACAAATTATTTAATTAGTTTCTCATTAACCAGATGACTCATTTGTTGAACACGAATCAACTTCAACACATGTCGAATCTACTTCAGGATATCCTTCAAATGTCAGATTATCAATACTTAATCAGAACACCATCACAGAGTCTACTTGCAACCACATTGGTTACAATTCACTTGAAGAGCAACTGAATGACATTGACAGTGCTTCAAATGCAAAGGGTAAATTCACAATGTTTCAATTCACTTTCATTAATTAGCTAACATAATTTCGTATTTAGTTATTAGTTGCACAAAAACATTTCTCCGACATCAAATACCATCGCAAAAGATTTTGTTGCCTCCATCGACAACTTGTCGACATTGTGGAGCTTTAAAGTTTGCATATGAATCAAAGACTTTTTGTTGTGAAGGTGGCGAAACTACATTAGTTACTTCCAACATTCCAGATCAGTTCTATGTATTATATGATTGGAGCAATGTCAACACAACAGAATTCAGACAACATATTCGATCATATAACAATATTTTTGCATTTACCTCTCTTGGCGTCAAGTATGACAAAATGTTAACAAAAAATAGACAAGGTGTTTACACCTTCAGAGTACAAGGACAAATGTATCATTCGCTCAAAACAAGTTCAAATTCCGATGAGCAATTATCAACACTTCAGCTTTACTTTTATGACACAGAAAATGAGATAGCAAATCGAGCTCAGAGAAACACACATTTAAAGAAGGAGACATTATCGATGCTAATTCATTTATTATCCAAAAATCCGTACAGTATTTTCTTTCGAAGTCTAAGGGATGTCAAAGCAAACGAAGAAAGAACAATTGTTCTTCGAACTCATTTTGAATTAGATCAACGACTATACAATACTCCAACAAGCAGTCAGGTAGCTGGCATATTACTTGAGCAAACAAGTGATCCTCCAACGAAAGGTCCTCAGATAGTAATATATAGCTCATCAGGACAATCTTATAAGATTCAACATTACTACGGGTGTTATGATCCCTTGCAGTATCCGCTTTTATTTCCTTATGGTGATGTGGGATGGCATCAAGGTATATTAAAATCAGATAAAGGGTATTCAAATACAGTCAGTACAAGACAAGCTGAAAGGGAAACGTTTTCAACAATTGAAGAAATGCTACAATCTGAGGAAAGAAACACAAGATCAAAAACAAAAAAAAGAAAAACAGTATCTTGCAGAGAATATTATTGTTATAAGCTACAAATACGCCTTGCAAAGAATTCAATATTGCTTAAAAGTGGTCTGTCTTCTACAACAATTCGTAGTTGATATGTATATCAAGATCGAAACTGGCAGATTGGACTTTTATAGAAAAGAACAAAAGAAAATTCGAGCAGATCTTTATCAAGGAGTAGTTGATAGCGTTGCTCTCGGAGAGCGAAATGCATCAAAAATTGGAAAACGTGTTATATTACCTGCTGATTTTATAGGTAGCCCTCGTGATTTGCGAAAACGATATTTAGATGCCATGTCCTTGGTGCAACGCTATGGAAAGCCAGATATATTCCTTACGATAACTTGCAATCCTGCATGGAGCGAAATTGTCTCTGAATTGGGCATAAATGAAATAGTGCAAAATAGACCAGACTTGACATGCAGAATATTTAGAGCAAAATTGATTGAATTAAAGGACTTGATTATTAAAAAAAATTTCTTTGGACCAGTTGCAGCTTTTGCCTATGTCGTCGAGTTCCAAAAAGGAGGGTTACCACATGCACACTTTCTCATAATATTAAAGGAGAGTTCAAAAATAACATCTGCAGAATCATATGATGAGTATGTTGCAGCTGAAATACCAGATGCAAAGAAACATCCTTTATTATTTGAGTTAGTTTTAAAACATATGATGCATGGGCCATGTGGTGAAAAAAATCCTAAAAATGTTTGTATGAACAAAAAGGGATATTGCAAAAGCAGATATCCGAAGCCATACTGTGAGTATACTATCCAAGCAGAAGATAGTTATCCTATGTATAGACGACGAAACAATAAAATTCAAGTGAAAGTTCGAAAAGCTATCCTTGATAACAGATGGGTTGTTCCTTATAATCCTTATTTACTTTGTCGTTTTGACTGCCATTTGAATGTCGAAATATGTTCGTCAATAAGTTCAGTAAAATATTTATACAAATATATCTACAAAGATCATGATAAGATTGCATTCAATCTGGTAGACACTGAAAAGGCTGAATTATTTGTTGACGAGATTGAACAATTCCAAACTGGCAGATGGATTTCACCTCCTGAAGCTATGTGGAGAATTTATGCATTCATTTTAAATGAAATACATCCATCGGTTACCACATTGCAAATTCATCTACCACATAAGCATGCAATTACATTTCAAGAATCTCAGGATCTTCAAAAAATATTGTCATTTGACTTTTATAAAAGAACAATGCTCACTGAGTTCTTTACACTAAATGCTATGGATAATGAAACAAAAAAAATTTTATATAAACAATTACCTGAATACTATACGTGGGATCGACAAGGAAAATTTTGGTCAAAGAGAAAAAAACAAAAAGTTATTGGTCGTATTGCTCTAGCAAATCCAGTTGAAGGTGAACGATATTATCTTAGATTGCTACTTAATCATGTCAAAGGCCCGACATCTTTCACTGATTTGCAAACATATCAAAATATTCAGTACAAATCATTTCAAGATGCTGCAATCGCAAGAGGATTACTTGATTCAGATAATAACATCAATGAATGCTTAGCAGAGGCAGCGATACTAAAAATGTCAAATGCTTTCAGAAGATTATTTGCAACGTTGTTAGTATTTTGTACTCCTGGAAACCCCATAGCGCTTCTCAACAAATACTACAATGAACTTACTGATGATTTTCGTCGTGATACTAATGATCCTAATAAAACCTTACAAGTAATTCTGAATAGTATAGATTCTTTCTTACAAGGCATGGGTAAACAAATTATTGATTACATCTCAATGCCTACATTGGAGCATAATAAACAACTGGTTTCCAAAGACGTCGAACAAGAATTATCAATACAAGTTTCAGAAGAAGAACTCAAGTTGGTCTCTTTGTTGAACTCAGATCAGCGTACTATTTATGACACAATCATAAAATCAATCAATTGTGAAGGAATGACTGCATTCTTCATTGATGGACCTGGAGGTACAGGAAAATCTTTTCTATACAGAGCATTATTGGCTACTATTAGAAATCAAAAACAAATTGCATTAGCCACTGCAACTTCTGGAGTTGCCGCTTCTATTTTACCAGGTGGCCGAACAGCTCATTCTAGATTCAAAATCCCAATTAATATGAAGGAGGCAACTACTTGCAATATCAGTAAACAATCTACAACAGCTGACTTGCTTCGCCGAGCAAAACTCATCATATGGGATGAAGCGACAATGGCTAGAAAATGCTACATAGAAGCTCTTGATAAAACACTTCAAGATATAATGGAATCTGAAATCATATTTGGTGGAAAGACTATTGTTCTTGGAGGTGACTTCCGTCAAATTTTACCTGTTATACAAGGAGAAAGCGAAGATGTTAGCATAAACAATAGTATTGTTATGTCATTTCTATGGCCACATCTTACAAAATTGCACTTAACTCGAAATATGAGAGCCATCAATGATCCAGATTTCTCTGAATATTTGCTTAGAATAGGAAATGGAGAAGAAAATACCATCAAACAGAATTGGATTACAATACCTAAGAAAATGCTTGTACCATACAATCAAACTGAAGAAGCCTCTATCAAAGATTTGATTTTCGAGATTTATTCAGACACTTCATACAGTAACGAGTACTACTTCGTTGATGTAGCAATCCTAACAGCAAAGAATGAATATGTAGAGAAAATAAATAACATGATTATTGATCAATTTCCTGGACAACAATTCGATTACTACAGTTTTGATTCCCTTGTTGGATCACAGGAGAACATGTTAATTAATACAGACTTTCTCAATGACCTATCGCCAGCTACTCTACTACCACATAAATTGACACTTAAAGAGAATTGTCCGGTCATGCTACTACGAAATTTAGATCCATCATCTGGACTATCAAATGGCTCCCGCCTCATATGCAAAAAGTTTAGCAAAAATGTAATTGATGCTGAGATTGTTACTGGAAATTTCAAAGGAACACGTATTTTGTTGCCACGAATTCCTCTCCAATCTCCAGAAGAATCAAAGATTCCATTTCAATTCACAAGAAAATAATTTCCAATTCGATTATGTTTTGCAATGACTATAAATAAATCACAAGGTCAAACATTAAAAAAAGTTGGAATATACTTACCAGAACCTGTTTTTGCGCATGGTCAGTTATATGTAGCATTATCACGTGCAATATCATCCAACACAACAAGGGTACTTATCAAGCCAACCTGTCATGAAAATATACCGAACAATTCAACAAGGAATGTTGTTCATAGAAATCTTCTGTCACGTTGCAATACTTGATTATCAAAAGAAAAAAGGTATATGTTTTTCTCAATCAAATAAAACAATCAGATTGAGAATTTCAACTTCATAGTCAATAGAAAGTAAGTAGATTATGAGAATTGTCTTGGAATGAATCAAGTATTGTTTACATCAAACTTATGAATCCATTCAGAGTACAATTTTTAAATTGTTTAAGCGCATTGGTTAACCTTAGCATGTTATTGATGTTAATTTAAGAAGCACTTGCTTGGATGCTGAATGTTGATATTGTCAAGGCAGACTTAGAAATAAGCAACAGCTACTTGTCTGAACTGTATTATTTATTCCAATAAAATCCCCATGAACCCTTTAAAAGAAACAACGTATCAAAACTACTTCACTTCAGTAAGGTCCTGCATGGCACTACTTATGTTTAGTTGATAGTAATTTGATTATATGATACTCAATTAGTGATAACTAAGTAATTATTAATAAAATACTATAAAGTTGTTTAACTCATTTCAAATTGTTCTTTATATTGCTGTTGAGAATGTGAAACGCGAAATAAAGATCTTGGAAGCTTTACAAAGCCATGAGAATGTTGTCCACTTCTACATTACTTTGGAAGATCTAATGTTTATATAGTTATTGGAGTAAGATTTTGGGATAGCCTTTGATGAAATTGCTTTGTTATCTGTTTATTTTCTATTCTGAAATTCAAAAGAAAAGTTTTGTTCTCACTTCTATTCATATAAGATTTGTTCTGCTCATTAAAGTTAAAGTATGCATAGCTTAATATTTATTGTGCAAAGCATAGTTTGTTTTTTCTCTTTTGTATAAAAGATTCCTTCATAATTCAATAAAATAGATTTTTGTTTCTGTTTTTGTGACACATATTTATTTAATTTGTAGGTCTCCTTGCACCTTGCACCTAGAACTGAAGAGCTTCAACTTGTATCCCATCCTATCATTGACCACTTGATATGCTGACACAAAAGGAAATAGATGAACTGTCTGTGAATAAATATCTTGGAACCCTTAAGGGCAGATATATGCTAGGCAAGAAGACAGAGCTTGTAGATAATCAGATATATGATTAGATTTGCCAAACTAACAAGTCCCGCAATGCAAGTGGTATAAAACGAAGACGCAAGCATGTAAATGGGAAATAGTTAAGGCCATCTATCAAAAGGAAGCAGCTCATGATCACAAATAAGAGGGAAATTTTCAATGATAAAATCACCTTATGCTGAGACTATTATCTTTTGTGCAAAGTAAATTATTTATATAGCAATATTTAATATAATTGCAAGAAGGTTTAGATTTTATTTGGTTAGTTTGATTTTGATTTATAGTCTAATTTGGCTGTTTGCAGAGGTTTGATTGTTTGTGTTGAATCATATACTTTTCGTTGTTGGCTTTTAAAGAGAGAATGTTTAGTTTTTGCCTCTTAATAGCAGAGAGTCAATGACATATTAGCTGCACGCTCTGTTTCTTTTGGACATGTTTATTTCAAATGTCTATTTTAAGTGTTGCTTTATTGTTAGCAAAATTTGTGCTAAATCCACATCATACACATATAACTGTTTCTAGATGAGTCAATGACCAAGATATATTTGATCTAGCTTATATTTCACTAAGATATTTTTTTTTTTATCTAGCTTATATTTGTTATATACTTATCAATATTTAAGCATATTTTCTAATAACTCACGTGCAACGCACGTGCATTCCACTAGTAACCTCAAAAGCCAAAATTAAAATTTTTTAAAAACTTAAACCCATTGATAATGTTCTCCCAACCTCGCAAGCATGAATATAATTTATCTTAAAAATAATAATCATAACTTTAGACTTATTTGTTTGTAAAATTTAATTTTAACAAAATAAAAAATTAAATTTAAATAAAAATATTTTTATTAAAAATTATGAATAATATGATATAAAAATAATTATTATTTTAATATATATGAAAAAAGAGAAATAAAATTAATTTTTTATTTTAAATTATATATATAATATGAAATATAATTAATTTTTAATATTAAATTTTATAAATAATGTAATAAGTAAATTTAAAATTAATCAGATTAATTTAAAACGATGAAAACAAATAGCACCACAAATAAGTTTTCAGAATAGTAGTTTTTTTTTTTTTTTTTGAAATGAGAATAGTTGGTAACCAACAATTAAAAACTGCTGATTTTATCTTCAAAGTTCAAAGCATAATTTAACAGAGCCAATATATACATGTATTTTCAATTCTCAAGTACATTATCAACATCTATAAATCTTTCCTTCAAACATAATTATACAACATTGAAATTATTCAATCAATGCCTCTTCCTTGACAACTGGAGCAAGCACAGAAATGGAGTTTAGGGAGTTTTGCCATGGTTGATTGCAGAATGCTTAATTATCTTTGCAGAAGAACAGCGGTTCCTAATAAACCAGCCCAAAGAGCAACCACAACCCAGAAAGCAGGACTCTTCTCCAACCCGACCGGTGGCCGCCAGAGCATGAAGTCACCAAAGAAATCCCTTGAAGGCGGCAGCTGGTCGGCGGTGCTCCCAGTTTTTCTTCTCTGATCTCTATCTTTGTATTTGCCAGTCCAAGTTCCAGCATATCTAGCAAGTAGCCATGATGACAGTTCAGTTCATCACATATAACATAAGAGGTAAAACTATAAATGTGACAAATAAATTCATATAGGTCACTTTGTGTTGGATGCTCTTGAACCTCCTCACCATGGTGGTTCGGTTGTCTTGGGGAGTGTTGAAGCTCGCTTCTACTCTAAAGTTTTCTTGGTAATGAATACAACGGCCTGTCCTTAATAGAATTGATCCTCTTTTGCTCATTCCTTTTGTCAGCTGTTTGATCGGGAAGTGACAACCTAAGTCTCTAAACTTGGAATGGGATGGTGAAGCCTAGGTCGCAAGCAATTACATGGATACGGTGCTTTACACATAGATGCTTCTCTAGCTTTCACAAGAATTGCATGGGAGTTGTCCTCAAAAGGACTTCCCAAATGATCATACTCTACCATATCATTTCGCAACATTAAGAGACAAGGTTGGTTGGACCTAACCCGATAACTTGATGCAGCCCAACCAAAATTTCCCAGGTCGGGTCAACCTATTTTAAGCTATAGGTCAGCTTTGGGTTCTGGTTTACCCCTCCCTCCCTCACTCTCACACACACACTCTCTCTCTCTCTTTACTCTGTAACTCGCACATCGGAAGATAAGGAAGAAAAAGAGAAAGTGTCCAAGTTTCGTCAATTCCACTAATTTCACTTAATTTGGCTTTACATGGGGCTCTCATGCTTGTATGGGAAAGGATGTGCGGGGGAAATGACAAAATAGTAGTCTGGGAAACAAACTAACACTTTGTCCCCAGCATGTTCAGTGAGCCTTACCTTCGATACATTGGAATCCTCCAGGTTTGTTCCTTTGTGCAGCACATCTTTCAATTTTGAGTGACAATTGCTTGGGTCCACAACTTCTACCAACAAAAGTTATCCTTTGTACTTCTCTTTCAACCATAGTTATCCTCGAAAGTTGAGACCTTAGTTCTCCCAATTCGAGTTGCCTTAAAGTCGAGGCTTGTTTTTATTGAATTGTCAACAGGCTTTGACCTCAAGGCTATGACCTCAAGTCTTGATGTAGAGGTTGATTTCCAATCTCCAACCCATATCTTGGATATGCCAAAGTGCAACGTCGTGGTTTCCATCATTGGGATTACAACCCATCGTTAGGAGGTGTTGAGGTCGTGCTATCAAGCCTTGAGGCAATGTTTGGCTCCTCAAGGTTGACCTAGGAGACTCTACTAGCTGCCTCGGTTTTCATCTCCATACCACTCAACATATGCATCACAACCACATCAATCCTATGAATATTATGCCACCAAACTTAATTCCATTTAGGCAACCAAACCATTTTATTGAAATTTGAAAGTTTGATATAAACATCAGATATTGATATCAAAAACTTTATGAACGATTCTAGTTACTATAGAAATGAACATGAAAATAAAGATGTTCCTTGTTAATTTATGCACTTTTATTAACAGCAGCATCGAATGCCAACTTCAACTTACTTCACTGCTTCCTTACAAGTAGCCATCATTTGATTTCGTGTTCCTTCTTCTCTTGAACACTGGGCAAATGGTTTCACTGAAGTTTGAAAAATTCTAATGATTCTACCAAGTCCAAGTTGCAAGATAAATGTCAATTAAATTAGTCTTTACTTACAAGAAGAACATCATTGCAGTCCATATAACTGCACATACCTGTCATAACTAGAGCCAATAAGTGGTATTGTAACCATTTCATCCTTTGATATTTTGAGCTTTGGAGCCTGCAAAATATATCGAAGCTCAGCAGCCTGGCGTCTGATGCTAACACTAGGGTGCTTCTTTTCTAACTGTTGATACAAAGCAATACAATCCCTGTGACGGTTGTTGGCCTCATATGCCATTGCAAGCCAAATTTGGATCTGAAATACAAGATGAATTATAGCAAGTCTCTTCTAGAGACTACAAGTAAGATTTAACCATGATTACTATATCATCGGCATCATTATCCTTATGATTCCTTTAGTCAGTCCAGTTTACGGAAAACCTAGCTGAAACTCCTAATTTAAATAACCCATATGGTAACAAATGAACAAAGTAATTCTTACTTGGATTTGGCTTTGACACAGATAGAAATAAAACAGATGATCCTTGAAACAAATTCGAAGCCCAAAAGGCTTTAAGGATTTTATTGAAGAGCTTGGAAACAACACCATATGGTGCCTAGCAAGTTTATAAAGGTCATATTGATACTAGTATTCATTAACAGAAACATATTTAAAGATGACGAGCAACATAACTTTAAGATGAAAAAGTATGACCTAATCATCAATGATAAACTTTAGTATCTCCAATTCTCTTCCCAAAATCACTATCCTATAACACATAACGAGTATCAAAAAAGTAATAGCGCAGTTGAGATCTTTAGTTATTTGAAAAGTACATAAGAGATTGATTGTAATTTTTGGGTAAACCATTACTTGTTTATTTTTTGTTTTTGTTGCATAGTCCAATTATGGTTGTAATAATGATCGATTATTTGCTTGTTTGTTTTCCTTATACCATTAAAGATGGCAGATAGCATATCAATAGAGACAAAACAAGATACTTTAATCTGATGCCGAATACTTGATTAATACTTTAATGATGATCATAAGTATGACTATTAATCTTCTGTATCGATAGGCTGACCAATCGGGTACAGTAGTAGATATACTTGTTGAGGATGGCAAACCAGTCAGTGTTGACATGGTATAATCTTATTCTTGTATCTTAAAAGTTCATTTTGCTTCTTAATAGTCGTCGTCGTAGTTCTTACTTTGAGCAAATTGCAGCCATTGTTGATTATAGAGCCCTGAAGGCAAGGAACATGTTGGATGACAGTTGAGAACAAAAACTTCCACCAAGGGCTCTCTCTCTTAAATGGCAAAAGGTATTTGATACTAAAAGGCCTTGTCTTCCAAATAATGCGTAAGTGCTGCAAATGAATTCTCAATGTGGTGGTTCTCTTTTTATCACCAGCATTAAGTTCTATTACACATGACAAAGTTTACTGTGTTGATTGGGCTGCTTCTAATAGTTCTGTTCTATCTGAATTTGTTTTATCAAAGGGGCCCTTTGGTTCAGTGTTATTGTGATTATATCATGCTATTTCGAGAAGATCATTGTTTATTATGATGACTTCTTTAAATAATATTTGCAAATTGTTATAAAGATGATTTTGATTGGGGAGGAAGTAAGCCTTTCCCCTCTGATTTTTATAACATTCTCAAGGAGGATGTGACATGATATACTTCTTGTAGTTTTACTATACAGGTTAGAAATAGTATGCTAATAGTCACTGGACGCAATCTGATGGATGCATCTTGAACTAAAGAAGTGTTGGCGCAATTACCTCGCCACCAAAAAATGTTGGCCTCGGAATGATGGTGAGAGCTGCTTCCAGAAACTCAATGGCCCTAGCATACATTCCCTTTCCATATGCCTTCTGTCCCAATTCAAACATTAACTTCGCCGTCTCCCTCCTCTGCGCCTGTTCCTTGGCCAGCTACTCTTGCGATAAGTGCAACGAAAACAGCAAACAAAGCCAATCAAATCTCCCTTCCCGAACGAGCCACACAATCAACGCATTCCATTCCTCAATGAAATGAAGAGGAGACCGACCTTTTCGAGCTCCCGCCGGACTCGTTCGCGCTTCTCCTCCTCGCTCTCGTCTTTCTCGCCCTCCGCCTCGATGGCGGCTCTGCGACTCTGCAGTTCTTCTGCGCGCTTCTCAAGCTCTTTCATCTCCTCCAGCTCTTTGAGCCGATTTCGGAGCTCCTTCTCCCAGTCGTCGTCGCCGCCGGATGAGGATGAGGGTGAGGTCGCGGCAGGGCCCAGTCTTCCCCTCCTTCGGCGGTGAAGTGGAGGCGGCGGCGTTGGTGGCCGGGAAACATCGCCTCCAGCACTGAGGGAGCATGAAAGAAAGCGGTTGGGGTTCCGGGGAGCTGCCGCTTCCGGACGGCGCCGATCGGCTGAAGCCGTCGACGCCACTGCTGCGGACGGGTCCCGCTTCCTCGACGGCACAGAGGAGTCTGGGAGGAGGGCGAGGTTGCCGAGCACGGCCGCAGCCATTCTCCCGAGGAGAAGAGGTACCCGACACGAAAGCGAGCTAGATATTTTTACGCCGGCCCTTTGTAGTCTGAGAAAGGAGTTGGAGATAAACTTTGGCCAAGTAAGGATTCTAGCTATAATTATACAGTAATATTTGCAAATAGGTTCCTCTTTTAGGATGTTATTCGATCATAATAGTTTTAAGTTTATCATTCTCTCTTTCTTTTCAATTCAAATATATTTGATGAAATATATATATATATATATATATATATTTATATACCACATAAACCTTCATGTATTATACTATACACATTTTTTTCACAATCTATAATATAAATTTTGTGAAGAAAATGTGTATAGTATAATTTTAAAAAATTTGTGTGGCATGCAGATAAATACCTCTATATTTTTTTGAAACTTTAAATATGTTCATATATTTTGGGTTGTGTAATATTTTCGGTATATATTTGCTAATATTTACAAAATAGACTTGAATCCACAATCATTTTTATGTATGAGAATGGTAGCTATTTGGCTTCTTCTTATGCATAATAAGGAAGAAAGGGTTGCTACGTGGCATGTCGTATAATGAAGGAGATTTCTTCAAGTTTTTTGGGGAAAGGCTTGAGGAGTTGGTGTGCATGTCGAGGACCAAAACAGGACCAAAATGGTACTAATTTAAAAAACAACAACAATAATAATAAATAAAATTTTTAAATCATTCTATAGAAATTCAAATATAAAAAATATTATTTTACTTTACATACTCAACAATTTAAAATAAAAATATTAATTTTATTTCACATTCTAGATCAAAATATTCAAATCGAGTATTTTGATCTAAGATGTGAAATAAAATTTATATTTTTATTAAAAATTATTGAGTATGTGAAGTAAAATATTATTTTTTATATTAAAATTTTGTAGAATAATTAGAATAATTTATTTATTATTATTACTGTTATTTTTTAAATTAGTACTATTGTGGTCCTGTTTTGGTCCTCGCACCAAACAGGGCAAGGTCTTCTTTTTGGATATTTTTCCTCAGGTGTTGAATAAGAGAGACGGATGAGAAGTGTGGGAAGTCTTCGGTGAAAAGTGTCCAACCTCCTAATCCCTTCACAAGTAGAGTTGGACAAACAAATTGAAAATTGAAAAACCGAACTGAACCTGTTCTTCTATATAAATAAGAGGTCTATATATTTGTTTAAGAGATTTGATCAATTGAGAATTGTTATCTTACAAAAAAAAATTATTATGTGATATATCTAATCTATTTTATTTAGGAAGGAGATTGCAAGACGATACTGGTTAGGTAGGACATATCAAGACTTAAGACCTAATAACTGCTTGAGAAGTGACATCTTAGAATGTTATCGATAAATTTTAATATTAAAATTTAATCATATTTCATATTTTATACTCATTTTAAAATAAAAAATTAACTTTATTATATAATTTATATACATACTAAAATAATAACTAGTTCATATCATATTTCTCACACATCACAACATAATAAATAACTTTATATCATATCGTACATAATATTTAATAAGAAAATATTATTATTCAAATTTAATTTATTAAAATTAAAGCCACATAAAACTATTGGCTCAAAGATCAAAGATTAATCAAATGTAGAATCGGACTTTAAATTGAATCAGGGTCAGATAAATCCAAGTGAGTCTACGAACAAGCTATTTTATGATTCGAAATTTTTATCAACATATTGTTGGGTCAACATAGGATCAAATTAATTTTTAAAAATATAATAAATTATTTATAAATATATATAATTTAATTTAATATGCTAATTTTCTCGAGCCATAATTTTTATAATTTTTATTAAAATTATGTTGATCATAGATTTTTTTTCTTTCTAACCAGCAGAATGATGCACATTGTTGAGTTACCTATAATAATAATGAAAGTTGTGGCCAAGGATGCTGAAGTCACAGGCCGAGATAATACTTAGAAGGGCGTTTAGTTCAATGTTATCTTGACATTATATTATGTTATCTAAAAATAAAATTATTTAATTTAATAATATTTATAGATAATCTCATATAAGATTATAAAGTTATTAATAAAAAAATGACATCTAAATATCATGATATCTAGATTAAATAACATAACATCAAGATAATAACAAACCAAACGTCCCCTTAGTGACAGGCGTATTAATCTAGAAGGCTTAAAATTAATTTAATTAATTTTAATTAAATATATTATATTTTTAAAAATTTAATATTAAAAATTAATTATATATATAATTTAAAATAAAAATTAATTTTATTTTATATTCTATATGTAGAGATTAAAATAATGAATAATTTATATTAAATTTTTCACACATGAGAGAGGGCCGTACAAAGTAAATAAAAAAATAATATTCCTCATTAAATTAAAAAAAATCTTTTAAAATTTTTGAAGAATAATTTTGTACATTGATAGCGTGTATTTGTTCAAAAGACAATGCACCTATTGACAACTTTTATTTAAAAGTCCTAAAATTTATTTTTGATTACATATCAGTTTCCATAATAGAAGGTTTGGCTCCTCAACTATAATAATACAAAATTATTATAAAACATGGGTTGTGCAACTATTGCCAGGTCTCAGTTCCGGATGATAAATGTTCAGAATTGCATTAGTCAATTGACAGTCAGCATAAAATTTATTAAACAAACATAATAGGCAATTTAGATATTCTTGATAAATCATACAAAATAATAATAAAATAAATAATGATGTTATTAATAGAATTCAAATAGAATAAATAAAATAGATGAATGTATTTGGTATATTGTGTGATAAAAAAAATTCTTTCAAACTTAAAGATAAATTTTATAAAATAGTTATAAGATTATCGGTGCTATATGATGCTAAATGTTGGCCTGCAAAATAAAAACATATAAATAAGATAAGTGTTATAAAAATGCGAATGTTAAAGTGAATAAGTGAGTATACGTGAAAGATAAAATGAAAAATGAATATATCAGCGAAAAAGTTAGAATGACCTAAACTGAGGATAAGTTTAAAAAAAGTTAGATTAAATGGTTTGAGCATATAAATCATAAGTCGATAGATAAAAAAAATTAAATCATTAAATCTTGCCTATGTACAAAAAGAAAGGGGAAGATAAAAAAAGACGTGATAAAAAACTATAAAAAATTATCTTATCTATTTGGAGCTACGTAAGTGTTTGTTATTTAATAAAGTGCAATAAAAAAATAATTTATATAGACGACCCACCTAGTGGGATAAATGCTTAATTTGTTGTTGTTATTGTTATGGGTTGTGCAGCTATTGCAAGACAGTAGCAGAGCCAAGATCTCGGACCAGGGGGGTCAGGTGAGGTCGACAATTACGGGAAGGAGGAACGAGAGGTGTAGGAGATTAGTTGAAGCAGAAGGCTGAACAAAAATCATTGGACGAGGCGTTGACTTGATAAAGATGACTAGATGGAGGCAACGATGATCAGCAGAAAGCTGAACAGAGATCGTTGGACGAGGCGTTGACTCGATAAAGATAACTAGATGGAAACGATGATGATCAGCAGGAGCCTAATGATGGAGGCGATGTAAATTGACTACTAGCGATGCGAAAATCAATGAGAATCGATGGAGGGCCGGCTCAACGTGAATTGACTACTGATGGCTAAAATTTCACTTTAGGAAAGAACCGGCTCAAGTGGCTAAAAAAAGTAGCTAGTAAGACAATAGAGTGCGATAACAAATATAATATATAATTATAAATTGGTTCAAATTTTTAAAAACTTCATTTGGGTCCTGAGATTGTGAAGGCACCGTAATTTTGGTCATCTTTTAAAATATCATTATTTTCACTATTTTTTGATTAAAAATATGAAATTTAATTATTTTTTACTTCTTTAAACCATTCACATATTTCAAAGTTCTATTACACTCTTTCTTCATTTTCTTTAAATTTAATTTCTCTAATTTCTTTATTTTTATACATTAAAAATAAAAAAAATAAAAAATTTAATATTAATATTTTAAAATTATATTCTAAAAAATTATAAAGTTAACAAATAAAATTAATCATACAATATATTTATAAAAAATTAGCAATTAAATCTTAATTGAAACTAAAACTATAGAGTTTCTGCAATTTCATAGATTATTAAGGTCTTCAAATACTTATAATTAATTTGCAATACCAATTTGACCTCAAGAACATGTAATTTATTTTATATAATAAATTTATAAAAACTTTATATATATATA
>KZ451970.1:1524651-1696335 GCA_002786265.1 Apostasia shenzhenica | reverse complement strand
TATTTATGTTAATATATATATATATATATGCATATATATATATATATATATATATATATGTATATTGTTAATGTATAAATTTAATACTAAAAGTTGAGCGATAAGAACGATAAAGTTGATGGGAAGTTACTCAAAATAGTACACAACAAATAATAGGTTATAGAGTAGAACCCTATAAATAGGAAAAAATCACGTCACTTGAAGGTGCCTTAAATCATTATTATTTTTTAAATAAATGAGAAAGTGAAAAAGAATAAGACCATTGGAAAAAAAGGGAGAACCTTATATACCTTCTCAAATGATGAGGCATAAGATAGCTCGCCAAAGTAAATGGCAGTGCCAACCAACTATCTTGTAATAATTAATTTTTATTTATAAGCACGTTGTAATGATAATAAAAAAGAAAAATGGGTGACTCGTCCACGTCACACTATGAGGTGACGAAGATCTTCTATACTTTTCCTTTTTAAAAAAATCTGAGTAATATTACATACTTTTTATAGACTTTTGATGAATTGTTTTCGTATATATACTCTTTTTCTGAGCTATTGGTCCATGCCAATGAACTGTTTCTTGTATATATATATATGTATATTTTATTTGATAATTAAGTTGTGATTAGTTTAATTTGGGATTGTTTCAATTAAAATCAGTTTATTTGTTAAAATTTCTCTAAAATTAAATATTATAATATATTATTTATATTAAAATTTTATATTATGTGAAATAAAATTATATTATATAATATAAAAAGTAGTTTCTAGACAATAAATTGCAGCAAAATTAGAGATATCAAAACATGCAGGTTTTAAGAGAAATGCATTAATATTTTATTTAGGGGTAATTTCACTTGGGTCCTTGAGGTTTACTTGACTGTCATGCAGGTCCATAATTTTAAAAACATGCCAAACAAGTCCTCAAAAATTATTGTATAAGTCATTGTGGTCCTTCTGTGACTGTATCCGTTAAACGCTGTTAAAATTACGAAGATAATCTTTTTTACTTTTCCATATTTTCGATCTCCGGCTGCTCGCCGCGATGGCGTCCGTATGGTCAGTGCACAACCCCCCTCTCGGATGCCCGCGGGTCGTCGCAGCATTGCCGCCGCGCGCGGAAGTCCGCGCTCGAGGATATGGCAACCCGCACGAGGACGCCGACGTTGCCGCATTGCTCGGACGCTTGCGCGTGGGTCGAGCAAAAATGAAACTCGAGCTTTGAAAGAATACTCTAGAATCTAAAGATTTTCATCTCAGTAGATCAAAAACTGAATATAAAGAGTTCACATTTAGTAAAAAAAACAGTTATATTAGTAATGTGATAATTGATGATCAAATTATCAAGAAGAGTAAGCACTTTAGATACCTTGGATCAATCATACAAAATGATGGTAAAATAGATAATGATGTTATTAGCAGAATTTAGACAAGATGAGTAAAATGAAGAAATGTTTCTAGTGTGTTGTGCGATAGAAAAATCTTATCTAATAGTAAATTTTATAAAACTGTAGTAAGACCAGTGATGATATATGATGCTGAATGCTGACCTACAAAGAGAAAACATACAAATAAAATAAATATTGCAGAAATGAGAATGTTAAGATGGATGTATGAATATACATAAAAGGATAAAAAAAGAAATGAGTATATTCGAAAGAAAATTGGTTTTGCACTAATTGAGGATAAACTTAGAGAAAATGGGTTTAAATGATTTGAGCATAAATCGTAAGCCGATTTAAGCCTCAGTTAGAAAAAATCGAGTTATTAAATTTTGCCTATATATAAAAGGAAAAAAAAAGATAAAAGAAGACATGATAAGAAACTATAAAAGATGATTTTTGTTACTTAAACTTACATAAAATTTTGTTAATTGATAAAGCACAATGAAAATAAAAAATTTATATAGTCGACTCCACCTAGGGGATTAAAGCTTAGTTGTTGTTGTAAGAAAAAGATAAATGAAATTTTTTTTATTCTCATAAATAAAAGAAAAAAGTTTTTTTTTTTTAAATTAGCAAATAAAAGGAAAAAGTTAGTTCGTTCAAAGATGGGAGGGATTTTCCATAAAATTTTTGTGGTCATTATTGCCATTTACCAATCGGTTGGGGAACTGCTGAGCGCGCAGACTTTCTGGGTTTCCTATTTTAGCCCTCCGTTGCAGTTTATTTGGTTTTGATTCCACTCTCCTGGAAGCTGCTGGAAGGGCCGCTTGCTCCGCCCCCGTTCCGGCTCTCGCCATTTTAGGGTTTCTCCATCTCTGCTGTTCCTCCGTCTTTTCTGCTGAAGAATGGATCCACTGATCGCCGCCACCTTTCTGCTGCTACTGGCCGCGGCGACGTCATCGTTGGCGTCAACTTCAGGCCCGCATATAGCCGACCTCAACATTCTGCTTCCACCCCGCATGAGCAACCCGGTGCACTACCGTCTTCGAGGGAGTGATGGCTGCTTCTCCTGGTTCGCTCTCTTCGTTTTGTAGCTAGTAGTTTAATTGATCATTGGTAGTCGATTTTGCTTAGTATGATAAGTTCCACTGTACTTTAGATGCTTTATTCAAGAAGTATTGCATTGCTCATTAAAGTTTGTTTAGCTTGTAGACTTTTCGTTCTCCTTTTCTTCTTTCTGTTTGCTCGCTCGACCCCGGCCCAACAAGAGGGAAAGCAAAAAGGAAAAGGGCTATAGATCGTTGAATTTTTTTGAGTTCTCTGCAAAACTTTAGATGGCGATTTACATTTGTTTCAGGAGATCACCGTCTCTCTTTTCTCCAAACAGTATAAAGCAAAGAAAGAGAAGTCCATTTTCTCTACCTCTTAAACACTTTTGGTCACTGTTCTTTTGCCCCCTTTTTGAAGAACATTCAATATCATCTGTTTGACATATAATTCTATTGCAAGAAGAAAGGTTAATATAAGCTGTTTTTTCCCGCAACTAGTCAAGCTTTAACTGATAAATTGTAAGAGGGATTTTTGAAGCTGAACTCAGCGCTTTTATTAATAGAATCCATGAAATAATTCTTGACATGATATGGCATAGTGTGTTCATCAAGGAAGCATGGACACTTTTATACATCTCAACGTGTTGGGTTGTGTCCCGTTGTCCTCGTGTCCCCTCCATGCTTCGTAAGTGCTTTTCTAATATTGAGCAAAAACTATAGTAAAATTATATAATCACATAAAAATATATTATATTATTTAGTATGTCTTGCAGTGTCCATGTCCTTGTCCTGTAATTTGGGAAGTTGTGTTGGTGCGTTATGTCGTGTTGTATTCCTATGTTCTCATGTCCTTGTGTCCTGTCTATGCTTTCTATGTGCTTATGCTTTTAAAGATTTTTTCTCTGCTTTCTTTTTTACTTTCAAACTATCATTTTTATGTAAGAGGTCAAAATTTTCAGAGTTTGACATTGTTGAGGTCCACTTTCCAAAAATAATTTTTATGATAGTACGTCATTTAATCGTGAACTTTATTTATACATGCAATTAGCATTACTGGCCATTCTATTTGCGAATGTAACTATTATTTCCTAGGTCTTGTGTGCTAAATGTTGGTTTCTCGATTGAAAGTATTTTTCATCAAGTTTTGATGAAATTTTTTATTTTTGTCAGGTCCTGGGATCATCACGATCTTCTATCTGTTCAACCTGAATATAATGATAGTAATCGATGCTCCACAAGTGCCAGGTTGATATCTATTGCCCCTTATAACAATAGACAGGAGACTGCTGTTTATGCTACAGATCTTCTCACTGGAACTATTATTCGCTGTAAAGTTCTTATAGACAAGATTTCCCGGCTTAAGATATTTCATCATGCAGTTAAAATAGATTTGGATGAGCTAGCAACGCTCCACATTCGTGCTTTTGATAATGAAGGTATTGTGACTAATCTCCACATTCAGTTAATCAATGCTCCACTTCTGTTTTTCACTTATTAATGTATGTATTGCATTGTTTGATATTTTCATATAATGTTTCTCTTTGTCATTACTTGTTGATTAATTGAATTTAATGAAATAAATGGTCTTTCAACTAACATAATATAGCCGACAGAATAATAGAGCTGTAGCAAGTAGATTGTGCTAAGTATCTGGAGCATACAATCTTCAGGATTGTGGTGTGCACGCACATGAGTGAAGTTGAATATATGCATGTCCTATCACGTGACGACAAACTCATGTAGGGAGAAAAAATTCAGAATATGAAGCTGTCTTATTTTCAGCAACAAAGAACTAATGGCTACTTCAGAGTTCAGACCTATTACAACTACTGATTTCATTCTAATGAAAAATTTGAGAGAACGACAAGGCAATTTCTTCCATGTGCTTCTTTGTAGTACATAAAATGCCAGAATATGTCAATCTGCATCATCACAGAAACGCCTAAGTGATATGCATCCAAATGGAGTGGCAAAGCCTATACTACTCAAATGAGGAAATTCTTATTCACTGAAGTCTTGTTATTTATGTCACACCCTTTGCCCAGTTAATCTGATCAATTAGGTGGTGATGTGGAACATTGTGAAAGGAATGTGAAGTACAATGTGGATCAAATTTAACATGGCTAATGCTCTTGCATAATGATTTATATTATAATACCATGACAAAGGAATGAAAAGTTTTTTGCAAATAAATGGGATCAATAACAACGATAATCATGTTGCTTTTGGTATGTTTATTCCACGGAAAAATCAAGAACGCATATTTGGTGGCAGCAACAAGTTTTTGTTGTCTACCTTGTTGACTAAGCTACATCAAGTCCGTAATTAAACTAAATAGGGCTGACAAAACAAAGCTGAACCCAGAATCTTGTGGTACTCAATGAAAATTTTTATTTTATTTTTTTAACTGGTTGGATTTGGTTCCGTGATGGCAAACAAGTTGCCAATTCATTCATTTCCTTCATCTCTTTTCTTCCTTCTAGCTATGCCAGCCAAAAAATGTGGTATTCCTAAAAGTTTTTTTTTTCTGAAAGGGATAAAATGTGTACGCTTGCCTATGCATGATGCCAGTGGTTATGTGTGTGTGTCTCTCTCTCTTATAATTTTTTTTTTCAATGTTCAGGTAATTATTGCTCTTGCATTGGTTCTGTACTCATTCTTGCTTTTGTCACTTCTACATATTTTTAAGCTTTAGTGTCTTTAAACTTTTGCAGAAAACGTGTTCTCATCATTAGTAGGCTTACAATTTTCATGGAGACTAATTCCGAAGACTTTGGAAGCTGATAGGGCGAATCATCTTATTCATATCCCACTGAAGGAAACACCACTAACTGACTGTTCTAACGGTTTTTGCGGAGATCTGGATATCCAGATTGAATTGGAAGATAAAGTATGTTCTTCCCATAGGTCTTGTACTATAATTGATACTTATTAGTCGATATCTTTGGATAAGTAATGCATGATTTACAAATTCCCTTATTGTTTATATTTATGGCAGGGCTTTGGTTCGGATCTATTTGTTGTCAAAGGAATTGGAATTGGTCATGAGATTGTTAGTGCTAAGTTGCTTGAACCACAACTAGAGCATGTGGAGGATGAGATCATTTTAACTGTCGCAGAGGCAATGTCTATAGAACCTCCATCACCAGTTTTTGTGACTGTTGGGGCATTGATATACTACAGTCTCAGGGTTATCCATAGAAACGTTCCTGAAGGTTTTCAAATGTGAACTACTTCTGAGTAGATTAGCCAAATTTGTTTCCTACTTTTGCTGTATGATCATGCATTTGCTTGTTCCTTGTACTGTGTTAACTTTTGGGTCATGAAATGTTAAGATGCATGACATTAGTTATCAGATTTTGAAGTAATAGCAGAACTGATTCACTTTTATAAATTTCAGGTAGTATATTATTGTTTTCTATCTTTATAGTAAGGCCTTGTTTGGCATGAGCCCAAAAAAGGGCAAAAAAATATCTTAATAATATTTTAAATTTATTATAAATTTTAATAACTTTATTTCACATCCAACACAAATTCCAACCTTAAAAATCAACTTTATTTCACATCCAACACAAATTCCAATCTTAAAATCAACTTTATTTCACATCTTACACACCTCCCAATATTAAAATAATTTTCTTTCCCATCAACTCTATAAAATAAATTATTTTCTCTTTCCTTACCCAAATTCATCCTCCAACCAAACAAGGCCTAAGTCTATGTCGCTTTAATGAGTTATTTGAGTTAAAGTTTCCAAGGGATCTCTATAAAAAAAAAAAAAAAAATTCCAAGGGATCGTAGCAGGTTTAAACATTGTAAATATTGTTTAATACAAAATGTGCTCTGCTTGTTTTTAGTTATTTGAGTCACTTATATAGGTAAGTCAGGTACTTCTAAATTACAGCTGCATGGTAATAAAGCCTGAGTTAGATAGTCTTAAAGGACTTTTGATGGTCATTCTAATACTAAAAATGAACTTGTTAGCTCTGTTTCAGGCCTGCTGATTTTGTTATTAATGATAATATGATAGTTGGTGAGGGAAAGGGTGGAGGAAAAGATGAGGATGGATGGAAGTTGGGGGAAGGGTGGGATGGTGTGAGAGGAGGGTACAGGTAGGAGGAATGGAGGCAGATGGAAAGAGGGAGGGAGTGATGACAAGATGGAGGAAAAGGACAGGTGGAAGCCGTTTCAATCCCTTAAGTGCATCCCATTTTTCAATGGTGGGGACTACACTTGTGAGGATTGTTTTGCCTTCGCCTTTGACCAAGTCCATCATATGGTCCCAAATCATAAAACCAGCTGTAGTAATACCACCGTCTTGCATTGTTCTATGAAGTTAACCTTGGGCTATCCAGGAGTTAGGGCAATCTATGTGTCTTTTGAGGAGATATATAGCCCCATAAGGGCAATTGGGTTGTAGCGACGTCCACGGTGGTTCAAGTCACTAATAGTGATGCTTAGCACCAAAAATACGATAAGCTTGGGTTGGATGCATTTAGAGAGGAAAAGTGAGGGAGAGAGATGTAAAGTTAATGATGTATCTACCTTTTTGTGGATAGATGAATATCAACTGCAACTATATTTTTGACATTTATCGTTTAGGCTTGTTAGCGATCTTATCTCGAGTTCATCTGATTTTGGCTTAAGAATGAAATTAAAAGTTTTTGATTTGATCTCAATATAATTCAAATTATGAATGAGAAATGTTTGATCTGATCTCAATTTGAGTTAGGACTAGTTCATTTGTTATCAATGCTGGCTCAATCTAAGTCAAAGTCGATTCGACTTTCAATTAATTTTTGATCTTTCAATCAAAATCTTAAGTAAAATGTATTTGTTCATTCAATTAACTTAACTCATAGCAATCCATCTTGACCTAAGAGTTAAAAATAAAAATAAGAAAGTTAATTTACCGTTGAACAAAGGTCATAGAGGAAATTTTAATATAAATTTTATTATGCTATTGCAATAAAGCTAATATATTGAAGCCAGTCATACATTTAAATATGTATGAAGCTTTGATCTGATTATATGTGGACTCAATATTGGATTGATGAAATCTAGATCCATAAGAACACCTATATGGTCTACTCGCTTGAATCAAGTTAATCTTAATTAAATCTAAATTTTGATTCAACTTTTGATCAATCTTCCATTTTCGAGCAAAGTTAATAGCCTTATTGTTGTTATTCAAATTGTTACACTTGAGTTAAATATGTGTTGTACACTAATCATAATTTCTTATGCCTTGTTTGGTTACAGGAAAAAAGATGATTTGAAAAAAATATGTATGATGCTAAATAAAGTGAGTTAGTTATATTAAAATTTGTGTTGTATGTGAAACAAATTTGATTGATTTATTCAAGCAAGATGGATAAATTAGGGAAATGTTTCTTATGAGTTGTGATAAAAAAATTTCACCAAACTTAATGGTAAACTTTATAGAGTAGTTGTAAGTCCAATAATATTATATTATGCTAAATGCTGGTCTACAAAGTAAAAGCATACAATTAAAATAAGTGTTATAGAGATGATGATGCTATAGTAGATGAATGATATCTACGAAAGGATATGATAAGAAATGAGTATATTCGCTAGAAGGTTGTGATAGCCTTAGTTGAGGATAAACTTGGGGCAAGTCAGTTTAGATAGTGTTAGTATTGGATGTGAAATGAAGTGGTTGTTTAATATTGGAGTTTATGTAGAATGAGATATAAAATAAATTTTAAATATGTTTTAAATAAATTAAAGTTTTTAGTCAGGCTATTTTAGCCTTAGCTAAAACTGATCTTTTGCCAAACATGCCTTACAGTGTTTTTGTATTTTTTTTTAATCTGTATAAGTTCCTCGCAACGCGCCGTTGCCAGGTCCCAAGTCCCGGATGAGAAACGCGGAGGGTTACTTTAGGCAGTCGACAGTCAGCGTAAAACTTGTCAAATCAATCATGATATATTATTGGATTTTGCCCATGTACAAAGAGGAAGAGGGAGACCAAAGAAGACATGGCAAGAAACTATTAGGAGTGATCTTAATTACTTAGACTTAGATAAGAATTTGGTAACTGATAGAGCGCAATAGAAACAAATGATTCATATAGCCGACCCCACCTAGTGGGATTAAGGCTTGGTTGTTGTTGTTGTTGTGTATAAGTTCCTCGCAAATAATATTGAACATGTGCATAACATTTCACTTTGATGAAGCATTCTTTCTGCTAGGTAAATATGAATTTTTTGGATATTGTTTTGGTAGTCTTATTTGGTGGTGCAACATCTTTTATTTTATTTTTATATGCATTTGCGTTTGGTTTCTTGTAGTGATTAAGTTGCCATCACCACATCATCGCTGGTCTGTGTTGAATTCTTCAGTAGCTCAAGTAGACAGTCTGGTGGGAACTGTTCATGCTTTGCACCTTGGAATAACAAGTATTATTGTTGAAGATACCAGGGTTTCTGGTCATGTGCAAGCTTCAACTCTTCATGTTTTACTCCCCGATAAATTGTCTTTGTACCTTTTACCTGTCACTCATTCTTTTGATTCTATGGAAGGAATGGATCCTGTCTCTTCTTCGTTTCCTTGGTTTGTTTTTCCAGGCCAGAAATATATTATCATCATGAAAGTTTTTTCAGAAGGGCCTGATGAAAAGGAGATACTTATCACTGAGGTATCAGATTGAGACACCAAGAATAATCTGCATCATGCCCTCATTTACTTTTCTTTTAAACCCAACCTGTATAAAATGTGTCATTCTGATCAGGTTGTAATTTTCAATTTTTTTATTCATAATTCTATATTAATATGTTAAACATTTGCACCGTCAAATATACTCTAAATTTTTTAATATTTAATGTTTATGTTTTCTTGATTGTGATTACACATATAGTCAAGGCTGAAGTTGATGGTATCTGAAATCTATGAAAGAACTTACTGTATTAGTACGGGCACTAACTTGGGCAATGAGACCTAATTGTTTTATTTATAAACATTATGTATTTTATGCTGTGTGGAATTATGGTGCTTGTTACTAGGTAATTTGTCAAAGAGTGGCTTGAAACTTGAGTGGTATCTGATGTAGCTGTGAACAGTTGTGTTGGAAGACAAAATGGACTGAAGGTTTTTATCAAAAGGTTTTGATAGGATACTGTATTACCTATTATCATTGTTTGAGTGAGCCTGTTATGGTAGTGCAACAAATATTATGTTAGGAATGTATAGTCGGAAGAAATACAACTAATAGGATTATTCTTCTTATTTTATAATAATATGATATCCTCTTATTTATAATACAGGAGGTGAGTAAATTTGAAAATTAGTAAAATAGGAAATAAGATAAAATCCTCCTTTATATATATAGGAGGCTACAATAAGGCAATAGAAAATTAGAGCATTTATTCTAATAAATGTTTTGAAGCTTTTAGAGATTTTTGTAATATTCAACACTTTCCCTCATGTTGGAGCATAGATGTTAATCAAATCCAACTGGCAACTTGGGCAAAGAGAGTAGTTCAGATGAAACCATGTAGAGTTGTGTTGGAGGCAAATTGGGACTAGTTTTTGCGGTGTCGAAGACTAGTGCGTGGACGAAGACGGCGCAAAGAAATGTAGAGTTGTGCGGGAGTGGGAGTGGCCGAGAGAGAGGAGGTCTGATTGCTAGAGGTCACTTGACGAGGGCTGTGTAGAAAGTCACGGAGATTGGCAGGATGCATGAAGAGAGTTTTGCGCACGAGGTGGGATGCAGGAAGATAAGGCGCAAGCCATGAGAGAGGAGGTACGCGAGAGATTGACGGGATTAGCAAGCTTGAAGGAGAGTGACTGAGACTAAGAACTAGTGGTACTGAGTGGCATGCTGAAAAGGAGAGCGCATATGGTGCATTGAAGAGTTTGTGTAGTGAACTAGGTGGAGATATATTGCAAATAGTGAGATAAGAGCCGCGTTGTGTGCCTGTGAGCCATAGAGGTGTAGTTGAAGAGCTAGATTAGGGAAGGAAAGAGGAATTGCATGTCGTCTTTGCCAAAGATTGGGATGACTAGGTCATAGCGCAACGTTGAAGAAGACCCGCTTTGATACCAAGTTGGAAAAATATGACTAATAAGATTATTCTTCTTATTTTATAATAGTAGAATATCTTCTTATTTATAATACAGGAGGTTGGTACAATATGGAAATTAATTAAATAGGAAATAAGAGGAAATTCTTGTTTATATATGTAAGAGACTATAATAAGTCAATATAATATTAAAGCGTTTATCCTAATACATATTTTAAAGATTTTAGAGATTTTTATAATATTCTTCGACAGATACAAATTTGTTAAGTTTACTTAATAAGTCATCATGTAATATGCCATTGCAAAAATTGGAAGGTTCAGCATGGCTAAATTTTTTGAAATATCTGAAAAAGCTAGTACTTCTCAACTAAAAAATCTAATAAGAATCATGCATGAAATAAGACGACGGTTCCTTTTTTAATTTTCCTGTGTACCTTTTTGCTTCATTTTGTTGACAGAATACTGATCTCAAGTTGGAGGCCAGTATTCCGAAGTTTTGGAATTTGTTGTCAGTCCCTGCTGAACCAGCTGCAAAATATTGCTGGAGAAACTCATGTCTGCTTGAGCCATATTCTTTGGGAGAAGGTGTTCTAACTGCTACTCTTTTTTATCATAGTGAAAGCAAGGAAGAGGATGAGGTAATCAAAGCATGTCCACCCTAACCTTTTGCACTTCCACATGCATCAAGACATTTACTTTTTTAGTTTTGTAGCACATTCCTTTTGCTCAAAATTTATTAGATTTGTCTATTAATATTGTTGCTAGTTGTTATTTGCAATTTCATTATATTTTATGCAGCTGTTACCTGACAGCTTTGTTAAAATTAAATTTCTAGGTTCTCACGGTGGTCCAACAAGTCACTGTTTGTGGAAAAGTGCTTTTTAGCATCAGAGATCAAGTTGAGTCGTTGGATATTATTCACATGCCTTGGGCTCCTGGTGTCTATCAGGAAGTTCAGCTGATGGCAACAGGAGGTAAATTTACATATGAACATCATACAGCGATTGAGATAATGGTTTTCTTCTTTTTGGGGGTGGAGGGGGGGCTTGATCTGAAATTTCTCTCGCTCTACAGGTTGTGGGAAAATTGCAGATGCTTATGTTTGGCAATCTTCTGATGAGACTGTTGTATCAGTGTCAGCTTCTGGTTTTATTCGGGGTAAAAGGCCTGGTCGTGCAATGGTTAAAGTAGCCTCATCATCAGACACGTTTAATTATGATGAGGTACTTTATTTTTGGCTGGTGTTGTTTACCTTTCATATCTATAAGAAGCTTATTCTTTTTGAAGCTTATTAATCTAAATATGAAAATGGATTCATGCTTCTCTTCTAAATCCATGGTGCGGCTGTTTGGGTAGGTCTACGCTTATATCAGCAAATTTCAAGTGAAATCACTTAATGATCATGATTTAATTTCTAAATTATGTTTTGTGGTATTACTCTTTCGTACTTGTGTCACATTAGTTGCAAGTTTTCTTGATCATTTATTTTGCCTATAGGACTGTTATAATTTTTTACTATTGGATTCCAAGTCAGAAGTCATTTTATTTTGTTGCCTGACTTTTTAGATGATATTATCACTCTGGATACGTTACGAGTCTCTACATATTAAGAATGTCGGATCATAATTTAATCTTCCTTATAATGAAATCACTTTATAGTTCTTTTTACTTGTTTGTTGTGCCTTTTTTACTTTTTTTAATCCCTGAGTGAATATAGAAGACGCTATGTTCTTTTACTCTACATGTGTAATTAAAGCTTGATAACTGGTGTCCGTTGTGTTGATATAACCTACATATGAGTGAACCTTCTAAACTGTTGGTATCCTCATTATACTTCTTTTGCTGCTGTTGAGCTGCAGCACAATTTCACTTTTTCTTGGAAGGCTATTTTTACAGGCAATACCATTCCATTTTTAATTCTAAGCGCTATCTGCAAGATGGGAACTTGCATACAGGTTCCATGCATAATTATGGGTTTTTAACACAAGTTGTCTTTTCGTGCTTGTATAGGGCTCCTGTTTAGCATTGTGGCTTTGGCCTTTGGGAAGAAAGTCCTTTGTTCACATCTTCTTACCGATGCAGGGTTCTTCTCTATACTAAACTTCGAAGAAACTGGTCTAAACTAATCATAATCAGTAATTGACCAATTCCCCACTATTTAGGTAGTCTTTGTCATATATCTCAACTTTTAATTTTTCAACACTCTGAATTTGTTGCATGTGATTGTTATCAATTAACATTTTATTGTATACAAATAAAGCTCATCAGTTATAGGGGTATTGTGGGAAAATCATTGAAATCTATTATTATTTGTTACCTTGCACGTCTGCTTTATACGTCTACTATATAAAGGTAGCTTGGGCGCATTAAATTGCAGTTGTTTTTATCAAATTCTCATTATATTTACTTTGTGTACTTTCTTGTTATCTTCTTTGTGGGGGTTAGTGCGGTTCTGCTCTGCCCTTTATGCTTTTCCTCAACATTTCCATGTAAATTCCTGTGTTTATTGTTCTTACTTTCTTGGTTGTTTCCTTCTATACATGTTTTTTTTTTATTATGATTTTGTTGGTTCTCAAAGGAACACTGCACCAATAAACTAGTATCGGAGCTGTAGTTTTGTAGATCTTGAACCTAAGGGGGTTTTATTGAAGATTTCTCTTTTACAATTAGTTTATACCTTGCTTAATTTTAGGTCTATATTTTTTTGTATTAATTATGGAGGTCCTTGACTAGAAGCATTTAAGAAAATGCTTTTTCTTAGGCTCCATCTTGTTGGGAAAATTTTTAGCCATGACTAAAAAAGCAATGGCTAAATACCTTACTTTATTTAAAAAATTTAAAAAGTATTTTATATCTTACCTTACACGAACTCCAACAATGAATAATTGCTTTATTTTTAATATAATTAACTCATTTTATCTCATATCATGCACTTTTTTTTAAAAAGTCATAAATTTTTTTCAAATCATCTTTTTTTTTCCAATCAAACGGAGCTAGTTTATGCTTTTTCGTAGATGATATTTTTTTCGTTAATAAAATTAGTGAAGCTGCTTATGTGAAACTCGAGTTAGAAAAAATACCTGTCTTAAATATATGGAGTGCAAATTTAGTGAAAATAGAAGCATTTGTATCAAGGAGGTTACATTTGATGATCAAGTTATCAGGAATAGTGAGCAGTTTGGATATCTTAGATCAATAATACAAAATGATTGCGAAATAATTGGTGATATTATTATCAAGATTCAAGTAGGGTGAATAAAATAGAGGATTGAATTTGATGTATTATGTGATAAGTGAGTTTCAATTGTTTCGTTCTAAGTATTACCTCGGGGTGTCATTGAGAGCAACAGGGCCTTTGTTTAATTTAACCAACTCATTTTATTTCACATGATGCACTTTTTTCTAAAAAAAGTGACAAGTTTTTCAAATTATTTTTTTTCTTCCAACCAAATGAATCCATTGTATGTTTTTTCGCAGATAATATTCTTTTTGCTAATACAACTAGTGATGCAGCTTATGTGAAACTCAAGTTAGAAAAAACATCTTATCTGTTTGTTTGTAAGGTTAAATTTGACAAGGTTAAAATTAAATTTGGATAGAGATATTTTTTATTAAAAATTGTGAATAATGTGAAATAAAATTAGTTATTATGATGGGATATGTGAGGGATGTGCTATAAGTTAGTTATTATTTTAGTAATGTGTGTAGAATGTGAAATAAAGTTAATTTTTAATATTAAATTTTATGTGTGATGTGATATGCCTGATTAAAATTAAACCAGGTTAATTTTCAATGGCCAAACAAATGGGGCTTAGAGTCTAAAATATATGGAGTGCAAATTTAGTAAAGATAGAAGCACTTGTATTAGGAAGATGATATTTGGTGATCAAGTTATGAGGAAAAGTGAACAGCTTAGATAACTTGGATCAATAATACAAAATGACTGTGAAATAAATGGTGATATTATTAGCAAGATTCAAGTAGGGTAAGTAAAATAGAGAATTGAATTTGATGTGTTGTGTGATAAGTAAGTTTCAGTTGTTTCGTTCTAGGTATTACCTCGGATTATCATTAGGAGCGATGAGGCCCCTGCTAATGAAAATTTTTTTGTTAGGCTTAAAAGTAAATTTTATTGAATAATTGTAAGACTAGTGATATAATTTTTGCTGAATGCTAGCTATAAAATAAAAATATATAAATAAAATAAGCTTTGTAGGTATGAGAATATTGAAGTGGATTAGTAATATGCACAAAAGTATATGATGAGAGATGGATATATATATGTGTGAATATTAGAGTTGCATCAATTGATGATAAACTTAGCGAGAGTTAGTTTAGACAGTTTGGAGATATAAATCATATGTCGATAGATTCTTTAGTAAAGAGAGTTGGATAACTGGGTCTTTCTCATATAAAAAGAAGAGAAAGACCAAGAAAGGCATAATGCTATATGAATGACCTTTCATACTTGGTGCATAAGGACTTGCTGTTTTATATAGTGTAATAGAAATAAAAGATTCATATAGTTAACCCCACCTAGTGGGATAAAAGCTTGGTTGTTGTATTAAGTCATGGCTACTATGAAGCACAACATTGAAAGGTTAAATTGGAACATGAGGTTTCCTTATAAGTGAAAATGAAGGCTATCTTTTTTTTCATGGACTTGGATGATGCTTTTTATTACAGAGATAAGGAAACATACATCATGTTCGTTGAGGACTGGGAGGGAATGGATTAAAAAATATTATTTCAGATCCTTGTGCAACTGTTAAATTTGATTCTGCAAGATTGCCTAAATGAAATGACAACATTAATGTTGTGGCTTACGTTGGTGTTTCCCTCAGAAAAAATAAAAGTTGAGGAAATCCTTAATTAGAGAATAATTTAGCAATTTGAGAGATTAGCTGTCTATTTGAATTCATCAAATAGGGTTTCAAAAAAAAATCCATCTAATAGGCATTCCAAGAAAAATGCAAATGTAGCCTAAATTTAGAGGCTAGGATCATTTGATATACTCTATAAAAGCTCTTAATAAATTTTGAATTTTGGTATCATTTGGTTGTTAAATTGATGAATATTTCATTAATGTCCCATTGAACATAATGGAGGCTAAACTTGTGAATTTTATTGCAACCCTTTGAACCGAATTTTGTGCTCAACTTGTGGCAATGTGACTGATGAATAAATCAATTTCAAGTTCTAATTCAAGATCTGCCTACTCAATCCAGTCCCAAAAACTCATTAGACCCTTGTACTATTCACTGTTGCGGGCCATAACCTGTAGTTGTGCAAACTACTAGCATTGAAGAAGACAAGCACAAATCTTTCATTACCGGGGGTTATAAGCCCAATATAATGCAGAGTTATGCTTCCTACCTTGTGAAGAAACATCCACACTAAGTTTCCTTGATATTAGAGGGAGGAGTTTAGTGCCTAATTAATGGAGAATTTCACCACTTGGGACTTCTCGTATTATTTATAAATACTCAAAATGTTGGAGCTCTCTATAGATAGATGCAGAGACACCGTTAGGCTGCCAGACTGCTTTCTTCACCATTCGTTGTTTTGAATTCCAAAGGTGACTAGCTCTTCGACGACCTTCTTCTTGATTCTAAATTGAAGGGAATTAAAGTCATCGAAGCTCTCTTGGAGTCGACAATGAATGAGGGAAGCTCTACATCAGAGTTGTAACCTTTGAACTATTGAAATGGTGGTTCAACGAACAAAGTTCAGACAATCTGAATTTGATTTCAATTCAGATGAAACCTATAGCCTAATTTGCTTTGGTTTGTTGTCGGGGGTGATGTGTGGTAGCTCTGCATTGAAGCAGTATCCCTTGAACTATTCATGCGGTGACTGGTCTCGACCATGTCCAGTCATTTTCAGGTAAGGTCTAATTTGAGTTTGATCAGAATTGTTAAATGACCATTGACCTAGTGGAAAGTTTCGGCAGATTTTCAGGTAAGGTCTAATTTGAGCTCTCGATTTTGGCAATTGCCTTCTAACCACTTCAAGACATTATCACTAGAAAGCTTCCCTTGCACTAGTGGATCAATCCAGATTGATTTTATCCCAACGTAAACTCCAAGTCACCAAATACCATCGTAATCTTGCTGACAGATTTCACTTATAGAAGTAAATTGAGGTGTTCAGAAGCATTCATGCTATCCCAGCTATAGCTGAAAGCACTGATACCTTCGCCAACCCTTGGTGAAGTATTCTCTGGTCTTGCTTGGCTTCGTCGAAGGGTCTCTATGATATTGCTCGATTTTGCCAAAGGATCTATTACTCATTGTTTTGGCGATTGCATCAAATGGAAGTAAATAACAGGCATTGGAATGTTGTTTTTGCCAAAATCGATTCTCATTTGAGTAGATCCACAGCTAAGGCGCCCATCGTGCTTCCAATATTGGCCATTAGTTTGCTTGCTGGCCTTTTGGTTGTCCCAAGCATGAAGAGAACATGAGAATTAGGGTTTATCGAGTCTAATTGTCGGAGCAGAATCCCAGCTCCGGCTTTGGCCAGCTAAATTTGGGCCCAAAATTGCAATTAATTAAATGGCAGTTTAGAGCTCTAAGGCCTTGTTTGAATGGAGTATATTTTTAGGAAATTCCTAAATTTTAAATTTTTTAGAGATTGAAAGAGAAAGAAAATTATTTTAATATTATAGTATGAAATAAATTTATTTTATTATGGAGGATTGTATTGGATGCGAAATGAAGTTGATTTTTTTATTGAAATATGTGTAGAATGTTAAGTAAAATTAATTTTGAAGGTTGAGATTTGTGTAAGATGTGAAATAAAGTTCAGTTTTAATATTTAAATATGTATTTGATGTGAAATAAATATAAGATATTAATATGAGTGATTTTAGAGAATTTAAGTGGGTTTTATTGCTCCATCTAAACTAGGCTTAAAAAATCATTATTATCAAGTCCTGAAACAACATTTTAAAGAATTTCATTTAGATCCTTAATAAAATTATAATTCTTTAAGAATGATATTTTGATCATGAATAAATAAACTTTAAAGTATTTTTTTGAGGATAAATTGAGGATTTTGGGTGAGATTTTGTTACTCCCTCTAATTCTACAAATTTATTTTTACATCCTAAATTAAACTTCAAGATCTCATAAAAAATGACATGGGATTGATAAAATCTGGAAAATTCATAAAACTGCTCATGGTGGGAAAATTTCTGAAGTTCGTCTTTCAAGCTTTTGAGTTAGGAAGCTTTTTGTTTCCCAATTCTAATACTTATCCTTTAAAACTTAGAAGATCTTAATGATATACCTAAGTGGTGAAAAAATTAACTTGGGTTTGGTATAATGGATAATACTCATTTGTATGAGCAATGGCAGAAAATATTCTAATGGTACGCTTATAACTGACTGTTAAGATTTTATAAATATTTCATTCGGGTTTTAAACTTACAAGATGGTCCCTCCACTTAGTATAATCCAAATTGTTAGAGGTGAACACTTGTAAAATAGCATATGACATGTGAATGAATCAATGAAAGTTCATTTTACTAATAATTAAAGCTCCAACTCCAAAAATATCTAGGTCCTAGGTGGAACCAAATTATCAAAATACCCCTTGGTCCTCATAATGAACTTCTTAGTGAACTATTTCAATCCCAAAGGTGTCTTAAACATTTTTTTATGATGAGGGAACCCATTTTCCCCAGTGGTTCCACTACTTTCAAGGTGTGTAAGAATAACATTCAAGAGTGGTTAAATTGTAATTCGAACCACTTTAGGGCGTGCTATTTATAAATACCAGGTTTTTGGAATTTGACATGTATATAGGTAATTTTTTGTGGCATTTATTCAAATTTTCATCTTTTTTTAATGATAGATGCTATGATGAAGCAGGATATGGTATATACGTGTTTATTTATAATTTTTTGATCTAGACAGCTATAATAATTTTGCTGAAGATATTTATTTTTACAAATGCATTATTTATCTTGCAATTCCTGATGCATAAAGTTTTGAACCTCAATAAATTTTTTGCTAATGGTTTTGTGAATATTTACTTTTTTTTAATTTTTTCATTTCTATTTATGACATGAGGATCTTATTATTCGCCCTTTGTTTTTGAAGTTGTGTTTGTGTTTCATTTATAATTTGAATTTTTGGGGATCGTCTAGAATTCTTGACTGAACAATTTTTTTAATTCTTATCTGAAATAGATTGCTGTGGAGGTTTCTCTTCCTTCTTCTATGGTGGTTCTTCCACTGTATCCTGTTGAGGTGGAAATTGGAACACAACTTGAGCCTGCTGTGACATTTAAGACATCTAATGGTGACAATTTCGTAACGATATGTATTTACAATTTTCTTTTGCTATTGTAAATCTGATAGAAATATCTGAACTGCGCATTGCTTCATGGCTGCAGGTAACTACTACTATCAGTGTGATGCTTTCAACTCTTTTGTCAGATGGAATGTGTTTTCTGAAAGTGCAACGTTCAGAATTGTTAACTCAACTGCAAAGGTCTGTGGAACTAACATGGCTGCTCTTATGGAGAGCTCTGGGCAATTTTATGGTCGGCCTTGTGCATGGACTTGCTTATATGCTTCAGGTACTGGTAGGGCCATGCTGCAGGGAACTCTGTCTACTGAGTTGCATTCACCTATGCACTCTGTTGATGGCCCTTTCGTTTTACATTTGTCCTTTCCAATAGCAGCATATGATCCCCTCGTTGTTTACCATGCTGAGACTGGAAATAAGTTTGGAGGCTACCATGTTGATTTACTTAAAACAAATGCTGATATCCCACATTCACACACTACTGTTTTGGATGACTTGTATCTTGTCCCTGGCTCTTCTATGGATGTCATGCTTTATGGAGGACCTAAACGATGGGATTCACTTGTTGAGCATATTGATACTGTCGAAGTTATTGATGACCAAGGTCCTAAAACAACAGATGTTCAGGTTCAGCAGGCATTCTTTGCTGGGGGAAGAGTCTACACAGTTGTTTGCCTAGCATTAGGAAACTCTGTACGTCCCTCAAAATAGCAAGGAGTGTTCTGCAATTATTTTTGTTTATTGTCTGCTATTGATAGTAATGTGATGCTACAGTTATAAGAGAAACTTATACTTTTCTGTTTTTTTGTCTTTTCTCGACAGAAACTTCTCTTTTCGCGTGGGAATCTTGTTGGTGGAGACCACCCCTTGCCAGCTATAGCAAAATCAGAAGTATTTGTTAGATGTAGCTTCCCTTCATCCATCACTCTTGTTCCTAATGAACCTGGTAATTTGATGACCTTTTATTATATTGTAGGGAAGGTGCGACTGTCACTATGGTTACTGTTTTGCTGACCATCAAAGATAAAAATTCCATCATATATGCCCTTTTCTGATTCATTAAATGATCAGTTTCTATAGAGGTGGTCACCTCTCTTTTTATTCCCACTTCTATATTGGTTGAGTTGACTCCTTTTCATTAATGACAGAAAACACACTAGATGTCATAGAGATTGCTGCAAATGCTGATAGGGATTCCAGTCAAGTTCGTTCTTCACCTATTGTAGTGGCAAATTGTGGCACCATACGCATAGCTGCTGTTGGTCTTCATGCAACAAAGCATGTTTTTGCTAATTCTTCATCTTTGTGCTTGAGGTGGGAACTTCTTGGTTGTGAGGATCTGGCATATTGGAGTGAGACTGGGAGAAACAAGAGATCAGTGGAAAACAATTGGGAAAGGTTTTTAGTTCTGGAGAATTCATGTGGACTGGTTTGTATGGTGGGCTTGTTTTGATAATCTTCTGATATTCTCATGGCAACTACCACAATTTGGAGGCTTCTAGAAGGGGCAATGATATGCATCCTACAATTAGCCCCCAAAAGTTCTAGGACCTTTGGGTATTGGCTCTCTCTAATAATTGAGGGTATATTACATTGTACGTTGTACTATCCCTTCAATGGTTGGATAAACTCAATTCCCAAAGGTCCTAAAATCTTTAAGGTCTAGTTGTGAGGGCTATGTAGCATTGTTCTTCTAGAAGTAGACCTTCCATCTTTGCTGTTACTTCTGCTGCCCTTCTGTTCTTAACACATTCATGTACATCACTTAGTAATGTGATGTTATTCTTTTTGTGTACAGTTCAGCTTGCCAATGGCTGTGAACCAATTAACCTTCTGGATGTTTCTCAGTTTTGTTATCCTACCTTAATATTGCATTATCACTCGCAGGCTTGGTGAATTGCGCATGTACATATTTAGGCTGTTTTCATGCTTGACAAGTTTTTCTGTGGTAGCAAGTCTCTCATGAACCTTATCATTTCGTTAGAGTTGGGCTCATATATGTGTATTCTCTTCATCTGAACTGCATTTCCATGAAAGTAGTGCCAAAAATTTGTAGACTCTATTTTGAGTCTCCTAGACTAATAATTTTTTCTGCTGACTTAAAAATCAACTGCTCATCCCGTTCTACATTTTGAGAATCTTTTTGTCACTTTAAGTTCCCGCTAAAATCTATCACTTCCTTGAATTCCTACCTACCATTCCGATTTTCTTGAATCTCGTCTGAGGTCTTCCTACTTTTTTTCAAACCCAGCCTTCACCCACGTCTCATGTTTATTCCTGGATAAAACTCTTTCCCACTCCTTTAAATTGATTCAGGTATATATCTTCTATGTTGATATTGAAACATTATAGGATACTTACTGGTGCTCGCTCAGTGCTGTTCCAACAAATGGTGTTTATTTTTGGGTTTTGGCAGCGGCACATGTCTGCGGTCAATGTTACATTACCGTTTGCTGTATCTCCTGTAGTTCCTGCAGCTCTAATTGATTCAGTTTCTTCTATGATCCCTTCTGTGACTTTGATAAGGAGGTTCTTTCATGATTTTGTCATTCTCTCTTGAATTTTTTTCTGATGGTTCTTTTTCTTGAAATGGACTTGATTCTTTCTTCTCTCCTACCTTGGCCGATACTTATATTTTGCTTTCTTCCAAGTTTCCAACTTTGTTTTATATTGAATTTCAACCTGCTGCTTGGGTGCTTTTAGCTCTTTCCTCAGTGGATGACCCAAATGTTTGTGGGCTTAAGATTCATGTGTTTCAAGTCAACTTGATTGGGAACTGATTTCAAGTTATGGTCAATTGGAAGTTGGAAAAACAAAAGTAATGTATTTCAAGTTGACTGATCAGATTGCAGTTCTAGATTCCATGTTATGAATGAACTAAGAAGTCTAATATATAGTCTGAGGACGTAAATTGTGCATTTGGCTTCTTGCAGTAGCTAAAGTCTATTTATTAACCGTTCACATGACTAAATTTTCTGTTATGTAGCTACAAGGTTTGTCATAGTATCATTTTGTGCTTAATGGAATTATATAATATAAATGCTCATTATTTTTAATGTTCTCAGTGTACTGTTCGTGCTAGTGTAATTGGCTTATCTGAAACCATCCGTCTCTTTGAAAAAGAAATTTTACAGCTCGAAAGTTTAAAGAGCACTCTTGTTGATGCTCTGAAATTACAGGTACATTCGATGATATAATCCAATATTTTTTTTTTTCTTGGAATCAATTATTTTTCATTAATTTGTTCTTATTCTAGATTTAAATTCTTTCTTACCACATGTTTGAAAATTGTCAGTTGGTCTCTTCCTTGAGAGTTATTCCAGAGTCAGTTCTATTAGTTTTTGATCCTGAAGCAAAGGTATGTAATCTCTTTATTCTGATAAAACTAATTATTTTGATGACCTGATCTAGGAACCATTGGTACTGATAAACTGGTTAAGGTTATTGATAATGTTTCTTTTCTATTTTTAGAATTTAAATGTATATTTAAATTTGATTTGTATGTGTTGAACAGGTGGCAATATATGATCCAATTTATACCCGACCAGGAAATTTTGAGTTGGGGCTGATTTCAGTTTTAATTTTTGATCTGTTCATTAAATGGGTCAGCTCTAGTTGCATATAAATTGGGTTGGGTTTGGGTTGACCCATCTTGAAGATTTTGTGCTATAAATGTGTTGGATTGATGTGTACTCAAATCAAGTGTGCTTGTGTCAGGTTTGGGTAATTGAAGTTATGGTTGAGTCATTGAATTTTACCCAATTATTAATCAAGTCAGGTTCTGGTTGAGTTAATCGAGTTGGGTTATGTTTGTGTTCAGGTTGAAGTTGTCCCACTATCCTGTTTTGCACCCTATTTCAAATTTCTTTGTTTCATTTCGTAACCATTTGTGGTGTAAAATACCCTTTGGAGTAGTGACTGACTTCCTCCTATGCCTTATTTTCAGCAGGAGTACTGACTGAGTTTCTCACTTCTTATTTCACTATAGGATTGTGATAACATACTCTGTCGTAATTGTTTTTAATAGTGACCAGACTATTTCAGTACAAATGCATTTCTTGTTTTGGATACACACTGATATCTTCAGGATAATTGATTATTTAATCGATGGGATTACATACTGATTAATTCTCTATTCTAGGATAATAATTGTTTTATCAATTGCTTCAAATTTCTTTTTCACTGATTATCCCAAGTCTTTATCTATGCACGTCATTTATGAGCCCTTAGAGCAAAGTGGTTTAGGAAAAAATCATGATCATGAATATACAGGATGAAAACTATAATTTAGCATAACGTGTGATGGTCCTTTGCATTTTCACCTATGCAGCATTCATATTGATTTGATCTTTGTTCTTATTGATAAACTTTAAGCGAAGTTGTGAAAATTTTGATTCCAAGGATTTCTAATTTAGAATGTATGTGCTTACCCTGTTTGGCATGCCCGTACTTTATAGCTTAACCTATTCTGAACCCCACAACTTTTTGCTGTCAATATATTTGCAGCTACATGTGAGATAAATGCACGGCTGGTTTATGAATCGAGATAAAATTTGCTTCAGTCTTGTTTATTTGATGTGCTTGCTTTTGAGCATGTAATAAAATATCTGACGCAACATCATTTCTGTGAATTTCTTAACGCAAAGAATAAAATTATAATATCATGCATGCATGCATCCAGAATTTCTCAAATTGTGTGATGACTTTCTTTCACTTTGGGCTTATTTTAGAATTCTTTTATTCTGTTAACATTTTGCTTTCTAGGTAAACCTTTCTGTTTCTGGAGGGACATGTTTTCTAGATACTTTTACAAATGATACACAAGTGGCATTAATCAGCCATCCTTCTGAAAATGTAAAATGCTCTCATCTAATTCTTACTCCTAGAGGATTAGGAATTGCTCTTGTGACTGTTCGTGACATTGGACTTTCTCCTCCAGCTATTGCTTTTGCCATGGTGAGTCCCCTCTGTCTTTTCTTTGTAACGTGAGTCCCCTTTGTCTTTTAACGCACTATTGTTACGGTTCTGGCTTGTTTTGTAGTCATTTTTGATTGTTCTCTATTTGATTTATCTATTTCTTTTTTATTTGCTTGTTCTGAGCCTTCTGTTTTAATTTTTTTATTTTTATTTTATATTGCCTGTCTGATGTGCCGGATTGCATGCATGACATGTAAATATCATATTTTTGTAAGTTTGTATTCTTCATACCCTTCTTTTCTTAATGAATCGGCCATGCTTCCAAAGCCAAATTTTAGTAGTTGCTGACTTTGATCCTTTGCCATGCAGCTCATCTGCTGATTATGCTTGTTACTGATTTCTGTGTTTCCGACTGGAAGTATATTATGGTTTGAAAATGTGAATGTGTTGCAGATTGAAGCATATTTAATCTTCGCAATACCTTGCAATTACTAGTAATCTTATTACGGTTTGAAAATGTGAATGTTGCAATGATATGTAACTTTTTATCTTCATAATACCTGGCAGTTTGTGGTACTTGATCAACATGCACAATTTTATTATGGTCTGAACTGTGAATATTGTTATGATGGCACTATTTTCATTTATCAAGATGTTCCTCTTTTGATTAGCTCTGGTAATGTGGCTAATGCCATGGAGTACTGAAGTTCAACTTGTAATAATACGAGTGGGTGTGCTGTAGTAACTCGCAAAGTTCTGTTGAATCAACGAATTGAACATTAGATTATTAAGATGGATGGTGGTGGAGTGTAACTTATTCAGCTTTGTTGAGATGTTATAATATACAATGGCCTTGTACTTAGGGGTTTATAATCCAACCATTATTTTTCTAATATTTATTTTACACCCAACTCATATTTTAACATAAAAAATCAACTTTATTCCATATCCCATACAAATTCCAATGTTAGAGATTAATTTTATTTTACATTCTACACATCTTTCAATAAAATATCCAATTTTATTTTACATCACTCATAGATCGAACAATAACAACCACCATTCCTTTGTCCGACTAGTTGGGGACATCACACATAAATCCTCGTAACAAAATAATTTTATATCACATCATATGTAAATATCAACATAATTTCTCTCTCCATTCCAAAAATCAACTTGACCCTTTCTCATTGGCCTTGGCTTTTGTGTTGGAAGACGTCCACACTTATTTATTGGCCTCAATTTAGGTTCCATATGGATTCATTCCTCTAATCCTTAGAGAACCTAAATCTCTTAAGTCTTTAGGGATTTATAATATCTTCTTGAATGGCCCTTCTTGTTGTGATTTTAGTAAATCTTTTTATCAGGTGGCTCTGACCTACTTATCCCTCTGAACTTAGATCTGTTGTTACAATTTTTGAAAGCTTCTATCTTTTATCCTATCTTTAAGTAGCACAGTAGCTACGGATTTTCAGATTCATTTTTGTGAATATTCTTACTGAGAAACAAATTTAGGACCTTTTGAAGCTTCAGTCTCTTTTGGACAGACACACTATCACTATGACAGTTTGATGCGGGACAGATGAATGATGATGCAATTTGGAGATCAGCAATATTACAAGTCAGAATATTCACAAAATAATGCTAAATATCAGAGGATAATTTTGCGATAACTGAGAAATTAATTACACATGTAAAAGCTGATTCGTTTCAAAATCTTAAATAAATCAGATCAAAGGTAATTGAAAAATTACCAATTCAGATTAGGGCGTAATTCGGTTTTCAATAAATAAGAAATAGGGAACAAGATTGAGGGTCTCACAATATTTAACCAGCAATAATTTAAAGTCGCTCAGTAATGAAAGGTCGCACAGGTGGAACAAATTCGAGCAAATCACAAGCGAGCATAAAAATTCAGATTATTCGAATTTATCAGGTTAAAGGTTTTGTCGAAATTCGTACCTGAGTCAGAGAATCCAGGGACCTTATTGTAATTTTCTCAGAAGTAGGGCTCCGGTGCAGGCGTGCGTGCTTGCGGGTGAGGCACGGACTCGTGCGGGAGGAACTGGGCGCGGGCAGGAAGAAGAGCGCTGTCAGCAGACGAGAGCGCGTGGTCGGGGCGCAGACGCGCGCGGGCGTGCGCGGGGTGGGCGGCGCGCTGAATCGGAGCGCCGCGCCAGATAATCTGTCCTAATAGTCAATCAATCCAGATCGAAGCAGCATGGCTAGATCTCGGCCGTCGACGATAAACTCTGTTAGGAATGAATCGACGGTCGATCGTGGTGTCCCCACCACAGTTGCACTTCAACTCTCCAGTAAGGAGGATAATGATATAAGAACATTACCATATCATCAAAACTAATTATCTACCAAACTAAATTGACTTATAATGATATTAAGGATTTTGATGTGATCTATGACAAAAACATTGTTAAGTTATTTTTATATTGAACAAACAACTCTTCAAATATTCCTTGTTTGATGTCAAAGGCTTCTTATAGATATTGCACGAAGCCTTCGTCAAACTGCTTGTTGTGTTGTTATTGGCAATATTGAAAGTCATATTCTTTGCAAATGTGAGCCTGATTAACCCATACATGTTCCTGTCACCTAAACGTTTCCATTGTTTTTGCTTCATCGCTCCTGGCCTTTTGTCAGATCAAATTGTCAAGAAGAGTGAGCGCTTTAGATATTTTGGATCAATTATACAAAATGATTGTAAAATAGATAATGATGTTATTAGCAAGATTCAAGCAGGATGGGTAAATTGGAGAAATGCTTTTAGTGTGTTGTGCGATAAAAAAATTTCATCCAAAATTAAGGGTAAATTTTATAAAACTATAGTAAGATCAGCGATGATATATGGTGCTGAATGTTGGCCTGCAAAGAGGTAACATATAAATAAAATAAATGTTGCAGAAATGAGGATACTAAGGTGGATGTGTAGATATATACGAAAGAATAGAATGAGAAAGGAGTATATCTGAAAGAAAGTGTTGTACCAATTGAGGATAAACTTAGAGAAAGTCGGTTTAGATGGTTTGAACATCTAAATCGTAGGCTGATTGGAGGTTCAGTTAGAAAAATTGAGTTATTGGATCTTGGCCATGTACAAAAAGGAAGAGGGAGACCAAAGAAGACATGACAAGAAACTATAAGGAGTGATATTAGTTATTTAGGCTTAGATAAGAATTTGGTAATTGATAGGACGCAATGGAAACAAAGAATTCCTGAAAGTATGTGGACTGAAGTATGGAGGAAATTGATGGCTGTATGCTATTTAGGATACATGCGAGAGCAACAATTATCTAAACCTTACCACTTACCAATTTTGATGGTGTCAGCCAGGTCAAGTGGAAGATCAAGGTAGGCAAACTCTTGGTGAGTTTCATGGGAGAGAATTTGTACCATTACTTGATGGTAGTACCAGTATTGTAGGAGTGCTTTAGTTTGCTAAGCAGAAGTAGATGAGGTCATTGCTAACACAAAAAAGATAGAGAAAAGAGGGGGAAGAGGAATTACAACATATAGTTAATAAGAATTGTGCACATGGAAGAGTCGGTGGAATCTCTGTCTCTCTATTTTTGTTAGGAAGGATTGTAGGGTGAGGGTTAAGATATGGTTTTACGGCTAAGGATATGGTTAGGGTTTTAGTTGACAGCTAGCGTTCTAGTGCTGTGGTTGGGATTTGGATTGTTTGGTGGATTTTTGGTAATAATATGGTGTGGTTGTTTTGGTAAAAAAATATGGAAGTGGTGGATTTGGGCAAAACCAAAAGGATGATGCATTAATAAATGTAGAAAGGGTTATTGTTTTGATAAACTGAAGAAAAGGTAAAATAGAGATGAGGTGGGGGCATGGCGATGGAGGAGGGTTGTGCTTTTCTGCAGTTGGGGGAGAAGAAGAAATAGGTGTAGGAGAAGAGAGAGGGGTTTTCTGAGAATCGGAGGGAGAGAGAGGAAGAGGTTGGCGGCAGGTGCAACTTCAAGGAGCATGAATAACATGCTTTGATGCTTTGTTGATATACTTTTTTTTTGAGTGAATGAAAGGGGTATCTGATGCGGGACAATATGCGTGATATAGTCCTAATTAGAGATCAGTAAATAATTTAACAATAACAACAACCAAGCCTTAATCCCACTAGGTGGGGTCGATTATATGAATCCTTTGTTTCCATTGCGCTCTATCAATTACCAAATTCTTATCTAAATCTAAGTAACTAAGATCACTCCTTATAATTTTTTGCCATATCTTCTTTGGTCTCCCTCTTCCTCTTTGGTAAATAATTTAACAGATGAACATAAAATTTATCCAGAAATATTGTTGATGATAGCTATGTAATAATTAAGAAATCACAGGTTCAAGAAGTAAATCGATTTCAAATATTTAGAAACAAGCCCAAATGATATTTAATAAATTTACCAAATAATTTTAGGTAACTATATCTCAACAAATCAGAGCCAGGGTATGCGGTAATATAGGCATCCTCATAATATAATATTATTCAACAGCAATTTAATCATACAGTAATGTTTAGGTCACACAGGTGAGCAAATCAAACAGTCTCAATAGCAGACGCTACTACAAGATCTCGCAAGATATTCAAAAAAATATTTAGTTGATGTTCAGATTTACCTCAAATCGAGATTCCATTACCATAGCGACGAGTTAAAACGACCAAAGCTGATGGTGCCGAGGTGGACGAGCGGCGGGGCAGAATCGCCTAAGCTGAGCGGGCAGCGAGTAGGTAACAACATATAGGAGGGGAGGTGGCGGCGATGACGGCGGCACACAGGGCGGGTGCGGGTGCGACGAGGTCGAACCGAGTGAGACCGTGGAACCGCAAAGCACTAGGGCGGAGGCGGCGGAGCTGCGCGGCCTGGGCAGTGGCGGCGAGATTGCCGGTAGCTGGCGGGCAACCGAGAGTCGAAGGCGAGGCGGACATGACGGCGGCACGTCGAGTATAGACGCTGTCTGGAATAAATCAACTGTCCGATGTCATCGTGTCCCCACCAGTATCCTATTTTATGGTAGGTGTACAAGTTATGATGTTCTCAAGGAACAACAAGACAAACTTTGTCCATCGAGAAAGAAAGGAAAGATATTAAAGAAAAATAGTAGGTATATATGTAGCTTCTTATATGTAGACATTTATAAGTCATCATTGTTGATGTTAAAAATATTTGTAGAGATAATTTTATTATCATTATTTTATTTTCTACATGTGAGGTGCACTGAAATGACATGTCCACTTGCGTATAGTCATCACTGTTGATGTTAAAAATATTTGTAAAGGTAATTTCATTATCATTATTTTCTTGTCTACACGTGAGGTGCACTGAAATAACATGTCTACTTGCGTATATCAAAATCATTAGTACCTGATTGCTATTAAATAATGTTTATTTTGCAACTTATGTAATCAAATACCTGCCTGCTTTTACTATCGGTGATTATCTGGAGGTCACGACTCAGTAGTTTACAGTGCTTTGCATTTTGTTATATTTTATATTTTACTATTTGATTTGGTATGCAAATTTAGATCATGTTTAGCCTTTTTTTTTAGTTATGAATGTTTAGCCTTTTAGTGAGCAGTAAGTTCTCACTTTTCGTGTATTAAAAAAAAAAGTTCTCACTTTTCATCTAAAATATTTACAGGTCAAAGTTGCTAACGTTGAATGGATTAAGATTGTTTGTGAGGAGGAGATAAGCCTCATGGTAGCTTTGAATCAATGTTTTTGGGTTGAATTGATTTTTTTCATCAATATTTTATAGATCTTTGTTGTCAGGAAGGGGCTACACGAACTTTTGAACTTATTACAGGCACCAAAGATGGATATATCTTTGACTCGCTCCAGGTATTTGGTTTTGTATTGTTAAGTCTTATTTAATTAGAACAGCAGCACTTTTGCATGTATTTGTTTTATCATAGAATGCGTAAAACTAGTACTAATTCTCTTATTGTTTACTTTTGTGGTGTGTATTAGGTTGCCTATTTATTGTGAAAAATAGCCTATTTTGCTTTTCATGTTGCACATAAAATCTTAATTTCTTCTGTTGCTGCACTTTAGAACAATTTTCATCTTTAACACTCATGCACAAACTTGTATTACTTGATATTTGCTAAGAATAGTTTCAGTCAATTGAGTTCTAATATATAATTAGGCATAGTAATCCTCGTTTGTGATCATTGGTATCTAATATCTTGCCGACACTGGTATCAACCTTGGTAAAACAATGAAACGTGTATGAACTGGAAGAGCATTGCATCATTAATGACATTCTTTTGAAGTTTGTTGAATTGTTGAGAACACTTTATGTTGGTCATGCATCTAGCTTTGCTTTTTTTTATGCCTAACCTTCTTTTGGGTAGTCACATATGAATAAATAATCATTCTATATTTCCCCATTAAATGCAAGATATATTTTCTCAATTGGCACAAGAAAAAACCAACCAAACTATTGGAAAGATTAAGCATTGTTTAGTTCGTTTTTTCCTTGCTTATGTGGAGTAGATTCATCAACTCATCCTCAAGGAAAGCTTCTCTTTTTCTTGCTTGCGGCCTCACTGAGGTGGGCGTTAAGGCTTCTGAGTTTGGAAGCACATCGTGACCATTATAGTATCTCTCTCTCTCTCAGAGTGGGGATCAGGAAAAATGGATAATGCTCACTCTAAGGTTCTAGATAAAGCAAGTGCTGGCATCATTTGTCAATTGGAAAACAAAGAATGAAATAAATAAAATATTCACAAAGATTATAAATGAAGTTAGTTTCACCTTTTGTGAAACTTTTCTAGTATCCCAGTAATCACAATGGTTATACTTTAATGTTACGTTTACTTCAATGGAATTATTATTCTATGAGAATGAAGTTGTCATTTTAATGAGAATGGAATGACAATTCCTTTTATTTACTTGAATGAAATAAAATGTAGAACAAGATGTAAATAGAAAAGAAAAATATTAAAATACTCATGAGTATAATTTAATAAACTTTAATGTTATTTATTATTAATTTGATTTTACTCAAATAGTTATGTGAATGTAACTTAAATAAGTACGTAGGTACATGTAGTATACATATAAGGATGCATACTTGTATATGCATATGTACACGTGTGTGTATGTATGTATGCATGCATGTGAACTGAGGTAATTTTGGAATAATATTTTTAGCTCATAATGTTTGACTACCCAACATCGATTAATGGTTTTACATTCCGAGATAAAGTATTGGAGAAAAAATAATAAGTCAAAATCCTATCCTCGGACTTGATGGTGGAATCTAAAGAATGAAAACATATGTATATTTAAGAAGAAGGTTCTAGAACTTGGGCAATGAAACATCAACGGGAAAACTGATCTTATGTAGCTGACAGTTGCTAATTGTATCCGTAAGGTGGCGAAGGGTGTGCTGGGAGAATCCAAAGGAATGATTTCAAATAATAAAGATGCTTGGTGGTGGAAAGATGATGTACAAGAAAAAATTAAGGAGAAGAAGATTTGTTATAGAGATTGGTTTAAAAACAAAAATAAGGATAAGTGAGAGAAATATAAAGTGGCTCGACGAGAATCTAAGAAAGCAGTAGGCAATGCAAAAAATATGACTTTTGAGGATTTATAAGAGAAGTTAAACGCTAAAGAAGGAGAAAGATAATTATATAGGATTGCCAAGGCAAGAGATAAAAAAAACTAAAGATTTAATTGAAATAAAATATATTACACATGAAGATCAAAAAGTATTTTTCGTGAAAGAAGATATCAAAGATAGATGGATGAGTTACTTTCAACAGCTTTTCAATGAAGGTTGTGAAAATTCAATTGATTTTACGGAACTCGACACCCAAAAAAAAAGTAAAATTTTTTCTTACATCCGACGTATCAATAAAGCTGAAGTTTGGAAAGCTTTAAAGAAGCTGAAGTACAAAAAAGTAGTAGGGCCAGATAACATTTCAATAGATATTTGGAAGTGCTTAGGAGATAAAGGAGTTTTTTGGCTCACTAGATTGTTTAATATAATTTTGAAGGCTAAAGCAATGCCAAATGAATGAAGAAAGAGTATATTGGTACCTATTTATAAGAATAAATGTGATGTACAGAATTGTGCCAATTATAAAAGAATTAAATTAATTAGTCATGCTTTAAAACTTTGGGAGATGGTGATCGATCATAGGTTACGCCATAATACTAAAATATCAGAGAATCAATTTGGTTTTATGCCAGGTAGATCTTCTATAGAAGCTATTCATTTATTAAAAAGTTTAATGGAGAAATTTAAGGAGAAAAAGAAAAATCTACATTTGGTTTTTATTGATTTGGAAAAAGCTTATGATAAAGTCTCAAGAAAAGTACTTTGGAGAGTTTTAGAAAAAAAAGGGATTTGCACTGCTTATATTCAAGTTATTAAAGACATGTATAAAGGAGCTGTTGCCTGTGTTCGGACACAAGGAGGTTTGACTAAGAATTTTTTTATTACAGTTGGATTACACTAAGGCTCGGCCTTAAGTCCGTATCTTTTTGCTTTGATGATGGAAGTCTTGACTGGACATATTTAGATGAGGTGCCTTGGTGTATGCTCTTCGCAGATGATATTGTCCTTATTGAGAAAATTAAAGAGGGAGCTAAAGTGAAACTCAAGCTTTGGAGGAATGCTCTAGAATTTAAAGGTTTTTTCATCTCAGTAGATCAAAAATTGAATGTATAGAGTGCACATTTAGTTAAGAAAGAAATACTTATATTGGAGATGTGACAATTGGTCATCAAATTGTCAAGAAGAGTGAGCGCTTTAGATATCTTGGATCAATCATTTAAAATGATGGTGAAATAGATAATGCCGTTATTAGCAGGATTCAAGCAGGATGGGTAAAATGGAGAAATACTTCTTGTGTGTTGTGCGATAGAAAAATCCCATTCAGAATCAAGGATAAATTTTATAAAACTGTAGTAAGACCAGCGATGATATATGGTGCTGAATGCTGACCTGCAAACAGGAAACATACAAATAAAATAGATGTTGCAGAAATGAGGATGCTAAGGTGGATATGTGGATATACACGAAAGGATTGAATGAGAAATGAGTATATCTGAAAGAAAGCTGGTGTTGCACCAATTGAGGATAAACTTAGAGAAAGTCGGCTTAGATGGTTTGGACTTATAAATCGTAGGTCGATTGAAGCTCCAGTTAGAAAAATTGAGTTATTGGATTTTGCCCATGTACAAAGAGGAAGAGGGAGACCAAAGAAGACATGGCAAGAAACTATAAGGAGTGGTCTTAGTTACTTAGATAAGAATTTGGTAACTTATATAGCGCAATTGAAATGAAAGATTCATGTAGCCAACCCCACTTGGTGGAATTAAGGCTTGGTTGTTGTTGTTGTTGTAGTAGTAGTAGTTGTTTAGGGATGTCTTGTTTTTTCAAGTTGAATTGTCCATAATATTATTTTTAGTGATATCAAAAACATTTGTAAAAATATAATTTAAAAAAACTTAATTTTTTTTTTAAATTTGTAGTAACAAGATGTATAATTCATTCTTATCTATCGTAGAACTATGCCTTAAATATAAGAACATAACGTATTATACGCATATATATAATAGTCTTTTTTTGGTATATCTGTATCTACTTATTTTAAGTTTGTCGTATCTTAGTATTCGTATTGTTGTATCATACTCGTGCTTCATGGAAAAAATTATCTATATTCTTAACAACTTTGTCTGCCACATTTGTCAGTTTTAGTTGTCTTCATGTTATTTCTACAGATCCAAATTTATGTTTTGGGAGTGGTGTGAATGAGCATGTCTATTATTAATTATCAAACTGTTTTAAATAAATTTCTTCTGGTGGAAATAGAGTGATCAAAATTCTGGATGGCTTGTAGAGTCTATGTTCTCATGTGTTTTCCTTTGTCCTTTTGAAGTATGCATTTATGAATATTCGTATGCATTATGAGGATGGAATACTTGAGCTTGTTGATATAAATAATTCGTCAAGCTTTGGCCTGGCTGGACCTATGTTTTCAGTTAGAGCTGCTGCTATTGGAATCACAACCATTTATGTAAGTTATTTTACATCTGCTGCTTTTATTCATAGTTAGAATTCTGCGATCAAGGTTTCTCTTCCTTGGATTGTTTCCTAATTTAAAATAAGTTCTCAGGTGAGTTCAAGCCAACATTCTGGACATGAAATATTAAGTCAAACTGTTACGGTTGAAGTTTACAAGCCACTGCAAGTTTATCCAGATTTCATATATCTTACTCCTGGAGCTTCATATGTGGTAATTCACTGTTCATTTATTTTTTAATTTTTTAAGCATATATATCTTTAACATGTGACTGTTGGTGAAGAAAACTCATGAAGTGGACTCCTTGTAGTTGGTTAAGCTGCCATGATCCAGAATACTATGCAGAATGTGATATCTGCTATAGGACAATTTCCCAGTAGGCACCATATTAGATTTTTGGCACTTAACTATTAACTCGGGGTTCAATGCTACTTGCTAGCATGGATGTAATATACAGGCTTTCTTATATTCAGTATCTCTTTTATTAGCAGTTAAAATTTTTAGTAGTTGTAATTTTTATGTTGACCTTTTCTATGGGCTTCAATGTTTCGTTATTTATTGCTTGAATTGGTAAAAGGATTCAATCATAATATCACTGTTTTCTTATGTTAGCTTGTTACAAAAGGTGGCCCCACCGGTGGAGGTTTTGTTGAATATGCAAGCATGGATGGAGAAACTGCTACTGTTCAAGCCTCTTCGGGCATGCTTTCTGCTATCTCTGTTGGAAATACGGTGAGTTTTCATAACTGTCATGGTTATTACGTGGTAGTATGTGAGAGATAATCCGCTGCAGGACTATTTTAATAATGGTGGTAGCATAATCTCTGCTTCATGAGGAATTCTTTAGCTTGCAAATGCTGCCATTAGTTGGTTATCTTCATTATAAATTTTGTACAAAGTCAAGGCTTTTCCTTGTTGCAAATTTTCCCTTTTATGAGAATTATAATATGACCTTGCATTTTATGACCTAAGCATGACATTCATTCACTGGTTGCAAGATCAGACTTTCTGTGCTACGTTTTATGGGAAAGGAGGAAACTTAATTTGCGAAGCATATGGTAGAGTTGAAGTTGGCATTCCCAAAAGAATGATTTTAAGCTCCCAAAGTGAGCAGCTTTGTATTGGGTGCAAAATACCAATTTTCCCATCATTTCCTCAGGCAAGTCCTTGCACGTTATTGGCCTTCTTTAGGTGTGTTTTATTTATATCTTTGCTGCACGTTATCACTGGCTGCGTAATATATTGGAATTGTAATTTGTCTCCAGTTTCATCTAAGTGGTTATTACTTCAGGGAAGCTTATTTTCATTCTACGAGATCTGCAATGTCTATGGATGGGCTGTGGAGAATGAGAAGTTCAGTATGCCTGGAATCTTTTACTGCTGATGTGTTACAGTATATTGGCCATTATGTTTATACTACTTTTGTTCCTCATACAGGTTCTGCAACTTGAAAGCGCAGGATCCATGAAGTTTGATGATGATAGAATGGGCCTTTTATTCAATTACAATAAGAGTGATCTTGGAGTTATCAATACATTAGTTGGACGGTATTCACCCATTTTAATTTATACGCCTTGAAGAGTTAATAGTAGTTTTTCCTTTTTTTTTTTGTAAGACAAGTGTTATACTTGTTAATTAGTTGCCTTTATTCAAAAGAATCCTGAATCTTTTATTTAGTAATATTTGGTCCCACTTCTTAGTATTATTCCACAAATCTTAGAAGACATCATTGATAGCATTAATTGATTAATTTTGGTTACATCTTTTATTGGATATGACTTGAATTCTTCAACAATATCATGGAGAGGATGTTCGACAGGGCCAGTTGTTCGACAACAGGGCTGATGAAGGCAGAGCCACTTGATGTTGACTTATTTAACATCTGCTCTGCTATTAGAGAAGGTTTCTCAAAGGAAAACAAAGATATATGGGAAAGCTTTGACTCAAACAGGCTACTCAGAAGAAGTTGAAAACCTAGAAGGCAAAATGTGAAGTTGAACTGTCAACATGAGTAGGGGACCTCTTTTGATTTATGTCTCAAAGGTGTAGACATAATTTCAAGAAGCTTGTCGAAAATTTATGTTAGTGTTTTCGACTTATTATTCTTCAGCTTGGAATTCTTTTGTCTTCATCCTTGATTTTAGAAAACAACAGTTGTAGGATAATGCAAAAAGGCGTAATCATCTGGTAAACATGGGGGTGTGATAAAGGCAAGCATAATTCCATTTTTTCTGGCTCCTCAGACAAAGGGGTATTATAGCAAGGCAAACATAATTCCAATATCATTGACACCTTAATTGTAGTTCTTTAGGAGGATTAGTATATTGTTTAGACAATGTGCTATCTAAGTGAGATTCTGTTCTCATCGATTTATTCGTTTTTGTAATTTCTTTGGAAATTAGTAAAGCTTCTCTACTTTCTTTCTGTGGTTTTTCTCACATAGCTTTCCACTTAAAATTTATTTTCTAATATTAGTGTCACAGTTGTTAGTTCCTCTTGTGTCAAATTATTTTGATGTTTGCCTTGCAAATTAGATTGGTGTTTTACTAATGATTGTATCTAGTGTTTGTTGATGAAGATCAATTAAAAAGATTATGGTAGGAGATTGAACCATAATAAAGGTGATGAGCAATTTACATGATCAAAGTATTTAGGTTACGAGAACTTTATGAATTGCAAATGACAGCTCAAATGATCAAAATGCAAATTTTATTTATTTTTAATTTTGGGGTTGAAATTATGTAAATCCATTAATGAGTATGTAAAAGTAGGGTGGAACGAGCTTTGAGTGCATTAGACTCGGTTACGGTTGAGTTAGTTTGAGTCCAAATCAATCCGGAGTGTATTAAATTGATGAGAGAGTGAAATGAGTGTTTTTGATTTGTTGGTCCACCAACCTGGTCGACCTATAGTAAAGCCAAGGTGAAATTTGTAGACTAGTTAAGTTTTGTGAAAGTGGTCGATCATATGCCTTGTTCGACCAAGCTGGCCTACCAAAGTGATCATTTAGCCTTCCTATTTCACAGTGGGTTTTGTTTGTCTATAGTATTTTGGGCATAATTTTATCTACAGATCTTAGATTGACAAATTGTTTTTTCTTTGGAAAGTAGACTTCAATATATATTCAATGATGTATAATTTGATTTTGTTTAAGAGATTGATGGTAGAGTTGATTTTAATGTGATGTATATGTTTGAGATTTCAGCTGCCATTTGTCTTTCCAATCGGAGATTGTTTTTTCTAAATTTGCTGAGCGTTTTGAATTCTCTAGTTATGGAGAACGTATCCAGACTGTTAGAGAAGGGGCTAAAGTGAAATTTGAGTTATAGAGGAATACCTTAGAATCGATTTTTGTTTTAACAGATCAAAAATCAAATATATGTAGTGCAATTGTATTGGTGAGATGATAATTGATAATAAAATTATCAGGAAAAGTAAGCATTACTTTAAATCAATTATACAAAATAATGGTGAAATAGATAGGGTTGTTATCAACAGAATTCAAGTGGAAAGGCTAAAGTGAAAGGTTTTGGTCTTTATGTGAGATAATCTATAGATGTAGGCATTGGTGTACCAAACCACATAAAATGCATTGTTTTGTTCTAGATGCTTTTATTTATCTTTATTCTACATGTTTTGCTCTCTAATTATTAGTATGTTTTAGTTTTGTGAATACTTTTTTTTTTTCGTATATTGTCTATTTAACTCCACTTTGAATGATGCTACTGATCCTACAATGGTGTTTTTGTATAAATGGACCTCCTATTATTGTAAAGGAAATAAAATCAGTCTTTGAGTGAAACCTAGATTTGAGTGAATGAATTGATGAAGGGAATAATAGAGTTGATGTTAGGTGAGAATCTTTTAATAACCCAATTATTCTTGAATGAAAGAAAAAAGAAAGCATATAAATCACCCCTTCACTGTTCTACCTAAAGGTATTAAAAATATCCGAAAGTTGAAACTCGCTCGGACCTCGTTCGGTTTTTAAATTGACTCGAAATCGGTTCAAAAGTTTTGAATCGAATCATAAGCTAAAGACTTTGACTCGATGTTTATTTAGAGCCGATTTTGAGTTAGCTTTTGCTCGCTCGAAAAATAATTCGATTTGGTTAGAAATTATATAACATAGATAATTTTGATATATATTTATAATACAAATATATATATATATATATATATAGAGAGATAGAGAGAGAGAGAGAGAGAGAATATTATTACATATAAGTTAGTTTAGTAGTCTAGTAGTAGGGTGGAAGAGATTTAAAGCTTATTCTCTCCAAGGTGTAGGGATCAAATCTCTTTGGATATATAATATTCTTACTTTTTTTACAATTATGAGCTGATTTGAGTCACAATTCGAGCCGGCTTAGAATCGAGTTTATTCCCTAAATCATGTCCCATTTTGATTTAAACCAATTTCGAGCCGAATTGAGCTCAAAATTTTTGATTTCAAGTTGCCTTCGACTCGCTCGAAATCGATCTGATAACAATAGAACTTCTACCTCCTCCATTCATTGTTCCTCAATCGTGGGCTTCACTATTCTTAAGAAGAGCTAGTTTGTTGTTTGCTTTGTCGATCTTGCACTACGTGTCACTCGTGGTCATGACAAATTAGGGTTGTTAAACTTGCTCGAAAGTTACTCGAATTTTGAATCAAATTGAACACAATTTGGGTCTTGTCGAGTCACATAAAAGGCCCAAAATGCATATTGAGTCAAGTTTGAGTTAAGCTTGAATTTCTCGAAATTATTTCAGGTAGACTCCAAAAATTTGTGTTATATATATTTATTTGTACTAAAATCTAACGTGTGTGCCAGTGCATGTGGTTTGCATGCTTTCTAATATCTCTAAGGTCCTAGGTTTAATCCTTGCTAATGACATTAAAATTTTACTATTTGATGACATAATATAATATTATAATTATAATATTTTGTTAATATAACTTATGACTATAATTTATTTCGAGTTAACGTGAAATATAAATTAAGTTGACTCGAACTCGATTCATTTTGAGTCAACTTCAGTTGAATGAAGTCAACTTGAGTCAAGCTAAAAAAAATTTGAGTCTAGCTCAGGTGGATCGAAACTCGCTCAAATTCAACTCGTTAAGAACCCTGTGACAAATAACGTACTTCGATTTTAACTGAGCTTTTAGCCTTGTGCGTGTCACATGTTTGTTGTCACTGATCTTTCACCTGACAGTGTCGCATTGTAGCTCCTTGATGCTGACTCTGCTACCCAACAAGCTTACCCCCATCGCTTGATCATTCTTGAGGCCTCTGCCTTACCCCGACCGCATGGTAGTTTATTTATTCTCAGTCATTTAGCCCACTCTAATTCAAACTGAAGTCTTATTTGCACTCATTTGTTTTTATGTTTAAATTAAGGTAAAGTTTCCCTTGAGTTTAGGTGTTCTCAATTATTTAAATTTAAAGTGAAATTTTTGGTTCCCTTGGATTATTCGATCAAGCTCTAAATTAAGAGGCAACTATTTAGTCGAGAGAGTTTTGTTGGATTTATGAAGGACTGAAACAGCTGATTGAATAAAAATTGACAAGCCCTATAATCTAATTGATATAAAATCATATGTATCATCTATTCATTTTAAATAAAATTTTTAAGTTTTTAAATTTGCTCTTAATTTAGATAACTTTTTAGTTAAAATTGTTAGATTTAAAATTTATATATCTTATCATATCCGTCTCATATCAAGAACACTTGGGTTTGATGAAGTATTCATATTGCATCTAGAGACTTCAAAACATATTTTCAAAATGATGTCAAAGGATCCAGAGAAGTCCTTGTACATAGTTCTGTTTTTTTTTCTTTGTTTGAAGAGTTCGCTTCTTAAGCTCGCATTAGTTATTTTAATTCTTTCATGAAATTTACTCATTTAATTCACTGTAGTTTGTAGTAAGAGATCCAGAGAATTCTATGTACATAGTTCTGTTTGTTTTTTCTTTGCTTGAAGGGTTTGCTTTTTAAGCTTGCGTTAGCTATTTTAATTCTTGCATGAGATTTACTCATTTAATTCACTGTAGTTCGTAGTATGAGTATGCCTTCTCTGAAATATTTTTATTTTCTTGAATGTTTCTTTAATAATCAATTAGATTTTTGGTGCAACCGTCTCCTTAATGTATCATTTTTTTTAATATTTAATGCTGATGATGCAAGTCTATAAGATGTCATTTCTTATACTGATGACCATAATGATTGTGCGTAATGCTTGTCTCAACAATCTATGCCATGTCTGTATCCAACTGAATGATATGACATACAAGACCTGGTATCTGCTGCATTTTTGAATATGCTATTATAAAATTTCAATTAAGCCACCAAAGCAAACTTTTTCTGGCTAAATTACTAATATATATTGATATCTAGATAAGGTCTCATGATATTTTGTCTCACAACTGGGCATTTGCTAGACAACTGAACCATTAATATTATGTTTTGGGCTTTAGCTCATATAAGCCAAATTTTTGTTTGGTATGAGCTGAATCGCACCCTGATTTGTTTTTGGTCGCTGATAAGTTTTATTTATGTTAAAAAAAATCTATGTGCTATTGGATCTTGGCCATTTAAAAAGAGGAAGGGGAAGATGAATCCATGTGCTATTACACGGCAAGAAACTCTCAGAAATGATCTTCCTTGCTTAGAACTAAATAAGGACTTCTTTTTTGATAGAGTGCAATGGCAACAAAGGATTCATGTAGTTGACCTTACCTAATGGGACAAAAGCTTGGTTATTATTATTGTTTCAATTCAACATAGGCCTTTTTATTTGGCTTTATGCTAGAGATAATTGAGGATCACCAGGGCATGATTTTGAGATCTCTTACTCTGATATGAATATCGTCTTTCCAACTAGTCTAAAAGTTGAAGCCTGTAGGCTATGACCTAGTAATATTTTTATATTCTTACATACTTGTAATAGGTTGATTACTGATGATGATACATACAATCCTTTTTTCCTTGCAGATTATATGCACAAGAGTGCAGAAACATGTTATTGTATATATCTTGTTGTAATTTTGATTAGATCACATAACAGTCCATGTTTGTCCGACTAGCACCACGCAGCTGAGCCATGACTATCTTATCTATTTTTGTGATGATTGCTTTACATATGGTGTTATTTCTTATGGAAATTTTCATGTATGTATTGCAACAGCGTAAACGCAACAGGACAAGCTGGCATGACTTTCTTAATTAACATCTTTTTTGCTGTCAAATAGATCTGCAGGGAAATCAGAAGTATCTGTTTCATTTTCCTGTAACTTCATTTCATCTGGCACCACACAAACTGTGCATTATACTGCATCCAAGGCATTAACAGTGATACCTGATCCACCTCTCGCTCTTGGAATTCCAGTAACATGGATCCTTCCCACTTTCTACACCACTTCAGATGTCTTACCGAGCTTGACAGAGTCATATGAATTATTGGATGTGCCTGAGCGCAGGAAAGGCATCATATATTCTGTATTGAAGGCATGTGAAGGCAATGACTTGTCAAAGAAAGATAGTATTACTATACATGGTAGTAAAATCAGAACCAGGGACAGGAATAATCTAGCTTGTATACAAGCAAAAGACCAAAGTACTCGAAGAACTGAAATTGCATCTTGTATAAGGGTTGCTGAGGTTAGTCAGTTGGCCCATTGTCACTGATGGTTTTATGCTGTCAGCTTTACCTTGTAAAAAATTATTCTTTTAAGCATGGGAAACTAAGTTTATTTTTCAATTCTCTTACAGTTGTCACTGATGGTTTTATGCTGTCAGCTTTACCTTGTAAAAAATTATTCTTTTAAGCATGGGAAACTAAGTTTATTTTTCAATTCTCTTACAGCCTGGATTTTATTTGGTCTAAGCTTTTTCTATTCAGAACATTTAATGCTTTTATTCTACAGGATAAAGGAAAGAATCTTGATAATGTAGTGGAAGTAGTTAGGAAGTATCCAATGCCATAATCCCTACTATAGGCATGCAAGAGCAAGCGGGCAATACTGTCACATGAATGAATCATCACACAAAGCTATGTTTTAGTTGAGCACAACAAGTCAAACAGAAAGGCACTCATTGTTGAAGTCTTCGTGTCTAAGTCTACTAAGAATGTAATATACTATCAAATAGATAAGGAATGCTGCAACCATTTGTTGTGGGCATTAAATTATTCATTTTCATTTATATTTTAGTATGATGTACTTTTAAAATCTTCTTAATCCCTTCTGCATCAAATAGGCATGAGAATTTAGCAAATGTGGTCATGCATCCATTTAGATCGAGTGCCTTTCAGAATTATGATATTTGTAATGTTTTGAGTACTTATTGACCATTCATGAAATTGTAAGTTAGTTGTTCACACCCCTTGTATCATGTCAATTGGAAGGTACACAACCAAATCGGACGTTGTGGTCTGTGCTCCACCAACACATGTCATAGGTGTTTATTGACCATTCATGTCATAGGTGTTGATCTGTGCTCCACCAACACCTCTTTAGATGGTAGTCCATGTGTCTTTTGTGTGAAGTGGTACTATACATCATAAAGAGCACACTGAGCATTATCTCATAAACCCTATGTAGTTCTTTATCCCATCTTAGGCTAGTGGTTGACACTGTAAGGACCATGATATCAAGGATGTCATCTTCAAGGTGATATTTGAGGCATGCTTTTTTTATAATTAATTGAATGCTAAAGTATTTGTTGATCATTCCTACGCATGGATTGCGATTTTGATTGGGTGATATTTTAGATATTAGAGATAAATTTGCTTCTAATAAGTTGGAAGGCCATGTAAGACCATGTTTGGTTGAGGGAACAAAATTAGTTCAAATTTTATTAGTAGCTTCATATTTAATTAAATTGTCTCATTCTACACAACTTTCAATATTAAAAATCAACTTTATCGCACATCAATGCATTCAATAAAAAATGAATTTTATTTCGCTTATTTTTTCGGCTTAACTTTGGGTGTTTGTTGCGTAATATTTAAAATTTTTGGTTGTACACATCATAATATTTAACAAATGGATGACAAAATATGTGAATACGGTAAGACAACCTGTAAGTTCAAAAACAAAAGGGAAAAAATCTGTATGTAAATGCATCCTTTTTTTCACCTATGTGAATTTGTTACTTTTCTATGGCATTGTGCCCCTACTATTTATGTAATCAAAGATGATCAAACATAACCTTTTCAAACTTCATTTCCTGGGCATGCTACATTTTATATTCATTTTTTTTGGTTATAGTAAAGTCAAATAACAGATTTAATTTCTGCTATCCCATGTGTCAAATTATTTGTCACGTGGAAATGATCAAGATTTTATTTAAATTGATCTTGTTACATTTGTTAAAGACATTATTTTCTCTAGCTCAGGTGGAACAAGTAAGGCTTTCAGCTGCAGAATCTTCTTTCCATTCAGCATACCTTGCTGTGAATGCAAAACTAGAATTGACAATTAATTATTGTGATGGTTTAGGTAACTCCTATACATGAATATTGGGCTTTTATACTTGGCTTTCGTGTGCTCATATTAGACTATTATTCTTTGCTTTTTAGGGTATACCTTTTCTGAAGCAAATGGTGTGGTTCCATTGGATGTTGACATAAATTACCCCAATATAGTATCATTTCAAAATCTTGACGAGCGAAATAGAACGTCTTTTAATAAAGTCCTTCTAAAGGTTTGGTTATTTTCGTTTCTTTTTTTCACCTCCAACATTATTAGGATCCAAAATCCAGAAAGAGTCTCAGGGATTGTTGTAAAAATGGTTCCTTAAATTTAAGATTTGAGTATATCATCTTATCTTCTTTTCTTTTGAATATTTTCTAACATCATATCTTTGAATGTGGTTGTGTTGGAGGCAAATGCTCCCGGAAGAGCTCTTGTGAGGATATCAATCAATCACAATCCAAATAATGCTGATTTCATTCTGGTACGGCTTCCTTTTCTTGCACAAGCATCCCAAATGGCACCTATCAGCAGCATGATGTTGGATCCCATTGACCATAGAACATTGTTGATTATTTCTTTGTGGCTTCTATGTATCGACAAAACTGTTGACCTTTGGTACTTTCTATGTTCAGATTTCAGTTGGCGCACAACTGTACCCTCAAAATCCAGTTTTGAATGTCGGTAGTTCCATAAATTTTTCAGTGATTGGGGATGGTAAGTCATTTTTGCTTTCTTTGTTACATGTATACAATGTAAATATGCTTCTTATTGGGTTGTTCCATTTGTTTATTTTACATTTTTTCTTACGGGAATATACTTAATTTTGTTGTGAAGGTTTTGACCATTATGCTTAATGTTTGTGTTCATACTCTGTGAAGTTATTACGTCTATTGCATGCTAGATACAATTATTGCCTGAAATGTCAGTTTGCATTTTATATGCTTTTTTAGTGGAGTGAAAGCTATTTGTCATTGCTATGGATGGATTTGGTTTTTGGGAATGACTGTTGGCGATTGCTGCTAAGGAAAACATACTAGGTTGCTATTACTTCAATTTCAAAAGGTAAACTACACCTAGGCCCCTTTGGTCCAGCATCACTTGCACATTGGTCATAGCTTCCAATTGCACCCAAAAGTTAGATTTCGTATTAATACTTTATGAATTTACAATAATATGCTTCCTAATGTGCCACTTTGTTCTAGCCTTTGCTAGACACTCTGAACAAAAAGTTGACAGTCTCTTTACATAAATACAATGTATTTTTCTACGAAAAAAGTCATTGATATGCAGTTGCGATGGGTGTGAGACACTGATGTGCAGCATGAGCATGAGAGAGATGACACTTTTGTTATCTTAGTGTAGGCTCCAAGAAAAACTATATTTATGTATAATAAACTTTAGAGTTAATTATTGATAGGTCCCTATAGTTAATTCATAATTACAATTTGGTCTATAGTTTTTAACAATTTTCTAATAGGTCACTATAGATTAACTATTATTATAATAGAGGTCCTTCCGGCAACCATGACGTTAGTTGTGAAATTTCAATTAAACCCTTAAGTGGTATAATGTGCACGAATGCCAACACTTAGCCAATTTCTCCTCTTGCTCGATGATGATTAGGGTTTTGATTCTTGGGGTGTTTGTAGAACTGTGATTCCCTCTCATTCACGCTGATCATTTGTGTAATCATCCACCTCGTACATTGCCATTTTCCCTTATTTCTCCTGCAACGACTATTGTTTTGGCTCTTTGGCTACTTGTCTCCCGATTTCGTCTTCCTTTGTGTCAAGCTTGGATGTAGTTTGCATCCACTAGTAAAATCCCCATTTTACCGTTGTATTCTATCATTTCTCCTTTTCTTGTTACACCCTACTTTTTTGATTTTTTTGATTGCCATCTCCCTTTTCTCACTCTCAGTGCTGCTAATTTATTTGCTTACATCTTGTTACATGCCTTTGATTCTCAATGTGGACAATGTATTTTAACGTTTCACATGTATTATTTTAATTTTGTTGAACAAATAGACGATGTTGACCCAAATTGTTATGTTGTTGATTTCAAGGATGACTTCTCTAAAGTTGCAAAGAAAGATACAAAAAGTGTGTTCTATGATCAATATGTCTATCCCGTGTGAATCCCCCGGAGAGCAAGTCCGTTTTTGTACGTGATGATCTGTTGAAAATGTTTACTGACCACTCTACAAGGGGAACTAGTTTCATTCATTTGCATGTTGAATTTGATGAAATGTTGGGAGATGATGCCTTGAAGAAGTTTGCTAAAGATTAAAGATGCTGTTCACTTCGATTCTTGTGACTCCAATGTAATAATAGAGGGTATTGCAGCTCTTACTGAAGGTGAAGCGAGTAGTAAAAATAATGTTGACAGAAATAATGCTGATTTCCAACTAGGTGTAGTGCAAAGTGGCACTGGTGAGGATGATGTGGATTTGTGATTTTTGATGATGAACTTAATGTTGAGTCTGAAGAAAACTTTTTTGTTTTTCTGTGATTATGTCACTAAATTAGAGGATGAAGGCTTAATTAATGCACTGAAAGGGTGATAATTCTGACGATGGCTTGTTGGACATAGAATATGATCTGTCTGACTAAAAGTTTCAATTGTCTTCAGGTGATAGAGGAGACACAGAAATGTTAGATCGTGAGAGTAAGGGCTGAAAGCATTCTGTGGTGTTCCTTATAAGGACAGTGAGGATAGAGAAATTGTTCAGCAAGAGCCAGTTATTTGATAATGTAAAACATTTTATAAAGCGAGGTGTAAGGGAGGTATTGCACACAAGAAAGTATTTCTCTTAAAAAAATTAAGAATGATTTGAAAAGGGTCACAAAGAAATGTGAGGTTGAAGAGTGCAAATGGAGAATACTTAAGTATTGAGGATAATAGTACCTTTATGATAAGGAGATTACTTGATGAACATACATGTACAAGAGGTTGATCCAACAGATGGGCATGATATAAATGGGTTGCTCATCAGTTGGAAGTTCAGTTGAAATCTGCCTTAACACGAACAATGGATTAATGTGGCAAGCATTGGATAAGTACAGTGTTGAGATAAATGATATGAAACTTTGGCTGACAAAAGAGGAGGCAAGGAAAAGAAACGGTGGAGATTATGAGAAATCCTTTAAATTGATTCCTAAATATGCTAAGATTTTTTTGGAAGGTTCACAAAGGTTTTTTGTGAGGATTACATATGATATTGACTCTGATCGTGATTTGAGAATATTTGATAGAATTTTCTATTGTTTTGATGGACAAAGAGGAGGCTTTATGCAAGGATGTAGACCACTTGCGAGTTTTGATGGGTCACATAATAGGTCCATGTGGCGGCACACTCATAGCTCTGTTTGTTTTTGGATACAAAAGGTTCATTTTTGTCTTTGGCGTTTGCAATAGTGGATATGGAGAATCGAGGTAACTGGTGATGGTTTTTGGAGGCCATCTTAGGTGCTTTGGATGGTTTTAAAAGATGCCTTACATTCATGCTTGACAAACAAAAGTTATGATATTCCAAATCTTTAATTTGATGCCTTAATTTACACCCATAGGGTCTCGACAATGCAATAAATGAGGTTTTTAGAGGTTCTAGACAAAGGTTTTGTTGTAGACATATTCTCTAACTTCAAGAAAGCATTTCATGTTTCAGAGTTGAAGAAGTGCCTTTGGGGTGTAGCTGAAGCATACACAAATGAGCAATTTTGTGATACAAATAAATTTACCAAAAGCAAAGAATCCGGAAGCGTATGGTTGGCTGATGCACCCACCCGGAAATAGATAGTATTGGGCCAAGCATTGTTATGACACATCTGTGAAAGTAGATCATGTCACGAATAACATTGCAGTCATTTAATAGCTGGACATTGAATGAAGTGAGCCAATTTTAACTCTACTTGAAAATCTGATGCTGAAGTGATATCAAGGTTCAATTGTATGCATCATTTAGCTTCCAAACGCATCATCTATCAGCTATGAAAAGAATTGCCGAAAGCCAACAACATATCAAAGTGATGCGTGTAATTCCAGCCACGCTTAATAATGAATATCATGCTATTTACAAGTGTAAAACATTCAATGTAATATTAAAAAGAGAAGAACAAGGTTGTGAATTTTGGTTTTGGAATCTAACTAGCATGCCATACGATCATGTGTTGTGTATTACACATGCCAGAGAACATCATGTAGATTTTTGTTCACCTTACTTTTGGACTAATAGTCTAATACTTGAAGAACATCTTACGCGGGGAATGTCCCTTTATCCCTAAACGTAAAAAATATACCAAATATAAGTAATGACAAGCACAGAGTAGTAAGTAGAAGCATAGAAGTCGCCCACTGGTTCAGCACATTCAATGCCAAAATTTCTCACTATGAAAATTAACTTCCTTCATCTTCTTTCTCAATACAAATGCTCACACACAGCTCATCACACTCGCACAGAAGAGTTGTCCCCACAGGACCTCTTGTTCCTCACCCAGAAGAATAAACTTACCTAGAGTCTCTAGCTTCTCACATAGAAGAGCTTGTCTATCTCGGGCAACACATTCCTTACCCATAAGAACAAAAGAGAGAAAAAATGATAAAATCGATATAAAAATAATATACGAAAGAGTTTGGATAAATCAAAATCAGGAGCACAGTATAGTGGTAGTTCTTCTTGTAAGAGTGAGCATTGACACGAACACGAGAACTTGAAAGCTTCAGCGTGATCTATTTTATCTCCTTGAAAATCACTCTTACTTTACTAAAAAAAATAACTTAATTCTTATTTTTAATTGGTTAATTTGCTCCAAAAAGTTTTTGGAAACTACTTGGAAGTCCCGTAATATAAATAGGGAAAAACAAGCTCTAATCTAGGTAAAAAAAACACATTGATTTGGGAGTAAAATGGCAACTAAAATCTGTCCAAAACAGTGCCTTGTCAACTAGCTGGTTAAAAAAAATTTCGAAAAAACATTCCGAAAAGCAGCCCATTGCAATTCAAAACTGCAGTAACTGGTCGATCACTCAAATGGTTGCTCTATGCCACTAGTTGACCACCACTATTGGTTGATCACTTGGTCTACTGCCATGTTGGTCAACTACTTGGTCAACCACCACTGGTCGACAACCTGAAACAATATTTGCCACTAGTTGACCACCTCACCTGGTCGTGCTCCGTAGCCAACAAATTTATGTTTGATATGACTTGAAAAATAATCCATTTTGACCTAAAATTCAACCTATCAAGTACGAAAGTGCCCATAACTTGATTAACCATATGAGTGCTTCTTTTATGATCAATTTACAAGATTTCCAACCAAAATAAAATAATTAAAATAAAGCTCTTCAATCTTGATCAATTTTCTTCACAATATTGCATTGATTCAACTTGACTTGTTCTTTTGTTCTCATTATTTTGTTGCTTAGTTTTGAAACCATTATCTCGACGTCCTTTCATCATTAATTTGTGTCAAATAATTTATAAACTTTTCATCTTTTACCTAAGATAAGTTTTGATTAATTATTAGTGCAGGTTGAAAAGAAAGTTTGTTATAAAGATTGGTATTAGTGCAAGAGAAAAAAAACAAAAAAATATAAAATTATTCGATGAGAATTTAAGAAATCAGTCTGCAATGTGAAGAATGTGGCTTTTGATGATTTTTATAGGTAATTAGATATTAAAGAAGGAAAAAGATACATATACAAGTTTACTAAAGTAAAAAATAAGAAAATTGAAGACTTATTTAGAGTGAAATGCATTAAAATGAGGATTAAAAAATATTTTTTAAGAATGAAGACATTCAACATAAATGAATAAGTTACTTTGAAATTCTTTTCAATGATGGTTATTATAATATGATTAATTTTGCTGATTTTAGCATCCAAAAAGAAGATGAAAATTATTTTATATTCGATGTATATATAAAGCTGACGTTGGGAGGCTTTAAAAAAGATGAATTATAGAATAGTTAGATCAAATGATATTCTAATAAATATTTGAAAATGTACGAAAGATAAAGGTGTTTTTCAGCACACTAGATTATTTAATTTGATTTTGAAAACTAAAAGAATGTCAAATGAATAAAAATATAGCACATTGGTACTTATTTATAAGAATAAAGACGATATATAAGATTGCTATAACTATAGAAGAATTAAGCTAATGAGTCATGCTTTTAAATTTTGGGAGAGAGTAATCAAGCATAAACTATGGTGTAATACTAGAATATCACATAATTAGTTTGGTACTGTAGCAGGTATTCATTTGTTGAGAGATTTAATGGAGATGTTTTCGGAGAGAAAAGAAAATCTGCATTTAATTTTTATTAATTTAAAAAAATATATGATAGAATTATAAGAAAAATGTTCTAGAGAGTTTTAGAAAAGAAAAAAGTTTGCACTGTTTATATTCAAGTTATTCAGAACATATATAAAGAGGTTATATGTTTTCAAATACAAGAAAATTTGACTAAAATTTTTTCTATTTCAGTTAAATTACATCAAGGCTTAGTTTTATGTCCATATCTTTTTTGTATTAGTTATGGAGATTTTGGCTAGATACATTTGAACAAAAGTATTTTGGTGTATGCTTTTATGTATGCTTTTTGCTAATAATATTCTCTTTGTTGATAAGATTTGAGAAGGTGCTAAGGCGAAACTTGAGTTATGAAGAGATACATTAAAATCTAAAGGTTTTTGTCTTAGCAGATCAGAAATCGAATATATGGAACGTCAATTTAGTCATAAAAGAAGCTCTTATAGCAGGAAGATAACGATTAATGATCACGTTATCAAGAAAAGCGAGGAGTTTAAATATTTTAGATCAATCATTTAGAATAGCGGTAAAATATATAGTGATATTCTTAATAGGATTCAAGTAGAATGGATAAAGTTGAGAAATGCATCTGGCATGTGTGATAAAAAAATTTCAGTAAGATTTAAAGGTTCATTTTATAAAACAGTTATAAGGCTAGCAATATTATATGATAAACAGAAACACATAAATAAAATAAGTGTCACAGAAATAAGGATGTTAAGATAAATGAGTCGGTATACATGAAAAGATTAGAAAAAATAAGTATATCTGTGAGAAGGTTAGAATATCCTCAATTGAAGGTAAGCTCAGAGAGTTCATTTAGATGATTTGAATAGATAAATCGTAAGCTGATGTTAGCGCCAGTAAGGAAAGTTAGATTGTTATATCTTTATCCATATAAAAAAAGGAAAAAGAAAGGCAAAAAAGATATGATAAGAAAGGGAGGTTGAGCAAGGCTGCTAAAAGTTTTGTTGAACCCAAACCCTATTTTCCCCATTGGCATGTCTTTTGAGAGACTATAAAGAACAGATACTTTTAAAACTACGCCACGTGGATGGGGGGACATGGTGTCAAGGCATGCCACCTGACATGTCCTAATAAAATAATAGTTAAAAAACTAAAAAGTATTTTTTGAATAAGTGAAGTTACTTAGGATATCTTAGGACACTTTAGAATACTTCTCAATTACTTCTAAAATATTTTTGAGATGTAGGATACTTTTGAGAGCTTACGTGACATTTTTACCTTCTTTTTGCTCTTTTTATTAGTATTCAAAATTTTTTATTATTGTTATGATTTTATTTAATAAAATAACAAATTTGTTTCTTTTATTATTATTAAAATTGTATTTAACTTAAGATTAAATCTTAAGTTAAATTAAATTTCTTCCTCGTTGCTCCTAAGCCTCACAAAAACAAAGCAATAGCAAAAAGTTTGGAACTTTAGCTAAACCTTTGTCCTTCTCTCCTCCTCAATGCCGAGGAACTCTTAATAGCTCTTATTGTTGTGTTTGTGGTGGTCATTTTGGCAAGTAAAATCGTATTTTTTCTTATTTCCAACTCACTTTACAAAGCAGACCCTAGATCTACATCCCAACCCTCTTCATTGTTGATAACGTCTCTTCTTAAATTCTTATATTGATCTTCTGAGACTTCTTTGCTACTCACATGTTTATACCTACAAAATCAAGTTTGTTTTATGTTCATGTATTTTGTTTAAGTATGAATTATTACTTTTATTATTATTACATTTAACTTATTGTGTCATGTCTCTATCGTTTGTTTTGGAAAATCGTCATATCGTCTTGTCCCTGTGTCTTGTTCGTGCTGCATTGAGAGGTTATTACACTTGGATTGCTTATCGTTGAAGGTTTCTTTTTTACTACATTACCACACCTCTGATTGATTAAAAAGCACATTCCCCTCTGGCTGATAGACTTTGCATATCTTTGATCTCATGTTCTTTATGTTTTAAATGTTCTGCCGTTTTTGGTTTTTACATGCTCACTCTTTGAACTTATTCCTGTTGTGTTTTGTAATTATTTGTTACTCTTACAACTCATCTCTGAGATTAGGTTGCATTCAGATAATGTTTCACATCATTCATATTTTATATCCTTTATTATTGTGGGAATGATTTTCTGATCTAATCTGATCTATTATTGGGTTATCTTCACTATAAGAAAGTCTCACATACACATTCAAAGCTAAATGTCTGCTAGCTTCTACGAAGACGAGGAATTGCTTTAATTGCTTGCACCTGCAGATGTATATGGGCAGCTCCACATCAAAACTGCTGTTACTATCAAAAACAAAAAAAAACTGCTTTTTGAATTCTGCTTTTGGTTTTGATTATTGTTGCTTTACCGTATCTTCTTAGCCTTGTTGGCTTTAGTTTATCCTTTTATTTCCGAATCTGTTACATGTGAAAAAGAGAGCTTCTGCAAAGTTTATAATGAGATCTTGTAGATGCCTAGTTTAAATTATATCTTCTGCTTAAATGCTTTACATCTTCTATCAAAATTGTCAGAAGTGATTGAAGCTTACCTTAACTCAGGGTTATTGTTGTTTTTTTATTGTTTGCAATCATTTAAAGTTTAGTTTCTGTTTCAAAATGTTAATGTCAAAGAATTTGTCTAGCAGATATTGGTTCATTTTCGTAGTTACTAAGCATTTAATAAATGCAAAGAAAACATCAAAAGTGTTTTATCGTGTTCCTTTTAATCATGCTAGGGATTGCTAGCCTCTTACCTGGACAGTGGTTTTGCAACAATGAAACTGTTCTGTCTATCAACAGAAATTCTGGAGAAGCTCGTGCATCTGCCGAAGGTCGAACTCAAGGTAAGCTATCTTTTTTTGAAATTCAAAGTAAGCTATCTTTTGCTTTTATGTTGGATCCTGGTCAGTTGTTTGGAACTCTAACTAGAATATTCTTTGCATGCGTGCAAGTTTAGCTAATATTGGCTTCAACAGTTTTTTTCCAGGGTTCCAACTTTAAATTCCACACAGTGGTTAATGTGATGGTGGATCAGATTGCAGTTGATGCTCCATCAGGAGCGTTAACTAATTCACCATTTTCGTCACAAGGATACAAGTTTCCTGTAAGATTTAGGTTGGTGTATGATTATCTTACTTACTCCAAATTAGTTAACTTGAATTTTCATTTTCTGTCTTCAAGATTGTTTTCCAGGTCTGACAGTGTATTACCATAATCTAGATATGACTATGATGATTGACTATTATGTTTTTGTGAATTCATGATGTGTCACTTTCTAAAGTAATTATTGGTATGTTTGGCTTTTCTAGAGTCCTTAATCAGCAGCATTTTATGTCATAATTCCATATTGTTAAACTTTGCAACTTTTTTGCATTTGGTGAACCAAAATTTTGAGAATTGATGTCTTGTAAGGTTATACTTTTTGTAGAAATAAAGCGACTTTGTGGCATGCAAAATATTAGTAGTTTGCTGTAAAATCAATAAAATATTTAATTTCGAGCAAGCGTTCTTATCTCTTTTGTGGACTTTCTTTCTCACTTCATAAAATTCCTTGGAATCTACCTATACCTAATCTGATCTGTATAAGTCTTGGATTGGTCATAGAAGTGGCTATGTGTTCTCATGTGGATTTGACTAGGGCTGACTGAATTTTTCGGGTTGGGTTCAAACAGTATTGATTTCTTTTTGACCCAACTTTACCCAACTCAGTTCTATACTTTGTTGGTCAAAATCTGGTTATAGCAGTCTTTTATATGTCTTGTGAGCAGTTTATGTTCTTGACTTGATGATTTGGATTATTTTGTTTGACCTTCTAATTTTATGCCTTTCCGTGTAAGCAATTTTTAGTTCTAAGCAGGTTAGCCTGACTTGTCTCACTTTGAATCTTCAATGCGCTCAAACATAAAAGTGATCTGTATGCTTAGGTTGGGTTAGCTTTATCAAAACAAGAAATATGTAGGACCGATTTGAACTGACTCAAATTGGAATTGGTTCCTCTTATTTGCCAGGTTTTCTTAGCTACAGTCATGTGGTACTGATAGGTGGTTCTACATATGGTTGTAAGGGATGGTTTGTTAAGTTTAAGATGTTGAATTTTATGTACCTTGTTATATTACTTCTTTCTTTGCTATTCTATCTTTGATATAGTGTCTAGCTTTTTTTTGAGGTACCTTGTTTCATTACCTTTTTTTGCCATTCTATCTTTGATATTGTGTCTAACTTGTTTACTTCATGTAATACATATTATGTACTACTTTATGTAATATCTCCTTTCGGTCAGTTTTTTTTTTATCTAACTGTCACATGCCATGGCAATTATTGATACTTTCTTGGTGATTTTTATTCTTGTTAGGTTCATTGTTAGGTTAGAAGATTTTAGAGCATAGTTAAGTAATAGATTTGAGGGGCATGATCCTCCATTGGGCTGTGAGTCAATTCAAGATGGCATTTTATATCAAACTTCTTAGCTCTCCCTTTCAGTGCTGTATGTTCACTTCAATTTCACAGTGTGGGGTGGGCTTGCATGTGTAATCCCTTAACGAGATGGGCTAGTATGGATTTTATTCACCCATATCCTCTTGTGTAATACTTTGCATTTATATGATATTATAACTTATACTATGTGTTAGCTTAGTTTTCTATCTATCAAATTTCATTGTTGTCAAAGACTTTTATACCTTTTAATTTGCATTATTGCGATGTAATTCTTCACCTTTTTAATTTTTGTGATTGAAAATACTACTTATTTCATCATATATTATTTATATTCATACTCTATTTATTTGGGGATGTGCATACATGAAATTTGTCAATTTACATATTATTCTTTTGATTCACATTATTTTTAGTGTATGCAAGCCTAAATATTATGCCTGATGCACCCTATCTATGACATGAGAATTTCAATTATTAACGGATTATTTTGTTTAGTAGTTTGTATAATTTATGGTTTTGTTGATTCATAAAACCCATCTTGGCCTCTAGTGTAGACAGTTGTAGTTTCCATTTTACTCTCTCTCGCTCTACTGTCATTGCCATATATGACCTTACTGTTATCACCAACGATGTGGGTTACTTGGCCTCTCTCGTTGGCGGTGACTGCTCCACTTTGCTAGTGATGGGGCTATACACGCCCTTCATTGTTGATCGCTATGGCCCATGTCCATCAATTTTCCTTAGAAAAATTAGAAAATTTGTAAAACAAACTGATAACCAATCTCATCCAGTCTAACTTAAATTTGTTGCTTAGACTCTTAGATTTCATCCCGTTTAACAAAGTAAATTACAATGGACAGTTAATGGAAGTGTGCTAGGCATGATACTGATAAGTTTGGGGTGTGCACAATGAAAAGGATGAGAACCTGGTTCATAATGCTGATAAGTTAAAATATTTCTCATTGTCATGTATGTGAATGCCTCTTTTATTACATATTTGTTGTGAGTTATATGCTAATACAGTGGGGAGCGGATGTATGTTTAATTCCTATAAGTCTGATGCAGGTATGTGATGACTATTATTTATCAAACAGCTGATGTTGTTGGTTTGGGGTTTTGCAAATCACATCATCCCTTGTTCTACATTTTTGGGCTTGTGTTGATCGGTAATTTTTGTTGGGGGGACTGGTAGATCATGAGTGGTTGCATTGAAAGCGATTGGCTTCATGTTTAGGTGTTTGATGGTTTTGTTGTGAAGTATATACCCTTCGGGGAAAAGAGTTTTTGTTGAATAGTTTTGCATGAACTCTTCAATTTAAAATTACTTCAAATTTTGTTTTTGTTTGTGTTATTATGATATAATCCAAATACGTGTTACCATTTAAAAAACTCAGAGGTCTTAATTGAAAAGGGGAAATTGGAGGATGAGGTTCTGAGTTTTTGGAATTGGTGTCTTGATTTTAATCATCTCTTCTTACAATATCACAGGAACTTCCTCTTATAAATTAGAACAAGTTTCAGAAATTTGCTTTACCTTGTTTATCCTGTTCCTATATAAAAGTCTTACTTGTCATTTATACTTAAATTGTCATCGTGGTAGTGTGTTGAAAGCTCTAAACTGTCGTTGCACCTTTTACAATGGTCCTTCCAGCTAGATTTTATTATTTGCCATGCAGAAGTTTTGAAGCTAGCTACCTCTAAAGACCTCACTTTTGATTACCATAAAAGCATTGATCTCATTCTGCACTTATTTCTTGTGTTATCCTAATGGTTAACTGAATTAGTTGGAATGAGACTAATATACCTGCATGGTAAACCTATTTGGCGTGTTGATCTTTATACTGCATGCATTTATTACTGCTAGCTCTCTTGTAATTTTCTAGGATGGTTGAAAGGTTTCACTTAACAGATACTTTTTGGTGTAAAAATGCTTATGGCAGTTACGAATCTGGACGCTCAGGCGACCTCATTGAGGTACCATTTGACTGTAGGGTTGACCCTCCGTTCCTTGGGTGATATTTCTTCTTACGCTTAACCATAAACAGTCTATAGTTTCTTGAATTTTGTTTTAAATTTCATCATCATTTTCTCATCCCATGCACCTCAGTTATGCGAAACCATGGATCGATCATGGAAATGGTGATTCGTATTGCCTTTTTATTCCTCACTCGCCAAAGCACCTGCAAAATTTATTTTCGAGGTCAAAGGCTTTTCAATCAGAAGAAGTTAATAGCAATGTGGGCTTCCACTATGTTTCTATGATTGTCTCGCTGAAAGAAGCTCCATGCATAATGGGCACGGCTCATGCACTTTTTATTGGGGGTTTCTCAATTGGAATAAAAGAGGTATAAATACTTCTTCAAGCTTAGTGAAGTTTTACTTTCTTATGTAAGTTAAATCAGGGTGATGGTTTTTCTTCTTTTAAATGTTTAATCAGCTGAATTTGACGCATAAATTTAATCAGAGCAGGATAGGTCTGACTGGGAATACAGGTACCTCCTCCTACTTTTCTTATTTTGGTAGTTAAGGAGGCATGTTAATTTTTTCATACGAGTTTTGTTGTTCCCATATTGTAGATTTGGACATATTTTGGAATGCTAAAGACCTTTTGCTGGTTTCTCTAATTAAGGAGGGTTCTGGCATCGGAGGCTTTGTTGAATATGATGTGAGACCTATTTTTGTAATCTACATTAATATAATAAGAAGCATGCCTTTTATGCACTTGCTCATTACATACATTTTCTTGGCTCCAGGTCAAAGTCCTGAAAGATCAAAGTTTTAGAGATAAAATTACTTTTGTACTCCCTTCCACTGGTATGATTTTATTATGCTCTTTTTGGTGTAGTGCAATCTGTCTCCTGTTTAATAGAAGTAATTGAGAGATTAGGAATAGGTCATTGATTATAAATATTTCTGAAATTTCAATTCATCCCTAAAATCATCCCCACACACAGCCCACCCACATGTGCATACACATGCAGATAGAAATTATAGCTGAAGAACCTATATCTGCATACTCATATAGCTTGTTATTCCTAAAAATTACATTTCTTGTTAGGTTTCTTGCTTAATTATTGCCTAAGAATAGATATGGGGTAGTAGCCTTGCTCTCCCTATAGCTGAATTGCTTGGTTTTACAGTATTTACAGGTTATACGTTTGAGGCATACAATTATTTGAGCTAGATTGCTATAATTAGTTAGTGTTCTACTTTAACATTATTAAATCATGAAAGGTATGTTAAGCAACTGTCTTCTTTATGCAAAACTACAGTTAAAGAGGTAAAGCACAGATTTACCTAATTCCTTTATCTTCTACAATGCTCCAACCTGGGCGACATCGCAAGGAAAAATGCCCAATTTTCTGCCCATGTGTGCAAACATGTGCACAGCCTTACTGCCTAGGACTCAATAGCAGGGACACGATGGTCCTTGCTAAATGTAAGAAGAGTTGGCAAGAAAACGTCCACCAGTAAACCCATTGCTAAGTTTCGTTGTGAATTGCTTGTTTATTATAGCGTAATTAGAGAATTTCAACTTAATCTCCTCTTGATACATCTCATCCATAGTTATTAACCATTTATTTATTTCACTGCATCATCCAAAGTCTGTGAGTTCATTTAGAAAAAAAAATAAATAATAATAATAATAAAATTAATCTTAACTCTAAACCAGCCCATTTTCTTAATTGCATTAGGCTTGCCTCTAATTTGATAAGGAAACTTAAACACTAGAAGCTTTTCTTGCATATTAACCTAGGCAATAATCTTATGAAGGTGTTGGTCCACTTTATCCTGTTCTCCTACTTGCTTCTGCTCTCGTGTTTGTAGAGCCTAAGCAAGCATATGGAGCTGCTTCTAGCCCTCTTCTTCAAAGGCTTGCAAGTTCTGTCACAGCATCAAATGTGTTGCTCTGCTCCTCATCATGGTGTTGGTCCACTTTATCGTTCGAGTTCCTATTCTCCTACCCGATTTTGTTCCTCCTTTTCCACAAGCTCCTTCACTTGAAACTCGCCACCACCCTACTCCAAAGTGTGACTTATTATGGCATCGTACTTCCCTTACCAACCTTATTCTCCACACTAACAACAACCTCTTCATTAACCTGGAGGAGGATTCTTTCTTGAGGTAAGCTTCCCTAACCCCATTCTCTACAGATTACTTGGTGTAATCAACATTGATACTCTTTTTTCTCTAGTTATGAGAGCTTCTTTTGTCCTAAAGGACTATAATCCTTCGAAGTTTGACCCCTACAAAGGTGATATAGATCCCTAGGAGCATATTCAGGGGTTGAAGCTGCAACTTTGTACTCGAGGCTCACCTATGCCATGAGGTGCCACCTGATTAGGCCTGTAAATGGGTCGGATCTTGATCCGATCCGATCCGTGATCCGAACCGATTATCTTATGAAACGGAATAAATTTTTGACCCGCACGATTGTTCCGAAAATCCGACCCGCTCCGTTTAAGTATTGCCGGGTCGGATCCGGGTCAATGCTGATCCGATCCGAAAAAAATCCGATCCGAAATTTATAAATATGAAATTATTTTACGTACTTATATATTTATTATTTAATTGCATATGTTAATTGTTGTTTTATTTTATGAAAGTTTTGAAATGTAACTCAGATTTATAATTATTAAAGAGGCTATTATAAATTATTTTAAGTGTAGTAACCAGGAAGTGTTTGTATTGTGAAATGAGATAAATAGCTACAGATGTTTTTTACCGTTAAGATAAAATATTTAGTGCTGTTTTAACAGAACTGCACTTTATTTTTTGTGTAATATTTTCATTCAACTGTTGGTTCTATGTTTTGTAATATTGTAATATAATGCTGATGTCAGTGATATGATCTTTAAATATTTATATATTATCCTTATATTTTCTACTACAACGGATTTATATTGTAAGTTTTAGTAATCAAAATTTTATTTAAAAATATAAGAATATATATACAACTAATAGTTGTAGTCATTGAAAAAATAGTGTTAAATTATGTAAAAAAAGTTTCGGGTCGACCCGAAATCCGATCCGAAAATCCGAACCGTGGCGGGTCATGGAACGGATCTGGGTTGACCTCGATCCGATCCGATTTTTAATCCGATCCGGATATATTGGAATCGGATCCGGGTCGGGGTCAACCCGATCCGGATCCGATCCGTTGACAGGCCTACACCTGATGGTTTCTACCTTTAAATCCTCTACCTTCTCTTGGTACATGGGTTTGCCAGTATTGTAGGAATGAAATGCATGTGAAGTTTAATTTGCAAATAAATAATAATTAATTAGAAAATTATTTATATTATACATAAAATATTTTCTAAAATATAATTTGTTATAAATTAGTTTTTAAATTCAAAAACTTAAATTATTTTAAAATTAACAGTAAATCAGAATGACTGTTAAATAAGAATTTATCCAATTAGATTAAAGTAGTAAATTAAAATTCAACAGGTTAGATTCGAGATTTTAGAAATTAAGGACATATATTTCACAAACAAATCTAACAGTTAGTTATCTCTCAAATGAATATATGGTCTAATAATTAGTGCAGAACAATAATCTAGATGAGTAAATAGTTTTTATGAACTCAAGAATCAATAAATTAGTTAAATTTGATGTAAGCTTATACTTTGATGTACTTTGACTGAAGAGCAAACACCAATGTGTAATTTCTTATGTAGTTTGGGCGATGAAGCAATCGGGCCTAGCTCGTTACAGGATGTCGGTAGGCTTGAGCTATTGCACACAAGATGAGAGTAGACTATGAAGCATGGATAGTTTAAAAAATCACATCGTGTCCATGATACTGGAGGACACGTGAAGATATGCAGGGACATTGTGTCAGACATGGGACGTGGGGTGTTCTAATAAATAATATTAAAAAAATTATAGGATACTTTTTATACTCACGAGGACAATTTAGGACACTTCTGAGATACTTTTAAAACACTTATAAGATGTATGACACATTTAAAATATAGGACACTTTTTGGACATATATAGGATAGAATTGAATACATTTAATATTAATATTAAATTTATTTATTAATATTATAATATTGTAAAAATATTAAGTATAAAACTAAAATCTATGATTCTATGGACACATTTACCTCCTTTTTGTTCTTATTATTAATATTTAAAATTTTTTAGTATTGTTAAAATTTTATATCTAACGAAACTAAAATTTTATCTCTTATTATTATTATTATTAAAATTTTACTTAATATAAATCAAAATTCTAAGTTAGTTAAGGTAAATCAAATTTCTTCCTTCTTCACTGCCCTCGAGCCTCAAGAAAATGAACTATTCATAAAAAGTTTGGAATTCTAGTTTCACCTAACCTTCTGTCATCCTCAGTATCGAGAGCACTTACCTCCTCTTATTGTCATCTTCACCATAGTTGTCCTGGCAAGCAAAAATTGTATTTTCTTATTCTCTTGCTCACTTTACAAAGTGAACCCTTAATCTATATCTCAAATTTCTTTAATATCAACATCTTTTCTCAAGTTCTTATCTTAATTCTATGAAACTTCTGTGCTCACAAGTTATTTATACTTAAAAATTTAATTTTGTTTTATGTTTTAAGTATTTTTAAGTACACGTGTCATGCCGTGTCTGTGTCACATATTTTGAAAAGTTATGTCGTCGTATCGCATCATATCGTATTCTTGTGTTTCCGTGTCATGTCCTTACTTCATAAGGAGTAAATTAGTCGATTGTGGCAAGCGGGCGCTTTCTATTATCCCTGCTTATTGGCTTGAACCGGTCTGGTCCAGTTCGAGATTGGTCGATTCTATCCTCCACTATTGATCCACCGATTTGGACTAGTCGGTTTTGGACCAGAATCAAAACCATTCTGGTTTGGAAAAACTAGTCTGGAATCGAACCTGTTGTGCCGATCCAAAATCATATTAAATTGATTTTTTTTCACATCAACAAAGTTCTATTTCTGGAAAATAGGCAACTCTACAATCAAACACCAAATATTGCATCATAGTCTCATCATGAATTACATAGAGCAAATTAAGAAACACTAAAAAACACAAAATCAAGTAAATCCTAAAAGCTGCTTACCCAGATTAGAGATAGGTGAGGATAAGAAACTAGATCTAAGAGCTGGTGAACTTGGTAACAGCCTTTGTACCCTTAGAGATAGCGTGCTTAGCGAGCTCGCTGGGAAACACAAGGCGCAGTTTGGATCTCCCTAGGGTGATCATCGGCTTCTGGTTGTAGCATGCTAGGTGAGACTCCTCTTGGGCGAGCTTCTCGAAGATATCGTTGATCAACGAGTTCATGATGCTCATTGCCTAGCTCGAAATCTTGATATTAAGGTGTACTTGATTCAGGACCTTAAAGATGTAGATCTTGTAGGTCCCACTTCCTTTCTTGGCCTTCATCTTCTTCTTGTTCTTGTCACCGATGGATCGTCACTTCTTCAATGCTAGTAGCCGCTTCTCAGCACAAATCTACTTCTCGGCTGTCGCCTTCTCGGCCTTCTCGGATGCTTCCGACTTCTTTTCCTTCTACTCCGTCGGCTTCTCAGCAGCAGGCTTCTTTTCCGCCTTCAGCTCCATTAGATCTCTGCAAGTGGTTATCTTTGATCGGAGAGGAGTGTGGTTCTCGTATTAAATTGGATTGGACTAGATCAATCCAATTCAGAACTCGATTTGGTTTATTTTTTTATGTTTTTTTAAAGTAAAAAATAACTTTTTAAGTTGATGTGAGAATAAGAAGAAGAAAGTTAATCTTTTTGTATAAAGTAAAAGATTAACACAATTTAAATTACAAATTGAAGTACATATACCTCACTTTGAAACATAACAAAATACTCGTTTCGAAATTTTAAACTCTTTCTCAGAACTATTGTTCTTGAATTCATCCACAAAATTATATTATTGATTTCTTTTTTTTACCCCAAACTAATTTCCTTAAAGCAGGTTAGCATATGCAAGGATATTGCTATAAAGAGTTTCAATAATCCCCAATTAATCTCCTGTTTTGTAAAAAAGTTGATTTTGTAGTAACTGTTGAAACTTGTGGTGTAAGTATGTCTTGAGGCATGGCAGCTAACACTAGAAATTTGCTTGATTGCACCTTTCCACTATGACAAAGTACTGGTGTTATCATCAGTATTGGCTCCGAAATCTTGATAAAAATGAAGCTCATTCAAGTTCATTGGTTCCTTCTCAGCATTTGGATCTAATGTTCTCGATATGGTGGTCGTCCGCAGTCACTTTTCTGTTACCTCCCTCATCACACTGAAAATTTCCTTTTTCTTCCCTACTCCCGGTTCCTAGCTTTATCTTGCCTCTATTTCTAGCTTGTTGTGTATTAAAGAGCAAACGTTTCTTGGCGAGTACTATGAGCAGATGCCTTTTGGGTTTCTGCATCCCTCTCCAAGGACTCCGTATATTCTAAGGAAAATTTCAATAACTTTTTTTTTCGTAGCGGATCAAGGAAAGAAGCTATGCAATATAAAGGTGGTATTATTTCCTAGTACTTCTTGAATTTTACTTTTATTTTGGAAACAAAATAGCTAGTGATGGATTGTCACAAAATTCAATAAATTTTTGAGATATTTGAAAAGTGTACCCTAAAAATGCAAGAGGCGTTGGGGAGTAGCAACTAGAAAATTGTTTTGTGACCTCTTTGAATATTGTTAATAATTAAAAAACTTTTTAAAGAAAATTTTAATCTAATGGACTTAATTAATAATTTTCATTTAAAGTATGTGAATTGTAGAAAGGTATAAGTATCCTTCATAAGGTAACACAAAATCTATCAACCGATAGAGTGAATTCCATCTAGTGTTAAATGGTAAAGCAAATTTGGTACAATTCTTACCATTATGCTAGCAAACCCGTTTGCAGCCTGATCGTACATGCGAGTTGTGAATTCATTTTGTTATATACTTGATTCTATTAATTATTAAGTTATATGTAGAAAATGCTTTAAATACACATAAATTTATAATATGATGGCATGCACAACGAACATAAAATAAAGTATCATTTAATATGTCTTATGTACTGAGATAAATAGTTAACCATGAGATTATTATTCGATGCATTGTTTAAAGTGTTGGAAAAAATTTTACCATCAATAATCAATATTTTGTACATATTTAAAATGTAGTTAAAAATAGTTATGCATGTATGGGATTCGTTAAGTGGATCAGGTGTCAGGATTCGTTTTTGTATCCCCCATTTGTCGTTGATCTAGAGGCATGCCACGATCTTTCATTGCTACTAGTCCATATATCTCATGTTAGGCTTACCATGCACGTAAGATTTCTTAGATATTTTATTAAGGTTGTCCGATATTCTTCATAGATGTCCAAGCACTCCTTCAGTGTATGTCTTAATATTCGTTGATAGGTAAGTTGTACATATTCGATCATATACTCAAGATAGCCCTTCTCTTCATAAATAGTCAATGGTTGTTCTGTTTTTGAGAACGAAACGGACCAATGCATGTCGCACCTTGTCGTCACGAAACATCCAAAGTTCAGTACTAATCGTGCGTGTTTAGTAACCTTCGCAACGGTTTGGCTGTAGATTGTTGGCACGATTGTTCGTCAAAATTATGACATTTTACCAAGTATTTTTTGAATGTACTAGTTCCCTCGCCCGCACCTCTAAATTTGTTTTTTACTTATCTTTTAAACTGCAAATTGATCAATTTTGTTGCTGATAATATGTAATTGCGTATTAATGTTAAAAAGTTCTCATATCTTGCTACGTTTTACTTCAAGCTTGAGTTGCAGTTCTCGACGATTGCATTAATGGGTTGGCTCCAGTATTCCCCTGCAGCTCCGTTATTATACGCGGAGGTTGTTCTCGATGAAAGTTTGGATCGATGGGCTGACCTTCAACTTCATTATAGCACACATTTGAAAATATCTGGGAACATTCAACAATTTCTTTCATCATTCGCACTAGCAACCATGAATTCAAAAAGATTTGAAAATTTTTAAGGGAGAGTTCTGAGAAGAGGCTTACAGCTTGGTGGGGGGAATAATGAAACCAAAATACGATTATTTATACACATTCTAAGTCATATTTTTTTTATGACGTGTCTGCAACATTCATGTGAACCTTACCTTGCAAACATTCAAATGAACGTTGCCTTGCGAATGATCAAATGAATGCTACCTTGTGAACGGTCAAATGACCGCTGAGAGATTTCGAATTTAAATGTTAATTAATAGTGATAAATTATATTTAGGGTTGAGGATATCATTAAAAAATAAAATAAATTAAAAAATTTATGTAGAGGGGCCTAAAAAGTTTAAGAAAACAAATAAGTGGGTTCTGTGGAAATTGATCATGGGTTCCACTGGCCCACCCAACCCTATTACTTGGGGCTCTCTTTGTAGTAAAAATCAAGCAGCTTTAACTCTTTTGAAGCTGATTCAATTAAGTGAATACGCCGAACACCTGTTTTTGATCTGAATAAAAAAAATTTGGCTTCAAGTCATTTTAAAGCTATGAAGTCAAAACCATCTACAATTTAGATTCAAGTGAAGCGGCTTCATTTATCCAAAACCACATCAAATTCTAAATCAGATTCTTCTTATTCCAAAGCTAAATTTGCTACCAAATAGGCCCTAAACACATCGTCCAAGGCCAAAAGTTAGCCGGCTAGCATACATAAGATGAAGGAATTCAATAATCCTAAGAACAAGTTCCTGGCCCGCCAGAACTGCATCCAAGTAGCACATCAAGTACCCAAGATGAAGGAATTCAATAACCCCAAGAGCAAGTTCCCAGCCCAAGTAGCACATGGGAACATGGTGCCATGCTCATGGATGTGGTGAATTATCTTGTTTTATTTTGTAATTGTAAAATTAGTCACATACCAAGAAGTATGAATGGTGTTGCTGATTACTTGGCTAATAGAGCTATAGTTTCTAATTTTCTTTGGGTGAGAGGAATGCCTTTCCCCATGGAATGTTCTTGATCTCCTCTAAGGAGATGCTACATGATGTATGATTGTAATAGTTTTTGGTTTTATTACATAGGCCTTTGCCAAAATTCGAGAAGGGGGAGTTCTTAAGATATCTAGTGGTGCTATGACATTGATGGTCATTTTTGATAAGATGGTCATTTGTACACTTTGGAGTGGTGTACTGAAACTAGGGGAGCGGTGTGCAACATTTCTTTGTCTATTCTGAACAAAGATTTGGCATTTTCAATTCAGTTATAGTAGCTAGAAAGGCTTAGCTATTTTGATTAACCAGGGGCTCGTTTGCAGCGAACACACCGTCATGCTGTGGTTCTATGAGAAGTGCGTGTTGGGTAACTAGAAATATCTTTCCTTTGACAAGGCAACTCATTAGTCGAAGAACACTTTAAATTACATTCATTCTGACTTACGAAGATTATTTAACGTTGCTTATAAAGGAGGAGCTAGTTACATGTTGACCTTCATTATTGAATGTTTGAGGAAGGCTTCGTTTATTTTCTATTAGTAGAAGTCAGATGTTTTCAAAACATTTAAAAACTGGCTTAACAGAATTGAATGATTCACTACAAAGATGAAGTAATTGTTCAATCATATGTGTCAATAGGCCACAAAAGAATGGCATTGCTCAGTTATTTAAGACACCCAATCCGATTTTTGCAAACACTTGGTGAATCCTTGGTTGAAGGCATTGGTAAGTGGTCAAATGAATTCTTTGATATCTTTGAGCATGTGACCTATTCTGTTCGAGCGAAGAGAACTCCTTTTTGTTTCACTTACTGTAACAAACTATGTACTCTTACTCTCTTATTAAATTAGTGAAGCTTTTCCTTCGCCCCAGTGATGGTTTTCTTGTAATAGTTTCTACTTGAATCCTGGTGATCGTTGTCTTCTTTTTTCTTTGTTCTTGTTTTGCTTTGGCCATTGTGTGGTTGCTATTTTTGGTTTGAAATTTTCAATTTGTCAAAAATCTCTATACCTAGTCTTTGGGGATTCTCAAGCTCAACAGAATTATTAGGCTTAATCCATCCATAACCTCTTCAGGGATCCTTCGCATTCAGCAACTTGACAAAATCCGTGGATTCATCTAATGGACACCTTTTGACCTGAATAACTGAATTAATCAATATGAAATTTATCCACTCTTCATCAAAAAGAAAATTTGTATTCATTATCCTTTATTAAGTTTTACAGACAATAAATTGGGCTCCCAGAAATTGGCTAAATTTCATCTATCTACTAATTTACACCTATATTCCAGAAAAATCATGGACTTCGATTAAAATTTGAACAGATAACAAATTATTTGGTAATATTGTAATAAGTAAATTTTGCAAATAATGAAAAGATGTCAATTGCATCTGGGTCTCTAGGTAAGGGACTTGTTGCATGTGGATCCAGATTTTGAAAGCATCTTATGTAGGTCCGAAATGTTTTTTTTCTTTACATATGGATTTTTGAGATTTGTTGCCATTCATAAGTCATTTCGTTTTTATGGAATTTGAGAACTCTATGCGGCCTTTATTTGTTCTTAAAAGATCATTATGTAACTCAACAGTTCATATATGATGTTATGTTGGGCCCTCAAATGATTTTCCTTTTTCCATGAGAAGATATATTTATCCTTTTTTCTTGAAATGAGAAGTTATATTTGTCTTTAGTCAATGGTTTAGCATGTAACTAATCATGACAGAGGTAAAAGTGGAGTTTTAGTGGAAGGACACATATGTAACATGGCTTTTATCGGAGGACTTGCATCCCAAGATTTAATTTCTTTGACCTGCATGTAATGTCGCTCTATCATGGTGATGTGGCAGTTCTATTTACCCCTGAAGGTAAAAATAAAAAGTGAAAGTTCTATATAGACCTTTGGATCCTTCTGTTTTGCATCGGTCACTCCTACCTCTGAGAAAAAAGTGATGACGGCTTTCCTTTTTGTTTTTTGGAAATTTTCCCCATCTGATCATCTCGGACTCAGACTCAAATGTGATTATAATGCTGATTTCTCTATGGCAGGTCAAAAAGCTGAAGTAGATGTGAGCTATGAGCATGAAACAACAGCTGCTCTAGTAGGAGCTAGTAGCATTACATGGAGTGCAGTTATTCTCTGTGTCTTTGTCTTGATCATAACTATTATTATTTTCGTTAAGCTACTTGATCGACCGAGAAGAACTTCGAGCAAATCGGTGGCGACATCAATGCCAGCAGCCCCTACCTCATCAGCCATAACTCGCCTCTCAACCCCAGAGCCCATCTCAGCCAATGCCAATGTTCAGTCATCCCCACGGACTCCGCAGCCATTTGTAGACTACGTGAGGAGAACTCTCGATGAAACTCCTTATTATCGACGAAATGGTAGGAGAAGGTTTGATCCGCAACGCACTTACTGAATTTAGCTTTTTCTGTAAATAGGAGCACTAAATCATGGTCAGGGACAAATCTGGAGCCTACTTTATTTATCGTGTGGAATGTTATTCTTCAGGATTTTGTACTTTGTTTATTACATATGTAACCTAGCTTAAAACGCCTGTAAATTTTACTTATTTACAGGCAAATATTTAAAAAAATAATTTAGATGCCATTAGTCTATTACTGTTGCATTTTTGTTGACATTCTACACAAGAGGTTTTTCTCTAATCATGCATTTTGAGGCCTTCATCTGTATTCTTGTATTATTCTTGTGAAAATCATAGCTATCAACACCTATGTTTCTTTGAACAATTTCTATCTATTTCTGGCCACATATTAGCAGATAAAATTTTACTTATACTTAACTAATTATAACTTTCTTATTTGTTGGGAATTGATGATAGACTTGGCATGACTCATCAAGATAGTCTCTAAATGTTGTTGGCACTCTATTTTGAAGAGACTCTAATTTTTAGTCTACTAAGAACATTGTTGTATTTCATGTTCTACTTTTTTTGTGAGGATTGGTGCTTCTATGATCATCGCTTCTTATTCTTCGTCTGTAGTTTTGTTATTTTTCTAATGGATTCAAAGGCTTGGATAAAGACATGTACGTCCTACTCATGAATGATTCTGCGGCAGAACAGGTTCTTTAATTTTTGCTCATGCTTACACCTTCACCACTTTCATGAATATATTTAGGTTCTCTTGTGCCTTTATCTAGCAATTCTATGATTCCACCTTCCCATTCTATAATTCAATCTGGCACTTTCATTTTACCTTTCACTTTCATGCTTCTACTTGGTAATACTTTGCTAGTATGTAGCTCTCATGCTTAGTCGCAACTATTTATGCTTGTACCTAGAACTTTCATGAATTTACTTTCGTCTTTTTTGCTTATTCGATGCCCTCGCATACTTATACCCAGCATTTCTATAATTCCATCCACTCTACACGTTTATACATGTACTTATATGTGCCATTTTTGTTCTCATGCCTTGCATATATATGCTTGTACATAATAAAATTTTGCTTGTAGTTAGCCTTCTACTTAGCACTCGTTTTCTGTAGATCCTCTTCTGTAGATTTTTGCCAACGTCTGGAAGTTGCAAACTAATTTTGGTACCAAAAGTTAGTAGGACTTAGGTCGATAATGCAGATTAATCTTATGAATTATATTCTAGATCAACGTTTTGACACTCAGATTTAGTGTTTGAAAAAATTACATTGCATGTTAGCCTTCTATTGGAAAAGATAGAATGGTAAAAATAATGAAACAAACTTACATTCAGCCTCCATCCAAACTGGATTATTATAAGCAATTGGTTTAGTGTTTAGCTTCAATCTCCATCCAAGATACCTAATTACAAATGATTGGTCGAGTATTTTAGCTAGAATCTCCATCCGAACTATTTATAATAGATAGTTGGTTGAGTGTTTTAGCTCTAAACTTACATTCAAATTATACCAAATTCCGTTCACTTCAAAAATAGAAGGGGTTAGACAAGAAAACAAAGAAAAAATGAGTAGAAATCTTAATAAATATATTCGTACTTTACATAAACATCCTAGAAAATAAAAATGAAGTAAAATGTTATTTTTTGTTCTCTAGGATTTGAATTGTTTTGTTTTTGATATGATAAATTAAATATGTAAGCATATTTAAGAGCAAAATTAGTTCAATAATATTAAAATAATTGAGATTATTAAAATTAATAAAATTTAATAATACAATATTTTTAGTAGAAAGAAACCTTAAAATAAAAGCTGAAAAATTCAAGTTTCCCTCCAAAAAAAGAAAAAGAGACCATCTTTAATGAGCAAAGTCTTGCGCCCGCCCATGAAATCTGCTATTTAATGTCCCTTCTTGTTTCTATCATTGTTTTTTAGAGATAGAAGGTAATTATACTTCACCTCTTATTTAGAGATGAAGACATGCAATTAATGCTTCCTTTGGGAGTGAAGAATGTAAATTTAAGATGTGAAAAATATGTGGGAAATTGATCTATTCAATCCTGCTCTTTTGTGTACTATTTTATGTCACATTTGTTCATATATAAAATTAATAGATGGATAGTAAATTAATTCAATATGGTATGTTTGTGAACTTCAAAATCTCCCAAAATTATTTGATTCTCCTTTGAACAATCTTACAACTATAACTCAGCAGCCGCATGAGCCATCCATCACCAGTGATCCCCACATGAGCATTTCCGTTCTTTCAAGCAATGAAACCCAGTAGAATCCCTAACCCAAATCTCTCTCCCTGCAACAAATGAAGCAAACTTCAAAAACTCGTGACAGTCCCCACACAATCTAATGTTCTTCACAACCCTCACAGCTTCCCTCGACCCACCAGCCATCAGAATCCCATAAGTGGCAGCCAGTTTAGCACTGTGGTAGAACAAGAAATCCCTCTTCTGATACTCCTCAACCTCATGCAGCACAAAGCTTGTATCTGGCTCATACCCGGCCCTCATGCACTCCACAATCAGAACCTCCAACGCTGCACTAATGTCTTTGCATTCAGGGTGAGACTTGTCCCTACAGAAAAAAGAGTTCACTGAATTCCGGCCAACGGTCCAGCTTCGCGCCGGATTCTTCCTCACCCCCCTCGCCCGCATCTCCTCCCTCACCTTTTCAGAGCAATGCCATCTACCAGAGGCGGAGAAGAGGTTCGCGATGAGGATGTAGGTCGACGGATCATGAGGCTCCAATGCAAGGATACTCCGAACTACCTTTCTTCCGAGCCTCGAATCAGCTTTGGTTCTGCAGCCATCGAGCATCGCCCGCCAAACGGTTGCGTCCGGCTCGAAAGGCATGGTGCTGATAAGCTTCTCTGCCTTATCGGAACAGCCCCAGTGGCCCAAAACATCAACCATGACAGCATAGTGCTCAGGAGCTGCCTTTATGTCGTGAAAATCTGACATTGAATGAAACAGTCTTTCACAAGTTTCAACAGAGTTTGAGCTTGTATGCTTGCAAGCCGAAATGATCAATGAGAAGGAGAGAGCATCAGGCTCCATGCCTCGAATCTCCATTTCTTTCCAGGCTTCTAAAGCCTTGTCGCCGAGACGGAATAGAAGGTAAGCATTAATCAATGTGTTCCACGAGATTATGTCATGTCGGAGCATTTGAGAGAAAGAAAGTAAAGCATCCTCCAAGAAGCCACATTTTGCATACATGCTGACAATTGCATTGCTCACTCCTATATCAGATAAGAAACCAGCTTTTATAGCAATCCCCTTCACTTGCCTACCCATTAGACAAAATCCCAGTGTTCCACTGACTCCAAGAATATTAGCCAGTGCGAATTCATCCATGATCAGATCCTCTCTTTCCAGCATTCTGTGAAAAAGAGATAAAGCTTCTTCAGGCTGCCCATTCTCAGCATAAGCATGGATCAGACTCGTCCAGGTGATCAAACTGCTTTCGAGGCTGCTTCTACTCTCAAAGATCCTTCGTCCGTCTTCCAGCCTACTGCATTTAGCACACATGTCTACTAATGCAGAGTTAATCAAATCACTGAGTTCACACCCTGACTTTATGATAAACCCATGAATCTGCTCGCTCTTCTTCCTATCAGACATCAGAGCACAAGCTTTTACTACACTTGTCACTGTAAAGTCTGATAACTCCAGCTCATCCTCCAAAATCTCCTGGAAGAGCTCCAGGCCCTTTGAACCATGACCATTTTTACAGAATCCAGCTAAAAGGGCATTATATGAGATATGATTTCTTTCAGGCATCTTATCGAAGAGGTCAACAGCTGATTCCACCAGCCCAAATTCCATATAACCAGCAAGCATTCCTGTCCATGAGATCACATCCTTCACAGGCATTCCATCAAAAACATTTACTACATCCTCTATTTGACCAAATCTAGTGTAGAAATGCAGAAGAGCATTTCCCACGCTCAAATCTAAGTCCAGACCAATTTTAAGTGCATGGGTGTGAATCAACTCGCCTTCTTCCCCGTCGAAGCCGTCCGCAGCAGCCCTCAGGAGGGTGGATAACGAGAATTTGTCTCCGTGCTCCCCATAAGCAATCATCTTCCTGAAGAGTTCCAGAGCTTCTGTGTGTCGGCCGTCCTCAATCAGACCCAAGACCACAGCGTTCCATGAAGAAACATCTCTCTCAGGCATTCTATCAAACATCTCCAACGCAGAACCCACATGTGCACATTTGACGTACATACCCATCAGTGCATTTGAGACGTGGGTGCAGCTACTGTGATTGGTTTTGCATGCCAGAGCGTGAAGTTGAGAGCCCAGATGGAAGTTGGCCTGCCTGATGCAATTCGTAGCTACGGCGACCAAGGTGTACTCGTTAGGTTCGATGCCAGTTTGCCTCATCCGATTGAAGAGGCGGGCTGCTTCGCTCTCCATGCCCATCTTAGCATAATGGGAAACAATGGAGGTAAAGGAGGCCACATCAGGGAAAGGCATTTCATCGAGCACCTGGCAGGCATCTGAGAGTTGGCCGAGCTTGAGATAAGCGGTGATGACGGAGTTGACGAGGCGAGTCTGATCGCGGTGGTCGCCGGATTTGACGATGGCGGCATGAAGAGATTGACCAAGTGCGAGGTCCCGGTGCTCCCAGGCGAGGCGGAGGAGACTGCGGAGGTGGTCCGGGTGGTCAATGCTGAGATGGGGGAGTAGGTGAGAGGGATGGAGAGGACGAAATGCGGCTGCGGTGCTCGCCGGCGGCGATACGATCGGAAATGGAGTGCGTAGGGAGTCGGAGAAGCGCGGCAGGTTAGGGTTTGCGGCGCCGCCGGTGGAGGCGACAGCGGAGGGGAGCGGGATGAGGGCGGCTGCCGCCATTAAAGCTCTTATCCCCTCCTAAAAATGGGGTTTTTACACATGTGATAAAAACAATTCTCATATTTACTTATTAAGCATTAAAATTAAATATTACTCAACTATTTCTAATTTTACAAGTCAAACACTTAAATTGTAAAAATATTTAAATCTGTTAACTTCATTAAATATCATTAAATTAGAACCCATCACCCCCTTGGGATTTACTAACTCGAAACATCAACCTTTAAGATCCTACGATTCTCTCTAAGTTTTCATCATCATAAGTGGGATGAATAGTCATTGAGCCACGTGATCATAATCGAAATCGTCTTGAGCTTTCGTTAATCTCCAGCTTTTTCGATCATCTCCTAGGTTGATTGACTTCTGTGAGCAGCTACCCGATGTGGCCATTTTAGGTTGCTTCTAGTTCCTTGAACTATCGAATATGAGGTTTGAGGTGGTTCTTTTAGGTCAAGTTAGAATGAGCCAGCTCGAACTCGAATCGAGTTGATACAAGCTAAGTTTGAGCCATACCTGGCTCAGCTCGAACTCGGATTATTCTCACCCCTATTCTTGATCATACCATTGAGTTTTGCCGGCAGCAGACATATTGCCCTCTACTCCATCAGATACTGCAAATATTATAAAAAATACATAAAATTATGGGATTGTTTGGTTGGAAGATAAATTTGGGTAAAAAAAGATAAAATATTTTATTTTATAAAATTAATGGGAAAGAGATTTATTTTAATATTGAGAGATGTGTAAGATGTGAAATAAAGTTAATTTTAAGGTTGAAATTTGTGTTGGATGTAAAATAAAGTTATTAAAATTTATAATAAAAAAATATTATTATTATATTTTTCTGCCCAATTTTGAGCATTTGCCAAACAATTTCAATGAAGTAATAAAATCATGAAAATGTAAAATAAACTGTGAACACAAAATACAATATATCTATCTATCTATCTATTTATCAATGTGGATGTGCTTTTAATAAAGTTACTAAAGAACCAGATTATTACCTATGAGAATGAAAAAAAAATGCAACATAATTGTGTCATTTTAGATTTGACGATAGTTCGATAAATGTTGTTTCATGCACGTATGATAGTTTAGAATTTTTACATTTTTTATATAAGAACTCTAATCATTTGAAGATTAACTTGTTACCTTTCATCATGCTCTTCAACTTCAGCCTCATGTGATGATGTTTCATGACTATGATTGATAATTTTTATAATGGGGTTTTTACTCGTATGACACAAAAAACTTTAATATTTACTTATTAGACACCCTAAAGTTAAATATTACATGACACACACTTATTTATTTTAATTTTACAACCAACACACTCTAGTTAAAAAATCCTTACATTTTATTTAAGTAAATCATACTTAAATTATGTTTTAACTTAAATAAGGTTCATAGGAATAAAATCTAACCCCTTTTGTATCTTAAATTAAATCTAATCGTTAAGATGAGCATCTAACGATTAGATTTAAAATATTCTACATAAATAATAGATTTAAATAGTTTTTAACATGTAAGATTTAAGTTAAGGTGCACCGAGAGTTAGATTTTATTCCTATGAATTTTATTTAAGTTAAAACATAACTTAAGTATGGTTTACTTAAATAAAATGTAAGGATTTTTTAACTAGGATGTGTTTGTTGTAAAATTAAAATAAATAAGTGTGTGTCATGTAATATTTAACTTTAGGGTGTCTAATAAGTAAATATTAAAATTTTTTGTGTCATACGGGTAAAAATCTCTTTTATAATTTGATTCTGTGTTGTTAGCACTTATTTATTCTGCCACTTAGTTAATTCCTTTTCTTTTTTGATCTTATTGCGTATTTATCATTCTAATGAAATCAATGAGATCAACAATATGTTCATCTTTATATTCTAAAATCCAGGAGTCAAATGATAATGATACGTTTTAGTATGCTCCCTTACTCATAATTGCCTGTCTCATTGAAGTCTTTTCTAGCCCCTTATTATTTATGTGGTATAGGTAATCATATAACTAAGAGGATGTATTCGATCTCCAAAATGTTCTCAAATTTCAATTCAGGTATGTATTAGCGTCAAATCAAACGACTTCAGGTTCTTCCTTAAATGTCTAATGCGTATTCTGTGTCTTGCTCCCGAAACCTCCATCGTCACAACCTGTTTGAAACCTTTCTTTATATCAGATATAAATGATGGAATTAGAACGCTTGGACCCAAAGCAACCATCAAATGAACGAAAAACCACTAGTAATTATCTTTGTGTTGTATGAATTAAAACCTCTTAAAAAAGCGAAAGTAACAACTATGGCTCTCTCTCATTTGTTTTAAAATGAAAATAGAATCCCATAATTTATGAATTAAAATAGTAAAGATATAATTAGGCATAAGAGCTACAAACTAGAGGAACTCAATTACAAATAAAATTAAGAAAAATTACTTTTAAGTCCATATAATTATGATAGTTATTTAAAATATGTTGTTTATAGCCAAATTTAAAGTTTGCATGGTCAAATTTTAAATTAAATTCAGTATAATAATTTTTTTACTTTTTGAATACAAATAAAATATTTAAATATATATATTACTTTTTTGATAATATATGGAAATATATATTAAAGTCAGAAATAACTGTGACATTAGCAACTTCCCTCTAAATGAGTTTGAATTTCAAATTTCAAAATAAAAACTGTATTAATAGATATGTTTTCATGATGATTGTTTATTGATCCAAGGGAGCTATTTAAAATTAGGGAAAGGTAAGGGACCTATTTGAAAATAGGAAAAGGTGCCTGGGAGTATTGAATTTGAAAATGTTTTTGAAATAAAAAATTTGTCAGTCTTTTTTCATGACAATTTTAAGAAAAAAATATTTTTGCAAAAAAATTTAATTTGACTGCAGTTTAAAAAGTATTAAATAATAGATGATAAGTTATCTAAAAATCTTTAAAATTTATTTAAAAGAAAATTTTATATTTTAAAATATTTTATATTTCAATGCTTTGAATCAAATATACTTTTATTGTTTTCATAGGTACATTGTAAAATTCAAGATTAATGTAAACCAATTAAATCTTCAATTATGATGAGGAAGCACATAAATGTATATTTAATTTACATAAAAATAAGGAAATTTAATTTCAATTTTTAGTATTATTACTGCAGTCATTTTTATCAGTGTTTAACTAGTCAAAACTTTTTTATTTAAATTATTTTATATCATAAATCTAAATTTAATCATTGACATTCATTTCATGCAAAATTTCTTAAATGTCATTATTTATTATTTTTATTTCTTTCAGTCTTCAATCTTTTTGTACCTTGAGCTTATGCATAAAAGAGCTTTGATGCCTCTAATAATAGTCATGAAAAATAATTTTTTTTTTTTTTTAATTTTTCATGTTTTTTTTTTAAATGCACTCAACTGATTTTTAGAAATGAGTGAATTGTAAATCATAAATAAAATACTTAAAACTTATAAATCATAATATCTGAAAAATTCATAAGTTTTAAATATAATAATATTTAAAATTTATTATCTTTTAGGTATTGTATGTATAATTTATAATTTTTTTTATTACATAACATTAAGGGTTTGTTTGTTTGTAAAGTTAAATTTAATAAGGTTAAAATTAAATTTGGATAGAGATATTTTTTTATTAAAAGTTGTGAATGATGTGAAATAAAGTTAATCATTATGTTAAGATATGTGAGGGATGTGATATAGTTGGTTATTATGTTGGGATATATGAGGGATGTGATATAAGTTAGTTATCATTTTAGTAATGTGTGTAGGATGTGAAATAAAGTTAATTTTTAATATTAAATTTTATGTGTGATGTGATATTTCTGGTTAAAATTAAAGCAGATTAATTTTTAACGGCCAAACAAACAGGGCCTAAAAGGTTTAAATGGAAAATATTTGAGTGGCAAATGTGTAAAAAACATTTGTGTGAACTGCATGTAACAAGACAAGGCATTAATTAGTGAAAATTACAAATTCCTCCCTATAATGCACGTTCATAGAAATTATTGGGGCGTCATATCAATGTGCCAATGAAAGCAGACCTAAATGTAAATGTCCACCCTATAAATTGTGGCCTTTTCTTGTGAACTTCCATTACGCTTTCAATTCCATAATTACCCTCGTATAAATTTTTTTTTTTTCTCTAATCTTCAGAAAATCCGAAAAAGGAAAAAAAAAAAGGGGAGAGAGCGGACGACGGTGGGGGAGAGAGCGCTCGCGGCTCGCGGCTCGCCCACGATATCCTCACACTCCTTCTCCTTCCCCATCGCCGATCTCCTCCGTCACCTGCACTGGCGTCGCCGTCGAGGGACGTGATCTAACCATCGGGAATAACTTGTTCGGTATCTGTTATACATCTCATTCTTATTGCCGTCGCTTCCGCGGCATCCATCTATCCGAAGACCATTTCCGGCGATGTGCGTCGCTTCGTGGGGCCTGGGGGCGGGTAAGCGGACTGATAGCCGTGCTATGTGGTAACCGTTGCAGTTTGGGTGGAATTCTGTAAGAGTTAGGGCGCGGTTCGGGCACTGGCTGAGCCTTTTTTGGTAGGCGCGGAATGCGGCATAGATGATTGCCGGAGCGCGTCTTGGATCTAGGAATTTCTTCCGGTCCGGTTAGTTTTGTTTTATTTTTTCATTTGGAATTGGAATTGGAATTGGAGTAGTGGAACTCTCCTGCATTTTTGTTACGACGCAGTTTTCTCCTTTCTTTCCATTCTTCATGTTGCTTCGTACTGCATAGGTTTTCTTTGGTTTCCAATTTGGCGCGAAAGAGATTGTTGGTACTTGTTTAACATTTGGCTGTTTGCAATAACGTTAGGGTTCGTAGTTCTGTCGTTGCTCAGTACCGCATCTTTATGATTTTGGATGATTGTTTAGATGCCTTTGTTGTTTCCAGCGCATATTCCGGATTATTGTTCTGTTTGCGTGGAACGGAAGGTCCAGCGTTTTTCATTTACGTAGGTGGTAATGTAGACTCTTTAACACTTGGTGTATGAAACATATCAAGTGTCTAATAACATCATCCAAGACTGTTTGGAAGTTATATTTATGCGGTTATGGAGAAGTTTGCTTAAAATCAAAAATATGTAGACCATAACAAGAGCAATAAAGTCTTAATCCGAAACCAGTTAGGGTCAACTACTTGGAGTTCTACTTTCCATTTGATTATATTTACGGCAAACAATTCTTTTTGCAGTAACGCCTAATATATATATATATATATATATCTTAAATTATTTTTGGTCTTCCTCTCCCTCTCTTTATTATAGTGATTATAGATTTCTCATGTCACTTACAGTAACCTTTCAAGGTGGACAATGAATATTGTCAAATCATTTTAAACATCTTTTATGTAATATTTTATAGGTTCCAATCACGTGCTTCCTAATACAATCATTTCTGGCATAGTTTTCTATACTATTACTGCTTAGTACCACCATATTATCTACATTGTATCCCCACATTAGCTCATTATTCTTATGAATATTTTGTCACTTTATTACTTAATAATCACCCATATATAACACATAAGTGGTTAGTTATCAGTTTTTTTTTTCAACTTGGTGGATATCTTTCTATCATATAAAACTCTTATTATTAGGTATTTTTCTATCATATGTATGTCTTATCGCATATGATATTTTTTTGTTAATAAGTCTAAAGATGAAATTAAGGTGAAACTCGAGTTATAAAATAAAATCTTTAAAATGTAAAGGTTTTCATCTTAGTAGATTTAAAATTAAATATACAGAGTGCGAATTTAATCAAGATATAAGCATTAGTATTGAGAGGTGACAATTAATGATTAAGTTATTAAGAAAACGGCTTAAATATTTAGACTCAATCATACAAAATGACAGTGAAATAGATGATAATTTTTTTTAAAGAATTTAAGTAAGATAGATTGAGTGATGAATGCATTTGATATGTTGTGCAATAGTGATATAAAATTCTCAATCATGCTTAAAAGGTAAATTTTATATGATGATAGTAAGACCAGTCATGTTATATATACTAAATGCTAATTTATAAAATAAAAATATATAAATAAAATAAATATTGATAAAATGGAGAATGGGTATATTCGTGATAAGGTTGTGGTTGCCTCAAGTTGAAATAAATTCAGAGAAAGTTATCTTAGATAGTTTGGATATATAAATTGTTGGCTAATAGAAACTTCAGCAAAGAGAATTGCGTTATTAGATTTTGCTTATGTGAAAAAGGAAGAGGATGAACAAAAAAAATATGATAAAAAACTTAAGATCTTGCACATACTTAGAGCTAAATGAGGCGTTATTTGATAGCGTACAATGAAAACTAAGGATTTATGTAGCCAACCTCACCTAGTGTGATTTAGTCTTGGTTGTTATTGTAGAACTCTTATTGTGCTTCCCCATTTCATTGTTCTTGCCTTCATCATGTATTTGACATTCTCTTCTGTGCTATCATTAATGTGAATATTAAATCTAAGGTATTTGAAATCCTTGCTTGATGGGACTATTGTCCCATCTAATCCTCACTTAAGGCATGTATACTGTTTTACTTCCCATCTGGAATCCTTTTCTTCTAAGGTGCTCATTCTATATTTCAATTTATGATTAACTCCTTAATTAGTTATATCTTTTATTACTATATGATTTACAAAAGCATGAATTGTGGAATTTCACCTTGGATATGCTTAGTGAACTTGTCTATCACCATATTGAAAAGATACTGACTTAAAGAAGAATATGGTGCGGTCCAATCATAATGGGGTATCCTTTGAATTGTTGCAAGTATTCCTCACACTAATAACAACTCATCATATATGATCTTGTTAATCATATTATGACTTTTTTTTTTGTTCATTCAAGTTCTTATCAACTTTGTTTCACATTCTACACAACTCCCAACATTAGAAATCAAATTTATTTCACATCTAATACATATTTTAATAAAACATTCACCTTTATTTCACATCTTATATAAATCTCAATAATAAATTCTGTTTAAAACTTTGTAAAAAAATCCACATCTACCAAGCCATGGCAAAGTTTTTTTTTATTAATATATATAATCATTTTGTATCTTTTTTGATACAAACTTCAACATTTAAATATTAGTTATTCCACATCTTACCTATTTTTCAAAACAACAATCAACTTTATTTCACATCTTATATAATTTATAATTTATAATATAACTAATTCTATTTCACATCACATATAATCTTAAAAAAAGCCAAAAAACCCTCGTGCAAAGCTTATTAAGTTTTTTCCAAGCAGGTTTAATTTGTTTAATTTCATGCCATACACGTGTATAATAATATTTTTTTCTCTTTATCCAAACATACCCTCCAACCAAACAAGGGTTAAATCTTAGATATGTTTTTTTTTTGAAAGTTCTATGTTTGTTCTACTGGTTTGCTTTAACTTGATTAAATTTAGACTAGGCATCCCACATCTATAGAAATCCCAAGAAGAAAAAAACTACATATCATATTTTACGCAATTTCAAAAAAAATCTAACTGTACTTGACATTCTACACATATTCCATGATGAAAGCTAAATTTATTATATCTATCACACACATCTCCAGATGATAATAACTTTATTTCGTATTTTAAATAAATCTCAAGACAAAAAAATTTATCATTTGAATTTGACCTTAATCAGGTTCAATTTTAAAGAAGTTGTCAAGTGCATATGCATAACTTTGGTCCTATTTGGGGGCAGTTTAAGGCAGGTGTGCTAAAAATGCATCACTACACTACACCATGGTTTTTCACACACTAGCATGGTGGTACCCTACCTGTTCTTGGAATGCAAACTTGATTGTGTTACCCTTCCCATTGGGGGAACATTGTATAGTTGGTTTAGTTTCTCTAGATACAAAGCATTGTATAGTTGGTTTAGTTTCTCTAGATGCAATTTTTTCTCCCTAACAATGCAATAAATGGTGATAGAAATGAGGAAAAGTGCATACAGAACATTGAGAGGATCGTTCAAGCAAGAAGTTTGATTTGAGTCACCAAAATTTGCCTTATAAATTCTCCTTACGAGGAAGATGACTTCCAATTTGGGCATGAAACTTTTGGAGTTGGTGACAGAAGCTTACATGAGAACTAAAATCCTGGTCTTCGATGGACTTAGATTATGTGAATAAGTTTGTGCTTCTGGTGAACAATACCTTTTGTTTAGTTAGAACCAGAGTCATTGTTAGAGACTGGGGATTTAATAAACAGCGGCCAATCATTCATTTGGCCAGAGCGGTAAGGTTCTGCCCAAACTTCACCTAAATTTTTTGTAATTTCATTGAAGTTATCCTAGATTGATATGGTAAAATCTTTGATGAGAGCCAAATGTTAATGCTTAAGTTGAGGACTGTAATTTCTACCCAACTTCTATGATGTGGTTCAAACTGGCAGGTTAACTCATGTAGGAAGATAGTTGAGGTTGAGGTGTTAGCCTTTGAAAGGAGAGATTTCCTACGAGTTATTGGATGGTGCTTTACTACTTTTGAACTCCAGAAGGTGACCTGTTTACGAAAACTAGGTGACCTGTTTGCCTTTTTAATAGTTTAGTAGTGTACAATTTTTTATATTTGATCCAATAGATTTTTCAGCTAAACATGTTCCGCGTTTACTGATTGTAAGAAAGTGCTCTAGTTGTTTGATGATTAAAACTTCTTAATGTTAATTGGAGCTGTGATATCTATACTATGATTGATATGAATCAAGGTAGACCAAGTACTTCCCATGCACACTGCCCTCTCCCCCCCACCCTCTCCCAAACACCCCAAGCAACACACAGAATTACTGTCAAGATTTCTATCTGTAATTCCTCACAATTGTGTTATTGCATTTTTAGTCGATCTGAAGTTGTTAATATTTTGATTGAATTATGTACTTAATTTGCTATTCATAATGTAGTTTCATCTTGCGTTCATCTGATTTTATTTCCCAAAAGTGGCTGCCCTTCTTTGTTTTGTTGTTGTTGCCCTAATGTACGAATGCATTTTTGTACATGGTTGCAGGCGACTTTTGAAGTATGTCAATCAAGAAACACAAAGCTTTAGGTGATGCTTCTCCTACTACGATGGGCCCTATGAGTTTTTCAAGAAAGGTGCTTGAGAAGGGCAAGTCTGTGGATCCGGATGCTAAAGCATGTGCTTCTGTGGCACTTGATGTAGATATAGATCTTAGAGAAGTTTATTTTTTAATTATGCATTTTCTGTCAGCAAGTCCATGCAAGCGAACATATGGACAGTTCTGGAATGAACTTTTGGAGCATCAACTTCTACCAAGAAGATACCATGCTTGGTATTCGAGGAGTGGTGCACGAAGTGGGGATGAAGATGATAATGGCAAGTCACTACCATTGTGCTATGCGAGCTTGGTCGAGAGGTACCTTAGACGCTATCTTAGCTGGTTTATACAAGTTTTTTTTTTTTTTGGAAAATGGTTTATACAAGTTTTTAAATCCTTTGTAATGCGTGAAATTTTTAGCTGTGTCCATCCATCCATTTCTTAAAATGGAAGTATTAATTCGTTTTGCTAATATTTTTGCATGTTTTTTCTCTGTTACAACTTGGTGAGATTTTAATCAGAATCCTGGTTCATTTTGTATGTACCCACTCATCTATTTTAGTATTTTTAAGCACCATATAATATTGCTAGTCTTATTATTATCCTATAAAGTTTACGTTTAAACTTGAGTAAATTTTTCTTTCATATAAAACACCAGATGCACTTCTCCATTTTATTCATTCTGCTTAGATTCTACTAATAACATCATTTATTTTATAATTATTTTGTATAATTGATTCAGTGTACTTAAACTATTCGCTCTTCTTAATAACTTAATCACCGATTGGCATCTCTTTAATACAAGTATTTTTGTTTTGACTAAATTTGCATTCTATATATTCTATTTTAGATATACTAAGATGAAATTTTTTAGACTTTATGGTATTCCTTTATGGCTTGAGTTTCGTCTTAGCTTTCTTTCTAATCTTATTAATAAAAAGAATATCATTTGCAAAAATGATACACTATGGTATATTTTCTTAAGTAGGTCCAATAAGGACCTCCTTATTTAATATAAAAAAGTATAGACTTAAAGCTGAGCCTTGATGTATGTAATCTAATTATAATAAAAAAATGTTTAGTCAAATCTTATTGCGTTCGAAGATAGTAATAGCCCTCTTATACGTGTCTTTAATAATTTGAATGTATGTAAATCATTTTTTTTTAAAACTCTCTAAAGCACATCCTTTGAACTTTATCAAATATAAATTCTTTTTTCCTCTTACTAGATTTCTCCATTAAATTTCTCGACAAATGAATAGTTTCTATAGTAAATCTACTTGGTATTAAAATCGAACAGATTCTGTGATACTCTAGTATCATGATATAATCTGTGTTTAATTACGCTCTTCTAAAATTTTAAAGTACAATTTATTAATTTAATTCTTCTGTAGTTGGAATAATCTTGTACATCACCTTTTTTCTTATAACTATGTAATAATATATTCTTTTTCTATTCATTTAGTATCCTTTTACTTTTTAAAATCATATTAAATAGTATAGTAAACCAAAAAAGTTTTATCCCTTATGCACCTTTAGATGCTATTAGAATGTTATATGGTCCTATTGCTTCTACGATTCTTCTTCTTTAAAGTCTCCTAAATTTTAGCCTTATTAATATGTCGAATGTAGAAACAATTTTTTTTTAGATGCTAAGTTCATAAAATAACTCTTTCATCTATATTGAGTATCCTCTTTCTTAAATAGTGCTTTTCAGATCTTTAACCTTAATGCATTTTATTTTTAATTCTTCTATCTCTTTCCTTGGTAAGCCTGTATATGTGTTTCTCTTTTTTAGTATCAAATTTCTTACATGCGTTTTTAGAAAACAAATTCTTTGCATTACAGACTATTTCTTCTTGAATTCCCTTTAGGGCCACTGTGTTGCTCCCAATTCTTTTTGATTTTATATTTAAACTAATTATTATAACAAAATCTTTTTCTCTTTAATTTTTCTTGCACATATTGTTTTCGTCATAAATTATTTTTTATTGTTTGGAGTCTTTCATTTAAAAGATTCTTTTAACACATCTTTTGGTACCTTACGGATGCAGTTAGTAATCATGATCCACAAAAGATTAATTTCTTCCTCAATATCCTACTAAGTTCTAAAATCCTTCTTTTAAAGATATTGAACAATCATATGAGAAAAGCAGAAGGTTGTATTAGACTGTTAATAACTAGCGTAAAACTTGTTAAACAATCATATACCTATATATTGAATTCATTTAAAATTTATAAGGCACTTGGTTTAATGTTATTTTGATGTTATGTTATATTATCTAGAAAATAATAAGTCTAGATAGATTTTGATAGTTGGGATTCAATGCTTTAGTTAAGTATAGTTGTTCGCAATTAAAAATAAAAGCATTGTACTAATTACAAACTTAGATTATATGATGTCACTGTATGAGAGACATATGTGGTCTCCTCTATCCTACAAGAACAAATAAGATATAATTTTCAGAAAGACTTCATAAAATATTTTAAGTCCTAGCATATGAAAAAAAAGATCATAAATTTTTTAAAAACTTATCACTCACTTAAGTTTGGCTACACTTCAATGGTCGACATTCCATGAAGATGTAATGGTAGACCATAGAGGCACATAACGACTGCAGTACATAGGCTTTTAGGATTTTGGAAACTTGAAAAAGGATGAGAATAACAAAAAAAACTAACATGCAAGTACAAAATACTTACTACTTGGAGAAAAAACTAATATGCAATGAAAGAAAATTCTAGACAATGATGGAAATATGACATTAAAAGAAAACAACACAATAAAAGTAGATAGTCTAATGGAGATAGTATCTTTTTTGAAAGGTGTATGGAGATAGTATTTTCGGGAGAAATGCTGAGGTAGATAAACAAGCTAAGCAAGCAAGAAAAAAATAGTCAATAACAGAGAGCATTCCTAATTGGCTATCAATTATAGACTAAGACTGTAATATAAGATTTAAAACTAATATTTAATGTGAAAAACAAACATGCTAAGACTTAAAATTTATTGGTAGCAACAAAGAAGGCTGATAAACAGTCAATAAACAACAACCAATTAATAAGATGACCGATTATTAACTAAAATCTCAAGATAAGCAACAAAATTGTCAATAAATTAAGATCTGCAAAATTTATTGACCATTCCGAAAGATGAGCTAGTGAGATACAAACTCTAAATTGTCAATATGCAAAGATCATGATGCTAAAGATTTAGAGAACAAAAAAGGCAAACTATTAGTCACTAGGTAAAGGTCTACATGTAATAAAGCCTATTATGGAGTAAAACATCAAGATCCTTGAACTTTATGTAAAAATGAAAGTTCCTTGTAGTACTCTAGTTTAGATACCTTTCGAGCCCAATAGATGCCTCATTCATGATGGTTGCAAATCTCTACGAAAATCCTTGAAAAGTGTCTCCAAAAATCCTTAATCGCGCCCGTAAATACTCAAGAATAGACCTAATTTGATTCTAATCCAACCTGGGCCATTGATCTTTCTTGATTAGTCATGGGATGATTTGAATCCCCTTTTACTTGCCTTTTTGGCCTAGAATTTTCGGACTCCTATTTGGACTATCCATCACACTAGATCTTGTGGCTGGTCATGGTTGAATGAGGGTCGGGGCTTAAGCCGTAGTTGATCGCCTAATAGAGCAACATGGACTGCTGATTGGGAGTTCCAAATTAAGTGAGGCGCTGACTTGCTTTAGGGTAGCACCAAAATTATAGCATAAAGACTTTTGAGCCCCTGCATTTTCCTAAAAATTTCATCATTGCTCTCTGGCCTATAAGCCAACACCGCATTTGGGATAAAAAAAGACAATCATTCCCTCATTAAATCATTTTAATTCAAGTACCAACAGTGGTATTTCTTTTAACAAAATATCCTCATTATTTTAGCCAAATCCAACACTAAGGAGGTTTTTTTGACAGGTTTGCCCTTGACAATATAAGAATTTTCAAACTCTATCCATCTACAGCATTTGGACAAATTTGCACTTACGAAATTTGTGAAATTTTCATTCTCAAAAAAAAAAAAAATCCTGAGATTTACCTAGAGCCCTATAATTGTGATCCTCTAAAGAAACTAGTGTCATCATTTGTAGTAATGGTGTCATCAATGCACTTGCATCACCTTTGGTAGATTTCCTAGTTATAAATTAAATCTGAGTGTTCCTGCCTTCATTAATGGATGTTGGCTGACTTTTTATTTCTTGTTCATTAATATGTGATGGTTTAAATATGTATATTTATATAAAGTTGAATTTGTCCTTTTTGTGTTCTGTATGGATTATCCCTAAGATCCTATTATGTTGGAATTAATAATGATGCAATTGTGTGGTTTAGTGCTATCAAAATAGTGACACAACAATCACAAAATTGGAATATGCTATAAATTGGATTGATTTTGGGGGTTATTTTTCTGTTAGAAGAATGAGAAGGTGATTCGAGATGACCACCATGAGTGCCAGCCTTATACCAACTATTTGGTGTTGGCTTTCTGTTTTTATTTTGGTCTTGTCTTCAATGAATGAATGCTTGTGTAATGTGGATTTAGCAAGAATGAAACCAAACTTAATCCAGTAGTATTTTTTACATTGATGAGGTTATAGATGAATATTTAATTTTATATTGTCAGTATGATTGTGCGTCCCTGTTAAACCCTCCCTTTTGTGTGCTCATATTGTCATGCAGTTATATTTTTAGATAGATGGATGTTCGGGTTAATTTTACTTCCCTTGGGTTTGCACGAACTTATGTTTTGAATGGTCATGATAATGATAAATATATTAGTTGGTTGTCCTGTTTGTTTTTGAATGGCATTATAATTCTGTGGGAATTTTTGCTAAGATTACCTAAGATTCTTCAGTAGCTGGAAAAACTTGTTAATAGATGTATTAACATTTGGAATAAGGTACACAGTTTTTATTTGAACTGGATTTCTGTTGTAAACCAAGAAGCTCTGCGCAATGCATGCTTTCTTATAACCTATGATTTAAGTTGTGATTACCATTGAATTAACATGATAGTTTTTTTAAGAGTTCTCATTTGATGCAAACTTGTTCATGATGGTGCTCATCTTTTGTCGGGGATTGAAAAATGATTCAAAAATAGCAAGAAGTTTTTTCGTTTCTTTTTTTAATTGTTTTCTAATATGCTTGTTGTCTCAGTTTAGGATGCTAACAGCAGACAACATAATGCTTTATTTTGTCTGTTGTAATCTTATTGTTGTGATTTGCCTGCCAGAGAATTTGTTGCCACCTTTTCTGAGAAAATTCAGAAGCTGAAGGATCATTTTATGTTTCTATTCTTCTTTTATATGGCTGCTTTATTTTTCCTTTTTATGTTATTCGGCAGATACCCCAATATTGGAAAAGACCATCTGATTAAGCTACTGAAGCAATTGATCTTAAACTGCTCTCCACAATTACGTGGCATTGGATTAGGAAACCCTCCAAATGCCGCTGATGTTCCTACTCTTCTTGGATCCGGCTCCTTCTCACTTCTAGCATGTATGCTTTGATATCATTCTTAATATATTTGAATTTTGTTAATTTGGTTTCTTTAGTTCCCTTATAGAAGATTTTCAGATTATCCATACTCGTTCATCAGACTGTTGAATTTTGTATCTTTTTCTACATTGCACTTTTCTTTCAACAAGACATATCTTTCAGCTGACAGGAATAAAAATGACAAGACTCTCAATCGAATTTCTGGTTATCTACGTTGGCCACACATGCATGCTGATCAAGTTCGTGGGTTGAGTTTGAGGGAGATTGGTGGTGGTTTTACAAAGCACCATCGTGCTCCATCCATTCCTGCTGCTTGTTATGCGATTGCTAAGCCAGCTACTCTTGTACAAAAGATGCAATTCACTAGAAAATTGAGGGGGCATACAAATGCTGTCTATTGCGGTATTGTTTATAAAACAAAGCAAAATGTCTTCTGTATCTACCCGTTAGCTTCTCCTTTCAGCAGCATCTATGGCTTTTGTTTTGCTCTAGGTGATAATGTATATCCCAGTCTTTTCTTGATCTGGACTTCTATTATTTACTGTTTAGCTGATTGGGAGGTGTAGTGTTTTCAGTGTCCTGAGTTAAGCTACACAGCCGACACTTGGTAGAAATATCTTTAATCAGTAATTTGGATGTAATTAGCTCGTTTGGTGGAACAGGCTTTTTTGGTGGTAGTGTTACTTGCTTTCTTGTACAAGCTCCTCAAGTCCAACAATTCATATGAAACCTTACAAACATGGACACTATTTTTTTAAGGAGAATTTTGTTTTCTTTTGGACTAGATTGCTTATAAGTTCTCGAGGTTTGATGGTCATTGCACTCCGATATTTTTATTTATTTGAAATGTTGTACTTAGGTCCTTGAGGTATAAGTTATTAAACATATAGGTTTTTCCCCCTTCCATTCATAAGTTGTAGTTGAAGTTAATATGGTATTCCTTATAAATTTAGATCCTTATAGAAAATTGAAAAATTTCCTATAATTGGGCCATCATCCCTATCGACAATGGTCTCATCGCAGACTAGCAGGTCGACAGTCCTTACATCTCCAATGCGATGGGTGCTAAAGCATCTATGGGGGTGGGGGTGATGGGGGGTGCGGAAGAGGGGCATTTATCAAAGGGATGGGTAGTAGCCTGTTTTTTGGCGTGTTTCGATTGATCCTCGTTCATGCTTTGGCTTGACGTGGCACTCGACCGGGGTTGCTTGCTCTACCCCTTCTTCAGTCAATAGATCAGGGACACCACCCCCCTATGATAACAAACTAATTCTTGCTGGCCTATTTTCTTTTATACTTCAAAAATGAAAGATGGGTAATATAGTAATTTCAACCACAACTAAACAATGAAGATTGATAGAAAAACTTATTTGATATTTTATAACTCATCGATCTAAGTGCAAAATTTCACAAAATATGATTAGATTGCATTGACTAGTGGTCTACAGTTACCTATATTAGCTCTGCATCATAGGTGCAGTTGCTTGTTCTGCCCTATTATCTGAATACGATCTTCCATTCTCACGAAGAAGAGGCGAACTGTAATGGCAAGTTTAACTGGATGAAGTTAATGGGATCTATTTGGTAGTCTTGTAGAAGCTGCCAGTGACGAAGCTTTGCTAGAGCCAAGGGATACCAGTAGTTTGTCTAGGCTTGGCCTTTGAAGTCAGAGTTTCATGATCTTCTTTTTATGTTTTCAATTCTTTGTGGATGTAACCTTGCTTGAAACGGTCTTCATCCAGCATTTGGCTGGGGTGAGGAACGTGTTCTTAACGGTGATTGCTTTTAGTGAACTATGACTATATATATGGTTTCCTCTAAAAGCATATAACTATATAATGCACAATTATGTATACATTTTATCCATATTTATCTCTTCTTGGGAGACATGTAAACATATTGTTTTCTCTTTGGGATGAAAAGAGGTATTCCATGTTGTAAGGGTGTCAATATGGATCGAAAATTAAAATCTATTCGAAAGTTGAATCGATTTTAGATTGAATCAAAATCGATTCAATCTAAATGAGCGGACTAACCAACCAAAAGTTCAGCTTGGTGATGATTTCGAGTTGTTCTCGAGCTGGGGTAGATTTGGCTCGATTTGGCTCAAGATTGCTTGATTTAAAATATATATTGTATAATATAATATATATATATATATATGCATTAAACCGAGCTGATCTCGAGCCGGATTGAGTCAAGCCGAGCCTACCCAGCTCGAGATCGGCTCGAAAAAATAATTGAGGTTTTTTCTTGAGCAGGCTCGAAACTGACTCGAAATTGATTGGGATTGACTTGAGCCGGCTCGAAGTTAAACCCAATCAACTTCGAGCTGATTTCGAGTCGATCAAAATTTGATCGAGCCAATTTCGAGTCGGCTCCGCTTGATTTAATATATATATATTATATAATACTTTGTTTATATTTTCATCTTTCAACTTTTCCATTCTTTGTATAAATCAAACCATTGATTTTCATATTCAGCATGAATATATGCAAGTTAATTTTTACAAATTTAAAATAATTTAGCTATGAGTTGATTTAATTTATTAACAATGAGATTAGTGCACGCACCTTACATTCTCATCTAAGAAGGTCACGTTTACCCATGTGTGTCTGATCTAAGTCATTGAACTTTAATGATCTTTAATGATCACAAGGAATTCATGCATAGGTATCTGTTAATCTGGATAGTTACATTCACAAGGAACTTTAATGTGTGTGCATAGTTTTTCTTTAATGTCTTTAAAGATGATTGACATTCTTGATTCCAATTAATGAGTATTAGCTTAAAAGTAAATAAGGGGAGAATGGCTGTTTTCCTCATAGAAGTTCTATCTCATGCATATACTGATATGCATATGTTGCTATTTTCTTCAGTGGGTGTTTATTTACCTTATGCTATTTACCATTCTTTCTGTGTAGCAACATTTGATCGTTCGGGTCGTTATGTGATAACCGGTTCAGATGATCGCTTAGTAAAGATTTGGTCGATGGAAACTGCATTCTGCCTTGCCAGCTGCAGGGGACATGAGGTGACTAGATTTTATTACTTTTGGTCTTGCACTTTCTTTTGTTTCACAAAACTTTCCCTTTTGTTTGTTTCTATGTTTTCCCCCCTTTTTCTTTGGAAGGGTGACATTACTGATTTGGCTGTGAGTTCAAACAATACTTTGGTGGCCTCATCTTCAAATGATTTCATCATCAGAGTTGTAAGTTTTTTACTTGAGTACTTCTAAATATCCCTTTAAGTGGATTTTTTTTGCTACATTGGCTGGGTGGTTGTGCTGAGGGACTATGGCCCCAAGCAGCTTATTTTCACCAATACGAGCTTTTAAAAAACCTTTTTAACTTCCTTCATAATCTGCTCTATTCACCAATACGTGCTTTTATGTCAATTTTTGTTGCCTTGTGTGAATGCAGTGGCGTCTTCCTGATGGTTTCCCAATTTCAGTCTTGAGAGGACATATTGGAGTTGTAACCGCAATTGCCTTCAGTCCACGGCCTAGCTCTTGCTATCAGCTCTTATCGTAATTTTTTTTAATTTTTTTATAACAATTTGTTGTGTTTATTAGCTTTAATACTAAATACTTGTCTTGTATTTTTTTCCTTCCTCTTATTTCATCATTACATCTTTTAGGCATTATGCATAAACTTAGTGTTGATACCTTGATTTGTTTCCATGGAAAGTCTCCTTCTGTCATCTTTTTTGTAAAAAGATATGGAAGATGGAATGTGATGGAAGGAATTCACATCAGGTGTACCTGTTATGTGTTTACCATTCAATTGGTGTGCATCTTTGGTAGTTTTCATTTTTTTAAATTTTAGGCCCTGTTTGTTTCAAGGTTAAAAATTAATCTGGTTTAATTTTAACCTGGCATATCACATCACACATAAAATTTAATATTAAAAATTAACTTTATTTTACATCTTAGACACATTACCAAAATAATAACTTACTTATATCACATCCCTCACATATCCCAACATAATAACTAACTTTATATCACATCCCTCACATATCCCAATATAATAATTAACTTTATTTCATATCATTCACAATTTTAATAAAAAATAATCTCTATCTAAGGCTTTGTTTGGTAATAAGAAAAAAAAGAAGATTTGGTTAGAATTTTTAGCTATTTTTGAAAAATATGTATGATGTGAAATAAAGTAAGTTGGTTATATTAAAAATTGTGTAGAATATGAAATAAAGTTGATTGATTTATTGAGAATTGTGTTGGATGTGAAATAAAGTGATTGTTTAATGTTGGAATTTGTGTGAGATGAGATATAAAATAATTTTTTAAGTTTTTTTAAAATAAATTTAAGATTTTGGTCATAGATAATTTTAGCCATGATTTTTAGCCCATTGCCAAACAGGGCCTAAGTTTAATTTTAACCGTGTTAAATTTAACCTTACAAACAAATAGACTCTTAGAGATTTAGATATTACTGTGTTTATTTTGATTAACAATAGTATATTCACACATCTCTAATGTTAGTAAATCCTCTATGTATGCTGTCTTCACTAGCATTTTAGCTGGGTGAAAGCAAATTTTGCTTCCAGTTTGATTACTTTCCTGCAGTGGTTTCACAAAGGATACTGATGGGTAAATGATAATGTGAGATCTGCAATGTCATGAAAGTTTCACCCTTCTGAAGTGTGAGAGTTTGAATCAACTTTCACCATTTTGACTGGCTTGTGTTAATATTATGCAAATAGAACAATGACAGTGAAAAGCTTGCTTACTGTCATTTTCCCGAAGTAACTTCTGAAATTTTACATGATAGTACGATTTTATTGGCCGTTTATTTCTCCTTCTTTAATCTGTAATAACTAATTAACCTTAAATTTTATGCTTCTAAGTTTTGGTTTAGAAATAAATTTATATACGTTTCTACCCCATGATGCTCAAGCTCATCCGTTTGTGCAGCATGGGTTTATTGCAACATAAGTTTTGTTCTTTTTCTTTTTTTGTAATACAGTGCTAGAAATACTTTGGGAATACCAAGGCTTGAACTTTGGACCTCTAGTTCCGATACCATGTTCAATTTATATGTTACACGCTAGGAGTACCTTTATTCTTCTAATTCACAAAAGAACCTTTGATTTAGTGATGCTTTATCATAGTGAAGCTATGCTGTGGACTATGTTCCATACTTTACCTTTGTGGTTCTTAGAAGTATGATAATTTCTTTAGCTTGAAGTTTATTTGCTTTCCTTGTGCGAGTTAGCTGAATTTCAACTTAAACTTGGCTATGTTATATCATGATATATTTTAAATGACTATGTGCTTTGCATTTATTTATTTTGTGAATATTAACAGGTCCTCTGATGATGGGACATGCCGGATATGGGATGCAAGGTACTCCCAGTTCAGCCCGAGAATTTATGTACCAAAACCTTCTGATGTTATAGGTGATCTCTTGTCCCTTTTTATACCTAGCTGGTTTACTGATGCTAGATTGTGTTTGCTGATAATATTCCAAGTAATGAACTGTGGAATCATCTCAGGGAAGGGAAGTGATACCTCAGCGAGTGCTGTTCAGCAAAGTCACCAGATATTGTGTTGTGCGTTCAATGCTAGTGGCACTGTATTTGTTACTGGAAGCTCAGACACATATGCACGGGTATCTCTTCAGCATATGTGAATTTCTGGAAGGAGAAAAATCTTGGAGCTTATGCATGGTAGTCATTGAAGTTATTAACTTGTTTATTGTTTGTAGGTCTGGAATGCTTGTAGAAGCAACACAGATGATTCTGAGCAGCCAAATCATGAGATGGATCTGTTATCTGGCCATGAAAATGATGTCAATTACGTCCAGTTCAGGTTTGCCTACTATAAGCCATAGTTGTTTTAGATTATTATGAGTATCCTAATTGCGAGCATTTCTTGCTCAGTGGCTGTGCTGTGCCATCCAAATTTTCCAGTACTGACACTTTGAAGGAGGATAATCTCCCAAAATTCAAAAATTCCTGGTCCGTTCTCTTAAAGTTTTTGATAGAGTTTCAGCTTGATTGAAATTATTCTTAATTTTTTTGGATTTGATACATTCCCTCAATGACTAATTAAGGGATTCTAGCAAGGTAGTACGAGCTGCTGTTGATGACCTTCAGTGCTGAATTTTCCTTTTCCTCTGCTTTAGGTTTGCTCATGACAATATAGTCACATGTTCTCGTGACGGCAGTGCAATAATTTGGATCCCAAGATCCAGACGATCTCATGTGAGTTCACTTGTATTTATTTTATATTTCCATTTTACCATTTACTATGTAAATTTTTTTTTTTTGGAGTACAATGTAAGCTAATGCTAGTGCCATTTGTGGAGATGTCTTTTGTAATGAATTATTTTTGGAATTGTTGTGCCAAATTGATACCTGCCATTCTTATGACATTTATTCGCAAAGAAAGCATAGGGGAATAAACACTTTTGTTCAATAGCTTCAACAAATAAGAACATTAAGGTTCAGCCCTTTGTAATCTATCCTTTTTCTTATCTCTGAATAATCGAAATTTAGCATGTAAATAATACAGCACATCTAGATGGTTAACATGAAGTTCACAATGGCACTATTTCATGTTAACATAATGTTTTGATCACTTTTGAGAAGGCTGCTGCTACAACTATGATAATAAGGACTTAATGTCAAATTAGTTAGGGTCAATACATGTAATAAAGTAATGCGTTCTACAAAATGCAAGTGAGTCAAGATTGTGTTTATTGGCCAGACCACCAAGTTATTTTTTGCCTTCCCATCTCTTTTAACGTCAAATCCTCTCACAATTGCATACAAGAGCCTCGAGAGCTCGATGATAGATATAGCTAAACTACCTTAAACATCCATCCATTTGACCTTCTATAGGTGCTGTGCTTACCCTATTCTTAAATATTATTATAGCTTATATTGTGGACTCTAGTTTGATTATTCATCGATAGTTTATAATACAAGTTCACTCTAGTATAATCACTCATTCTTTTGAGCATATACATTTCCACTACACTATCCGTATGGATAGTTTGTCATTTAATTGTTTGGCTTTGATTCTCGTGTAACATAACTAGTTGGTTTGTATATCACTTTTTTATTTCAATCGTATAGCCTTGATTCATGAATAGCATCCTTTTTTTTATTTTCGTTCCTATGGATGATGAATTAGAGATTGAAGTCCTCAAATTATGGAACTTCTGCTTCACGCAATCACTAAATAATTCCACCACCTTCTTCATCAAGATCAAAACTCGCAATATGTGTACTCTATCATACTCAAACTCAATCTGAAACCCTTTGCCTCTAATGTTATTTCCAATTTCTGCTCAACTTTATGAGTCTAGATTGGCACGAAGTCAAGTATAAGCGACTTTGCTTAAACTCAAAATTGAAGTTTTTTATTTTGAGCCAAGTTTGATTCCTTTGGAGCAATATTTACATTAGTTTAAGTTTAATGGAGCTGAAATACCAATCTTATTTTCATGAAGTTGATATGTATTACACAAGTAAGAGTATATCCATTGTAGATTTGCTTATCATGAAATAACAAGTAGGACTAAGTGGGATAGTAGTCTCATCATGCGAGAACTTCATATATCTTTGATATATTGTCCTTAGGAATGGGTGTATAGAGGAGGAAGCTAATCATAGAATAAGACAGGATGGTTAGAATGGAGGAGTGCGATATAGGTTTTATGCGACATGAAGATGGATATCTTGTGACGTCCCGACGTTCCCGGTCGCCAGAAAAACTTTCTTAAAACATTCATTACCTTGCAGCAACCTGTGATACCTCATACCATATCCCGTGATCCTTCTTATGCAGCACCTGCCACCAGAAATGACAGGAGTTTGTTAGAACAAACTCAGTAGGTAAAACAATATCCAACATAAATTAAATGCATATAACATTTCAAAATATCATCATAACTCACACATGAGTGCACATGCACATACATATTCTAATACATTTCATATCCACTCACCTAGAAGCCTGACAGACATTCCTTTAGCTTGGTATTCTTAAAGTCTTGACAAAAGCTGCACTTTACCTTGGTGATTCCACATCAGGACATCACCCATTGTACACTCATAAAATACATACGCATATCATCACCACAATTGCACATTCGTATTCTCACAAAAATACATCAACACTATATCATTGCACAGATAATCAAATCACACTCATTTCCTGGTGTATTTAACAAAATACACCACATCAGACATAATTGCGTAAACATAATAAACCAACAAATCACACATAATCCTGCATACACATCAATACATCATTCATTAACATAATAAATCGGAAAGGATTACCTACCGTTGATCAAGAAACAACGTCTTGATCAGCGCTAAGAAATCTTGCTCGGGCTTTCCTTTTCCTTTCTGCGGCTGCTGCTCCTCTTTCTTTCTTCCTCCTCTTCCTTCTCCTCTTCCTTCTCCTCTTCCTGCAGCAGCCTCCGCTGCTGCTGCTCCTGCTGCCCTGCTCTCGGCGGAACCAACAGGGGGCACGACTGGCGCGGCAAACGCGGGAGAGAGAGAGACCGAGAGGAAGAGGCAAACGCGGCAAACTTCCTTGTCCTCTCACCTGGCGCAGCGACACTCGGAAGAAGGGGCGGCACCGGCAAAAGCGGCACAGCGGTTGTCCTTATTCTAATTTGGCACAATTACAATTTGGTCCCCTCATTTCCAACCTCTTATAAATAGGTCCAAAATCATTCTTTTTGAGTCCAAATTCTTTCATTCTCAGTCCAACTCATTTTTAAACTTTTCTCCCACCCATTCATTTTGGGATGTTACATATCTAGTTGAAGGGGAAGTTTTTACAAAACTGCTATCTGACTAACTATGTTATAGAGTGAATGTTTGGCAACAAGTTGCAAGATATCAATAGTTGTAGCTAAGTTACAAATATTGAGCTTGATAAAAAAAAGTTACAAATGTTGAGGTAGATGAGTTGTCTAACTAAAATGTATCGCATAAGAAATCGTGCATTAGAGAGAGGGTGCAACTTACACCTATAGATGATAAGATGAAGGATTGATGTTTAAGGTGGTTTGATTTTATTCAATATTGACCATGAGATGCCCTATGCATAAAATGTGATTGAATCACATTTCGGGGAAAAAATCATTTCGGAAAAAAGGTGTGGGTATCCAAGTCGCAATCTTAAAGTGAAGTGATAGATCAAAAATGACTTGAGAGTTCATAAAAATTAACATTAAATGAGTTGTGTTGATGAAAAGCATACTTCACATGTGGCTGGATGGAGAAGAAAATATTTCCATTTATTTTGTAAGTATTTTATGTTTTAATCCGTGTGATAGTATTTTATGTTTTCATCATTATTGGCATCAGGTTGAACTGCATGCCTGCTGATTCATCCATGCACATAGATCTGGAACTGCTTTTGCTTTGTTGTGTTTTTTTTTGAAATATTTTTGCTCTGTTGTGTTGCTGTGTAAATGTATTGGTACTGTTGTCTCTGTATTTCTTCATTGAAGATATTAGGAACTTGGAATTATTAATTTATTTTGTTGGCATGCTGGCTCATTACGCATCCATCCTTAACTGCTGACATGTTACTGCAGAGTATTTTACCCATCTCTCCTATGCCCTTCCTTCGTGGCTTTTGGGCCTAAGGTTGATTATTCTTCTTGTTTCTAATGGTAGGGAAAAGTTGGTCGCTGGACACGTGCATACCATCTTAAAGTACCTCCACCGCCTATGCCCCCACAACCTCCTCGTGGTGGTCCACGCCAAAGATTTCAGCCAACTCCTCGTGGTGTTAACATGATAGTGTGGAGTTTAGATAACCGCTTTGTACTTGCTGCTATCATGGGTTAGTATACTGAAATTCCCTTATCCACTTAACCAGCATCATCACGTGCACAATTTTTTTAATGATATCCTCATCGTAGGCATCTACTTCAGTTGGATAACCAATTAGATAATTGAACAAGCAAACTATCGATTCTGAGTTATGATTCTTTTAAAAAACATTAGTTTTGGAGGCCTTATGTAACTGTATATCCATGTTTTTTAACAAGACAAAAACTGATGAATAACATCATGTTTGGTTTTTTATGCTGTTCACGTGAACTCTTTCCTAATATGTTTAAATCATTGATTACCTATGTCTTACTTTTTTTTTCTATATTTTTATTAAACATAACTTCCATCTAATTAACTATAGATTGGAGAAGGTCACAATGCACCAAGACAAGTTATTTGAGTCATTGTGAAGTCTTTCTTTTTTTGAAATTTGGCCTTGGCTTAAATTGCTAACAGCAAGTTTATATCAAGTATAAAGAACTCCATCCCCTAATAGATATTATAAAACTCATTTGGGTAGGACATTCTCTTGCCCCAATTGATTTCCTCAAAAGTAGCAATGGAGCCTATATAATTGGTTATTAGCAGTTCCATGAACATGTGTAATTCTATGATATTTTAAAAAACTCATGTACAAAAGAGTAAAAAGTATGTAGAGGGTTTCTTTCCTTGGTTACTTTGATGATGTCATCTATGATAATTGAAGAGTTTCCTTTAGTCCAAATTCCGTGCTCACAATCTACCCACTTCCCTATTAGCTTTAAGGTCTCCAAGGCTGCGATTCTCTCAGCTACTACAACTGCTTGGGTGTGGATTTGGAAACCTCTTGCAGCTAATAGAGTGGCCTTATGGTCACAAACTACTGCACTTGCTCCCACCAAGCTATTGTCTTTGACTTCTCCACAAAATTTACTTTAATCCAACTCGAGGGTGAGGGATTCCAATGTACTCAAGCCAAAGTGGCTAGTGGAATGCCTATTTCCCAAGTTGAAGTGAGGTGAATCGCCATAAGCTACGGAGATTGCCTGGGATGTTATGATTGTTGGAGGTGCATAGGGTGGACCCCACCATTTCTAGCTTCCCAATATGATAGAAAGCGGCAAGCAGGATTTTTAAGTGCTTTCTACTGTGGTCCTTCAGGGCCAGTGATTGTACTTACAAGAGAAACAAAAGTAAAATGTTAATGTTAGTTGCTCTCTTGCTCCTAGGAACCGGAGGTCCTACTGCTGTACTAAAAAATTGGGCTACAAAGCGCATGAGTGTGTTCTAGTGTCCTTTTCATATTGCTATGGCTATGCCGCAAAAAGCTTTGGCCGTTTAAACACATTACAATACAAAAAAAATTAATCTTTGTAATTATAAAGAATTCTTCTAGAGTACTCTTTTTCTTTTGGGTTGTTATCCTTTAACTCATCTATAAAATTATATGTTATTTCTGGACTCAGCAGTAAACTAATCTTGTAGAAAAGAAAGCATGTAAATGGTAGCAGCAGATAAGCTGCTTCTGTAGTTTCTTATTATTTTTTGTGGTGGAGAAAGCTGATTCAGATGCTACTATCGGCGTTTGTGTCGCTAGAATATCTCGCACCAAAGAAGATAGAATAGTGCATTATTTTGATGAGCCTTTCCACAACTCAGTGGGCTCATATGGTTGTCAAAATTTTCTAAGATGTAAATAAAATTGCAGCTCATTCTAATTTTTAGGAGCTTTACTCTGTGTCGTAGATTGCTCGCTAGCATGTCCTTTTCTTTTCTCTGAAGTAAGAGATCTCTTGACTGCCGCCGACCTAAAACCATTAAAAATGCCAGATTTTTTCTATGTTTCTATTTGTCACCACACATCTCACACTCTTACTCACAACCTACTCAATGTAATAAAAAGAGAACAAATTTTAGAGAGTTATAAAAATTAATGTTATTTCGACATCAATGTTTCTTCCTAAGAAATCAAAATATTTCACATAAAAAACTTCAATAAATTTACTCTTTCAGTGGAGATCAAGCATACAACAACAACAACAACCAAGCCTTAATCCCACTAGGTGGGGTCGGCTACATGAATCCTTTGTTTCCATTGCGCTCTATCAGTTACCAAATTTTGACTTATTATTTCTTCTCAAATACTTTATCTCGGAATCTAAAACTATTAATCGATGTTGGGTAGTTAAACATTCACTTGGAATGACTTTACAATTTTTACAATCCAAGCGATCTCGTTTCCTTATAAGAAAATAATCAATCTGAGTTCTTGAAGCATAACAATAATAAAATATAAAAGTGGTATTTTTTTTCAATATATTTTAAATTTTAGTTCCATATCAATGATAAAAGTTTTAAGAATCAAATCTGACTAAAACTCTAAAATTTTTGAAATATTTAAAAAATGAGGTTAAAAAATAGCCGAAGTCAGATAATAATAACCTAAAAAATTTTCATTAGACTTTTTAAAAATTGATAATAACTCAATTTTTTTTTGAGAAAATCAAATTATAAAAGCACAATTGAAGGTCATAGTTAATTGTATATGAATTATGAAAAGCAGTAAGTAAATTGTCATATGGTAAAAGTGATTCGAATAAACGATGAAGCGAATTCCATCTAATTTCAACCAGTAAAAAAAAAATTATACAAGTTTTTTTGCACTTAAATACGTTTTCATTCATGTCTAACATTTGAATTTAATCGAATTTATTTTGCAACATGCTTAAATTTATCAATAATCAAATGTTCCATATTAAAAACAGCAGAAACACATAAGTTTATGATATGACATTCACATATAACATGAAAAAGAGATTCACAAAAAGGAAGTTTTAAAAATTACTGTTAGAAATTGATTGCGGATGCATTATTCGAAGTATTATCTAAAGTTATAAAAAAAAATATTTTTTATGCTGTAAATTTTATAGATATTTTGGATATAAGTAAAAAATAGTGGGAAATATATGAGCTTCATCTGATATACCTAATGATAATATGCATTTTCGTATTTTCTATGTCTGTCAATTCAATGACAAGTAATAACTAAGTAACTTGTCCTGTTTATGCTAGTCTAAATATTAAAAGTTAAATTAACCCTATAAGTAATGTTAGTGAGGTATTGAAGAGATTTTTTATATTCTTCATATATTGACATACAATCTTTTTTAAGTATATGCTTAGAAATATGATTATACTGAAGTTGTAAATATTGAATAATATATTTTAAGAAACCCTCCTTTTTACATATTGTGAAGAGTTGTTTGGTTCGAACAACGAATCGAATGAAATCTCGGTATGCTTTATCATTTCTAAATGATCATGGCATAGATCCACTCTGTGGATTTAGTTGTGTTTGATTTGCCTCTACATTAGTGAGTTGATAAGTTTTTTTTTTCATGCTTGTGAAATTTAACTAGATGTTTCTTAAATATATCAGTCTCATTATTTGTAGCACCATGTCTGTACAAGTACTGATTTTTATAAATTTTACATACAACAACATACTCAAATCTCTCCATATTGCTATTAGGTTTAACCTATAGTTTTGAAATACTCTCACACCTTACTGCGGTTTATTCGAGACTTGTTGGAGACATTGATGATTGAGTTGACGAGCCAATGTCGGTACCAATATCTTCACTAGCTTCAAGGTTAGGATCATATTCTTTAGATCGAGATTAGGTTCTGAAGTTTCATCAAAATTCTTATCGAGTGGGGGAAGACAATTAAGTTCGAAAACGTAATCCGAGTCTGCATTCTACTAACAATTTAAGAAAAAAAGGGTAGTGAATCGATGTTGGGAAGCCATCAAAATGTTAAATGTGTTTACAGAATTTTTGAAAGAGTTAAAGAGTCTAAAAGTTGATAGAAATTAGAGGAATTATATGACATATAAGTCCCCCTATTTATACAGAACTACATATGACTCAAAATGTCTAAAATGACTGTTTTAGCGTTGCTGCCACAGCAGCAATGGTTATTGTGGCATTAATAGTCAAATGATTGTTTGAAATAAAAATTATTATTATTATTATTTAAAAAACACGGAAGCTGGCACTAGCATCAGTGTCTGTTGCCACAACAATGGGGACAGCGCAGCGCTGCGCAGCGCGCAGGCACATCTCCACAATTTTTTTTTAAAACTATTAAATTGGATTGGTTCCCCAGTTTTGAGGCGCAGAACTGCGCCGGACCGATTCTTTACCCCAAAACCAGCAGGAACCGGTCCAGTTCAATTTGTTCTGGCCGAATTGGTTTTTACTGGATCGGTTCCAAGTAGAATCGGTTCACTAAGCAGGTCTACCTTCATCTCCCATATATTTTCAAATATTTATTGTAATCTTATTATGCCTTATTATTTTTCTACAGTTCATTTTTGAAAGTCTCTCAAACTTCAGTTTTACTAATATGTCAGATGTACGAGCAATTTTTGTTTCCTTTATAGGTACTGATTTAACTTAAATCAATTGATTTGCCACAACTATTGTTAAAATATTTATGAAAATAACTCATCTATATTGGATATCTCATTTCTTAAAAAGTATTTTTTGATTTTCATTCTTAATACATTTTATTTGATTTAATTTTTTTGTTTTCTATCTCTTACCTTTAATTTATTGCACAAAATATTATAAACAATTAAAATATTAATAACTATAATTATATATTATAAATATAATGTTTAATTTATATATATCAAAATTTATGTTCAATATTAATAATTTGTTGTATTAAAATAAAAATATCAAATTTTAGAAACACATAGGCTCATTATTTTAACTTCCTACAGCATAAGCGAAATTAAAAGTGCTAAATTTTTATTATAAAAAGCCAAATTTTACCAACACATGCTAATCAAATTAAATTATTGGAGTAATTAAATAAATTAAATTTCTTAGAATGATCCAAAAAATCATATATAAAATAAATTATACAATAATTAATAGAAATATAAAATGAATGAAATTTATTACTAATTTAAACCCGATTACTTAAAATATTTGACTATTTTAAATTTATTCCCATCACTATTTTAAAAAACAAATTGTTCATTAAAATCTTCACTTGGCATGTTATTTATGTTATTAATTATTAAAATACTTTATTAATTCATTGTTAGTAATATTAATTGTTTAGCTTAGCTTTGGAGAAAAGAGTGCTTATATGTTGATGTGATGACAACTGTAGACTCCAATACAACTATTTGATTTTATTGTTTAGTTTTAGATAATGAAAGCAAGGTCAAAATTGGAAATTTAAGCTGCTTTAAGACAATCAAAGAAAGATTAAAATTTGTAAGTCAAAATTTCACCTGCTTATAGTACTATCTTTAATATACAGTTCTCCTTATTTTTATTTGTAAACTAATTTTTAATAAATATTCTTCTCTTTAATTTTTTCTTATTTATCTTGTTTTCACTATCAAGTATATTTATTATTTAGAGCATTTCGTTTAGATTCTTTAAACACAATTTTTGTCACCTTGCGGATGTATAATAACTGTTATCCACATATAATTAGTTTTTCCCTCAATATCCCATTGTCTAAGTTTTAAGCCCTTATTTTAAATATATGTCGATTCACATTATTTATATTCTACTATCAAGTTGAAGTACCCTGTTTTGGGTTATTATTTCTTTTCTTACTTCATCTTAAAATCTAGGATCATTAAGCATTGTTGGATAGTTAAGTTTGAAATGATCTTACAATCTTTACTATCTAAGTGATCTCATTTTTGTACGAGGAAATAATCAATTTATGAGAAAATAATTATTTCAATGTTATTGGTTTTTTATGCATTTCAATTACTAATTATGCATTGTTGCGTATCTTTTCACTTTTGAGGTCACTACTTTAATATGCTTTTCTTCTTGTAGATTGCAGAATTTGTGTTTGGAATGCCTCAGATGGAAGTTTAGTCCATTCATTAATTGGTCATAATGAATCGGTATGTGCTTTGATCTGAAGAAAATTTTCCATTTGTTTGATTAATATCTTTGTTGTTGGTAATGACATACGTCAAAGAATAACATAGTTATTGAGAACGGCATAAAGCATCTTAAGGCCCTATTTGGCGCGAGGACAAAAATGGTACTAGTTTAAAAAACAACAATAATAATAATAAATAAATTTTTTTAACCATTTTATATAAATTCTAATATAAAACAATATTATTTTACTTCACATGCTTAATAATTTTCAATAAAAATATCAATTTTATTTAACTTTCTAGACTAAAATACTCGATTCGAATATTTTAGTGTAGGATGTGAAATAAAGTTAATATTTTTATTAAACATTATTGAGTATGTAAAGTAAAATAATATTTTTTTATATTAAAATTTATATAGAATATTAAAAAAATTATTTATTGTTATTATTGTTGTTTTTTAAACTACTACCATTTTGGTCTTGATTTTAGTCCTCGCGCCAAACAGGGCCTAAAACTGACGCTGTAAGATTAATTCCTTCTTATTTTCTAAAATGGCTTTCAAAAAAATTCACTAGGTTGTTGATGTCTATAAACACCCAAGCTAGCGAGTCCAAGTGCTCAACTGTGATCGTAGACTGCCACCTTTACATTGGCCAATGAGTTTGAATTTATAATATTTGTCATTACTCAAATTCTCTTTATGAGATTAGGGTTATAGTGCTATTTTAAAGAATGTTGCATTTCCTTTTTGTCATACCTTTGGAGTCCACTATGTCTTTTATGATAACATATCCAATATCGATATCATGGCCTTCGAGTAATTACACTTCCCCAAAACATATAATGGAAGAGCCCTAGTCATTTTGGACAATTACACCTCCCTAATGCCTGCAATGGGGGATACCCGATAATAATAAACAGTATATTATTAATAGCATAGCTCGAGCTAAGATAGGCTTGCATCTTTAACTACTACTCAGTATTTTAGTATTATTTTCACATTATTTCAATAATACAGTTTCAGTATTGGTATTTCGTAATTATGGTAAAGCATTCTAGAGTATATGTATTATCACAATCAAGCAACATGACAGTATTCAATTCAACAAGCATGGCATGACAGTATTCAATTCAACAAGCATGGCATAACAGTGTATTCAATATCGGTAGTAGGTAATTCATCATCGTCATGCATTACTATTAATCCATCATAATTTAAATACATGAATAATCATTAAATATATCAATATAGTATTATTTCAATAGCAGATGGTTCATTAAATTTCTAAAAAATGGTATTTCATTTATATTAACCAATTAAACATGTATCAAAAAAATAACACATAAATCAACACATATGCAATTCATTGCATGATTCAATTATTAGGATATTATAAGCATAAAAGAAGCAAATTTAAACGAAGACAATCAGATCATAATGTTAGTCCTCCCTACCTCATTTTCGAGTCAAATCGATTTTCAGCATGCAAAAATTAGTTGATAAATTTCTCTCGTCCCCTTACTTTCCTCTTTTGCTCGCTCGCTCTAAATGTATATGCATAAACATTAGGTTTAATTTATGTACTTATTTATATTACTTATGTCCCTCATAATCTATCTCGCATGCATCTTGTTGCAAGACTCCAGCTTACAGTACTCCACGCGACGCTGCCTCTCTGTCGTTGATGTTGCTCTCTATCGCCATTGCGTCAATTGTCATTGGTCATTGGTTTTCCTCCTCTCTTAGCCCTCACTCCTTGTGACGTCCCTCTTTCAGAATACCATGATAACAAACTTATTTCGTAAAGTAGATCATAAATTGAATTAAATAACTTTAATAATAGAAGACAATTTAAAATTTATAGCTGAAACAATATAATTAAAATATCAAGCTGAATTATAGAAAATATATTAAAACACAAGTTTATTTATAAATAGATCAGATATAGCAGTCTCATTTGTACAACTCGATTATATAAAATTTTACAAGATAACTAGAAACAAGTAAAATTCCTAATTTTAATATTCATTGTTCTCTTATGTGTCCCTTCTTAATAAATGTATCAATCTATTGAATCTAGGACTAAGTAGACAATAAGCACTAACTTGCAAAATAAAAATATTTGTATGCAGACATATTATTCTTTTTAACAGCAACGACAACATATAAACATAGTAATTAATAGTCATAAATACAAATGCTCATGTTAAATAAACATGCAAATAATAATACACTATAAATCTTTTTATTCTTTATTCATTTTATCTTTTGGTTCTTGATTTCTTGAAATATATCTCAACTGTCTCTTTTCATCATCTCATGTACATAGGATCCTTCGCGATTCCTATACCTCGCAAATGAAGAAGTGCCACATATACAATCATCCCCCAATTTGGCAGGTTATTTACACATCTTGGCAACCATTTCCGAATTTGGTAGGTTATCATATCGCATAGCTCGAGCATAGGCAGGATAAGAAACCCTTTTTAATTGATTGTTGAACTTTAAAACGTTATATTAAATTTCATTTAATTGTTCCAAGTTTACAAGTCATAACTTGTCTTTTAACTTAGTAAATAATTCAATAATTCAATAATTCATTAAATACACATCATTATGCTCTCTAACATTCACTTAATTTTAATTCAGCATAATGAATATAAATCATGTGATCTATTTTTCAAATTCTAAATCTTTCAATTAAAATAATAATTTCAGTAAACATGAATTTATATGTAAAATTAACATTCAACCAAATATGCCTTTTTAATTCGATCATATTACATAATAACATAAAGCAAATTTATTAATTAATTTTTAAATTTAATTTGATAAATAACTTAGAACTACTGCCTACCTCTTATATGTCATTTTGAAAACTTTTTCTTCTTCTTCAGAGCGCTCGGGACTCACGAGGGATAAGGGAGAGGGAGAGGCGGTGTTGCCGCATCGCTATGCTTATCTTGTTTAATAAAAAAATTGCATTTTGCTCCCTTATTTTATTTTCTTATAAATAGGTTCAAAATCCTTACACTTAACTCTTAATTTATTTATTTCAAATTCAGAACAGTTTTAATAAATTTTAAATCATATTTTTAGTTACCAACAACTATAAAAATAATTCATTCATAGGCTTAAAATGATATTTCAATAAAATTTTATATCGTTAATAAATTTTAAAGACCTGGATATCACACTCATACTCTATGTTTGCTGCTATCTTTGCGGGAAGAAAATGGAAGGAGAATATGGAGTGGAAAGATGGTGATGGTGATGAGAAAGGAGAAGAGATGGATTTATCTCTCTTATTTTGATGAGACGAGTGGCGTGCTAAAGGGATATAATTGTGTCCGACGCTTAGAGACTCATTTTATTCACGTGAAAAGAAAAATTGCACGAAGGAATAGAATAAGAAACAAGTTTATTTATGAAAAAGTTGGAGTTACATCAATTGCGAATAAATTCAGAGAGGGTCGGTTTATATGGTTTGGATATATAAATCGTAGACTGATTGAAGCTTTAATTTAGAAAGTTGGTTATTGAACCTTGCCCATCTAAAAAGTCGAAGAGGAGTCAAAAAATGACATGACAAGAAATTATAAGAAATGATCTTTCATACTTAAAGTAAAATGAGGATTTGTTAACTAACAAGGTGCAATGGAAATAAATGATTCATGTAGCCGGCCCACTTAGTGGAAATAGGCTTGGCGGTTGTTGATTAGAAAAATTACGAAATAGTCTCTTTGTTATTTTTTGCCCTATAAATTATTTTTTTCTTTATGACTAGATCTCTTTTTATTCAAAGTACTTCTTTTTAATTTATTTTCAGCCCAATTTTTTTTTAGCTTAAATTTAACCCAATTAAATTAATCACCAATTAAATAATAAAATAATATGTCATTAAATAAATTCAATCAATAAAAAATACAATAATTACTGGTAAATTGTGGGCTACAATTTCCCCCTCTTTATAAAAATTTCTTCCTCAAAATTTATTCTAAAAAAATGTCATCTCATTTATGTTTTTGCACACTCTGATACTTTATTAATTCATTAACTATCTCACGATTTCTTCCTTCTATAAAATAAAGTTAAGGAATAACCAACAATTTGGGAACAAAACAAATATATCAAACAAAAAATTATGTAGTGAGCACAAGTCTTCTATAACAGTCTACCCATAGGTTCCTTAGGTAGACAGCTAGAAGATCTTACCTTACCTTGATGCCACTTTGCACATTCTCAGACCAACAATGGGTTCTGAAACCTAACGGATACCATTCAAAAAGATATGCATGCAATATTTAAGTTGGCCCAAGGGACCAGTTTGAAAATGTGTTGAATATTAGGGACCCAAATAAGAGTTTTTGAAAATCATAGTCCTGTATGATATTACCTGCTAACTTTGGATCTGAGTGATATTACATTCCATTGTGCTCCATCAATATATTTGCTCATGAGAGATGAAACGAAAGCAAATGAATTGCTTCATTGGGGGATAAGGGAGAGAAAAAATGAAGGCTTTGTTTAAAGGGCCAATTCTAATTTCCTTCGTCTTTTCTTCTTTCTTCTCTTGAAGTGACTATGAGCCTTGGTGCCTCGATAATGCCTTCCACCTTAATAGCTTCAGCCTTGTCGTTTTAGTAACCAAAAAAAGAGAAAAAATTAAGCACATGATATAACAACCCAGCCACTATAGATATTGTTCACTTAGCTCCTGAGAAACTATGTAGTTGAGCAGCTTCCCAAGAAGGTCACCTATCCCAGGACCACTCTAATTTAAGGGCGCTTAATTGTGAAGTTTTTCATTATGAGTCTTATGTTTTTGCCTTAAAATGCGTATGAGAGGGTATGAGTGTATTTCTATATATATTCTGTATCTTTCACGTGCTTTGCCAATATGAGATTTGCTTAAGGATGTCATCTTTCTTGGATGTCATATATACAACCCCTTTTAGGACTTAACATCTTTGTTAAAGTTTGCCCACCATCACCCAAGACATTACACAGAGTGTCTCTGATACCATATATAACAACCCAGTCACCATAGATATTGTCTGCTTTGTCTTCTGAGAAATTGCATAGTTGAGCAACTTCTTGGGAAGGTCAACCATTCCTAAATTACTCTGGTTCAAGCACGCTTAGCTACTAAGTTTCTCTTCTTTAGCTTCATAGTTTTGCCTCAGAATTGCTTTAAGAGGGTATGAGTGTGTTTCAGTGTATTTCCAGCATCTCTTCTGTGCTTTGCAATGTGAGATTTGCTTAAACGTGTTATCCTTCTTGGATGTCACATATAAATATTTGGTGTAAAAGAGTGAGCTTACCACTTAGTAAAAAGACTCATCACAATTAATATAAATAAATACATAAACATACTTAGTTTAACTATGCTTTTAAACATATATATCTATAATTCATTCATATGTTAGCATTTAAAATAAGTATTTGTAGTTCTACTTCATAATCTGATTTCATGCACACAATTAGGTAATCCATATGCCATAAGCAGATGAAATATATATTTGAAATGCAATACATATATTATACCCGACCAAATATACATAAATGAGAAGATAACAGAGGTTTCAAAAATTCTTAAAGAGGAACAGAAACTTATATCCTAGCCCTGTTTGGCGCGGGGACCAAAATGGTAGTAGTTTAAAAAACAATAATAATAATAATAATAGTAATAAATAAAATTTTCTAATCATTCTATACAAATTCTAATATAAAAATATATTATTTTATTTCACATACTCAATAATTCTTAATAAAAATATCAATTTTATTTCACATACTAGAATCTAGTATTTTGGTCTAGGATGTGAAATAAAGTTTATATTTTTATTGAAAATTATTGAGTATGTTAAATGAAATAATATTTTTTAAATTAGAATTTGTGTAGAATGATTAAAAAATTTTATTTATTATTATTATTGTTGTTTTTTAAACTAGTATCATTTTGGTCTTGATTTTGGTCCCCGCACCAAACAGGCCCCTAGCCAAGATTTTGCTCCCATATATAAATCTCATTATGGGCCACATAAAATGGCTTCCAGCATCAAAGAACTCTATTCACTTGATGAGTTGCAGTGCTCGTGTATCAGATTAGGTAATAAAATTTCATAATTTACTTTGAAATCGAGGGGCCTGGATTTTAGTTGAGCTGAAATCGTGGTTTAAAAGGCGAGAAAAGTTGGGATATTCACCCAAGGCCCCAACCTTTCCCTTCACTGGGATATAACACAATATTCAAACTCAAAATGATTTCATTTCAGGGTTAAGAAAAAACAGTATAAGTTCTTACCCTTATAAAGGCGATTACAATCGAATTTCAAATTGCAGAAATAAATGCGAAAATAAAAACTGATTACAACATGTTAAATGCGAATAACTAAAAATAGAAGGAAATAAATGAGATCAGCCCAAAATTTGGAATATTCTCATTCAAATCAATAAATTGATTTAAATGGGGATTTCCAATCCACTGATCAGCCACCAATTGTGCATGCTGCCAAATCTGTAGATCAATCCTCTATCTAGGTCGACGCCACGTGATGAGATCTCGACCGTCGGGTGTAGACTCTGTCTGGAATAAATCGACGGTCCGATGTCGTCGTGTCCCCACCAAATGGCCCTTATCGTTTGAAGTCTCTATGGGCTAGAAGATTGCCAGGTTGTAATAAACTGTTGTATTCTTTGCACCTTGGTGGCCACTGTATAATTTTATCTAATAATGTCCTAGTCAAGTTGTCGGATAGTTAATGTTTATGACGATTTGGAATTTCTTAAAGATCATTTTGTGCTATGCTATACTTAATGTGTTCTTTATCTGTTTGTTTTTCCTCTTTTCCATTTGTTTCATATTTTATGCTTGTCATTCTTACTACATCTTTATATGTTCTTGCATTCATAAAGAAGTTTGTTTTATCTAAAACTCCTACTGACAGTATCTTTTCTTTTCCTTATCCTGTCAACTGTATGTAATTCTTAAAAATATTTGGAAATAGTTCTTGGGCATGGACATGGGAATTTCTTTCTTGGCTTGAATTTTTGTTACTGGTGAATATTATATCTGCAGACTTTTGTATTGGATGTTCATCCATTTAACCCTCGGATTGCCATGAGTGCTGGTTACGATGGGAAAACAATAATATGGGATGTAAGTCTTTTGTTTTAATCTCCCATATTGTGGTTATACCCTGATTCGAGCTCCTGAAATAATCTAGGGATTATTTGTATTTACAGATTTGGGAGGGAATACCAGTACGGATATATGAGATTGGAAGGTTCAAGCTCGTGGATGGAAAGTTCTCCCCGTAAGCTGACTTCTTATGCAAGTGTTGTTACTCTTGTTTTTGGCTTGCATTTTTTTTTTTTTTAGTTTCTAGGATGACATCTTGCATTTTATAATATATTGGCCAAGTTGTTGATTTTTCCCTTGATGATTTAATGGAATGTCATTGTAAAAAGTATAGTATTAATGTGTTTTTGACAATTATTTTCAACCGTGGTTGAGTCATAGCATTCCTTTTGATTGACCTTCCTTGTTTGATTTATAAAATTGACAATTCATGATTATGCTTTTTCTTTTGGTTTTCTAAATTACTTCTTGTGTACATTTCTTCTCTGTTGGCTTGTTGTTGAAATGAAAATTTTATAAGTAAACGTCATACAGATCCTTGAAGTTAAGGAATAATGTCAAATAGGTCCACTATGTCAAAAATTAGTATTTAGGTCCATAAGATCCATTAAAATTTTTAAGCTCGTCCTTGAGGTTGACTTAAATATTTCAATTCGGTCTTTTTAGACATTTTTCATTACTTTTTCATATTGAAATAATTGAAACTTAGTAGTTAAAAATATTATCCCCCCCCTCCATCTCTCTAATGACTTCTATGGGATCACGGGCTTTTACAAGTGGTTGCAGCTGTCTCCCTTTTTTCCTCTTAGTCTCTGTCTCTCTCACTCTGCAAATTGTATTCCCCAAGTTTTGCTTTGTCCCCGCCTCCAAGCTCGTCATATGAAGTTGCCTCTTCATCCTCCAAGCTTGTCATTGTCATCGTAATCGTCGTCACCTCATACTTGAAATATAGGAATTTGAGGGTTAATTTAAAGTATTTGTTCTTTATGATTGGATTATCGATTGTCTGTAATTTTTTTCTTGCACCTTTTAATTTTCAATAGAATGAACAAATAATGTTAATAAATCAGCTTGTTAGTCTACATTCTAAAATATTTGCTAGCAATTTTGCTCTATTGATTTGGCACTTTCATTTTTCTTAAAAATTATTTTTATCTCAAATTTTCAAAATTAGAAATTTTGTAGGATATGTCATTGAGTACCATAATGCCCAACCCCTTGAGATCTATCCTAATTAAAGCTAAATTTTCTTGAAAAATGATTAAGGAAAACAATCCATGATGTCAAAAATTTGGTAATCTCTTTTAGTTTCATCTTTTGGAGCTCAATTAAGCTTCATTCCCAACCTCTTCAAATTGCATTATTTTTCGAACAATATTTTCCGAAGGTTTATTTTAGCCTCATATTTTTCCATGGCTTAATTTTTCCAGCGCATTGGTAGAATTTTTGTCGTTGTAGGAGCGCAGCAACTTCTCTGAGATGAAGACGGGACTCCGTTGCTCTACTTTTCGTGCACAATTAAGATCATCGCTAGTAGAGCTAGATTCACTGAGTAGAGTGGGTTACTTCGCGCAATTCCAAGGGCGGCACAGCTAAATGGCAACAATGCCGGGCATTGTATTCTTCCACATCAACATCAGCACTTTCACAAGCTACACGAGCAAGAGAGGGAGAGAGAGAGACCGTCGATCTTCTACTGCTTCCTTAGTTCTCCTCCACATCCAAGAAAGATCTTCGAAGGAAGAAGGGAGGTCGAGATCAAGGGGGAGAGAAAAAGGAGAGATAGAGAAAGAGAGAGGGGAGAAGGGGAAAAGCTATATTGGGATCTTGGGAGTAATAAGGAAATGAGGGTGCAATAGTCTCTTAAGCCATCTTTCGTAGCATATTTGATGGAAGGACCAAACTGAAATATATGTCGAATCTCAAGTACCCATATGCTAGTCTTTGCAAATTGTGGGCCTATTTGATATTACTTCCTAATCTCAGTGACTTGTATGATATTTATCCATGAAAACATGATATCTATGTCTGCTGTTTCATTCCTTTTGAAGGATCACATAAGTGGGATGCTTTATGGTAGGACCTAATCAGCTGTAAAATTGCTTTAAGGAAATGGCATTAGCAGAAAGTATTGGCCCTCTTTGAATGCACTAAATATCTGTTTTTCTTTTGTTGGTTTACTATGATAGTTTCAAGAGTATGGCGAAAAGCTCATGAAAACCCAAACGTTTGAAAGTAAGACATGTTTTTAAGATAACCAAAATCTTTGGGGAAAAATCATTTGGTCCCTGCATATTGGTGCTACCTGCAGTTTGATTTTTTTATTTGTCAATTCTTGACTTTTCTCCTTACATTTGGTTAAAACCAACGTTGTGGTCCATTTTGAAGTGTTTGTGTGCATTTTCCATCAAACAGAGCACACGGCCTTCAAACAATCCTTTTGTGTTTCTTGTCCAAAATGCCTTCTCCTTTATTTTGTTTTCCTACCTTGGAAATAATAGAATGGTAATCTAGTCTTACTATATGACAGTTTTATAACTTGAAAAGGATAATTCTTGCTTTACCAAAAACATAGGGACTGAAGTTATGATTCCAGAAAACAAAGAAAACAAATTGCAGATGACTTCAAAAAGTATGGGCCAAACTGCTTTTTCCGAACTTCTAATAAAGAATAAAGGAGAGAAAAGTTAATTATAGTCAATTACCAATTGAAGGTTATCATTTAGCATACTGGTAAGTCCTAGGTATAGGATGATCATTCTTTTAGGTGTGTGTGTCTCTTCCTCATTTGATTGGTGCCCTCAAAAATACCCATTGACGTTTTAATATTCATTTCCCATCTAATATAATTTCTTAAAAGATTCATGTCAGATTATTGAAGGTAACATAACCTTCCACGTTTCTCATCCGGGACTTGGAACCCGACAACAATGCATTGAGAGAGAAATTGAGGGGGAAACTAATCTTATATAGTTGATAGTTGTTAACTACATCGCAAGGTGACGAAGGAGGTGCTAGGAGAATATAAAGGAAATGCTCCTAATAATAAAGATGCTTGGTGGTGGAAACAAGATGTATAGAAAAAAGTTAAAGAAAAGAAGATATGCTATAAAGATTGATTCAAATGCAAGAACAAAGAGAATTTGGGGAAATACAAAATAGCCCAACAAGAGTCCAAGAAAGAAGTATGTATAAGATAAAAAATATGAAAATTAAAGACTTGACTTAAGTAAAATGCATTAAGAATAAAGATCATAACGTATTTTTTAAAGAAGAAGATATCCAACATAGATCGATCGATTATTTTCAAAAGCTTTTAAATGTTGGTTGTGGCAATACATTTGATCTTAAGAAATTTAACATTCAAAAATACAATAGAAATTGTTGTTACATCCAACGTATTAGTGAAGCTGAAATTTGAGAGGCTTTAAAAAAGATGAAGTATGAGAAGACGGTTGAAAATATATGAGAGATGGAGTATCTTAGCTCACTAGATTATTTAATATGATTTTAAAAACTAAACGGATATCAAATGAGTGGAGAAAGTTTATTGGTACCTATTTACAAGAATAAAGGTGGTGTACAAAATTATGTCAATTATAGAGGTATTAAATTAATCGTTCATACTTTAAAACTTTGAGAAAGGGCAATTAAGCAAAAAATACATTGTAATACGAAGGTGTCACAGAATCAGTTAGGTTTTATATCTGGTAGATTTACTATAGAAGTTATTCATTTGTTGAAGGATTTAATAGAAAGGTTCAAGGAGGAAAAAAAAAATCTATATTTGTTTTTCATCGATCTGAAAAAGTTTATAATAAAGTTCTAAAAAAGTGCTTTGAAAAGTTTTAGAAAAGAAAGGAGCGTGTATTGCTTATATTCAAGTTATCAAAGACATGTATAAGGGGGTTGTTACTTGGGTTCGAATACAGTGGTTTAACTAAGGATTTTTCAATTACAGTTGAATTATACTAAGGCTCAACTTTAAGCCCATATCTTTTTGCATTAGTTATGGAGGCCCTGATTGGACGTATTGAAGAAACAGTACCCTGATGTATGTTTTTCATAGATATTCTCCTTATTGATAAGATTAGAGAAGGAGTAAAGGCAAAACTTGACTTATGAAGGAATATCTTAGAATATAAAAGTTTGTTTTAGCAGATCAGAAACTAAATATATGAAGTGCAAATTTAGTCAAGATAAAAGTACTTATATTAGTGAGATGACAATTGATGTTCAAGTTATTATGAAGAGTGAGTGATTTAAAGACCTTGAATTAATTATACCAAATAATAGTAAAATAGATGGAGATGTTATTAACAAAATTCAAGCAAGATGGCTAAAGTTGAGAAATATTTCTAATTTGTTGTGTAATAAAAAAAAATTATTTAAATTTAAAGGTAAATTCTACATAACAATTGTAAGACTAGTAATATTATATAGTACAAAATGCTATCCAACAAAGTGAAAACACACAAAATAAGTATCGCAGAAATAAGTATGCTAAGGTAGATGAGTGGGTATACATAAAAAAATAAGATAAATAAAAGTATATCCACGAGAAAGTTGAGATAACCTTAGTTGAGGATAAGCTCAGGAAGAGCCAGCTAAGATTGTTTAGACATATAAACTGTAAGATGATAGAGGCTCTAGTAAGAAGAATGAAATTATTAGATTTTGCCTATATTAAAAGAGAAAGAGGAAGACTAATTAAGACATGATAAGAAATCATCAGGAAGAATCTCACATATTTAAAAATAAATGAGAACTTGTTATTTCATAGAGCGCAATGAAAATAAAAGATTCATATAGCCAATTCTACCTAATGGGATAAAGGCTTGATTGTTATTATACTTCCCATTTAACACAAATTTTAACATAAAAAATCGACTTTTTTTTACATTCAATACAAATCCTAACCTTAGAAATAAATTTTATTTTGCATTCTTCATAACTCTTAATATTAAAATAATTTTATTTCACATAATATACTAATTCCAATACATTTTCTCTCCAATCCAATAGGCAACTCCCAATCAAACAAGGCTAAATGTGTTTGTTTTTTTTTTAAATGATTGGGGGTGGTGGTTGGGGGGGATGGGAATATGGATGAGTCATGTGATGTTTGGGTCTATTTGGTTGAAGGAAACAAATTTGTCTTTTTTTGGAATGTGTATGATGGGAAATAATTTTGTTAGTTATATTAAAAAATTTTTAGGATGTGAAATAAAGTTGATTGACATATCAAGAATTAATATATATAATTATTGTATCTTAATGTATCTGTATCCTATTTTTTTAGATTTATATTATATCATTATATCCATATCATATCATATCGTTGTTACCATATCGTATTTGTTTTTCATTGGTTTATGAATTTCTGGCAGTACTAATCAACATAGCTTTTGCCCTTTTCGTTCTATATAGTATTGCTTTTAAACCTTTTGGCACTAAAGTGTTATAAGCATGACAAGCTAGGCACTCCAAGTGTTTTGCCTTAGTAGTGTTTTTACCTGCCTGGCCTTACCTTTATCTTGGACTGTTTGATATAGTACATTTTTTTTGTCATTTTTCATTTTTTGCCATTGTAATGTGATTTTAGTGATGGGACATCACTCGTTCTCTCTGATGAAGCCGGTCAAATATTTATAATAGCCACAGGACAGGGAGAGTCTCAAAAAGATGCCCAATATGATCAGGTACACCTCAATCTGTTTAGTTCTTTTGATAGTATCCTAGAATTATAACTATCTTTATATTAGTTCTTTTTTGCTTGACAGTTCTTTCTTGGAGACTATCGACCACTTATCCAGGACACCAGCGGAAATGTCTTGGATCAGGTTTGATGGAATCTTGTGTGTATCTTTACAGAAACAATTCATCTGTTTTTAAGATTTCTGTGGGCAAAGTGCATTCTTGCCATTGCCAAATCTATGAACTTCTCTTTCTCTTGGATATACGGACAGAATCTCTGCAATAACAGAAAAATGCTTCGTTTGATCTAATTTCCTTTGGTTGTATTGAATTTGTTGATTGTTGGATGGGCGCAATGGGGATTATGTCCGACTTTAAGGAAATTAAATTGTAACCATGGGCTACAACATATACAAGGTGGTTAAGTTAAATACCATTGTAACTTACCTTAATGGAGGGGTCTAGATAAGATAGGAACACCAACGTCTGCTGTCAGAACTCTTGTATGAATTGGTTATTAAACTAATTTTTTTATTGGAGACTGAAAATAATATAACTAGGAAAACAATTATGTATATGATATAATCTAATACTGGAATATAATTCCATAATTATTGATCAAAGTTCTGAAGGAGGTTGTCAATCGTTTTCATCAAAATAGAGATAAGGAAACTCTATGGATTAATTCTTTAGAAGAACGCTTGGGAATCATGGAAGATCATCCAGAAGCTGATGACTTATTATTACAGAGTAAGTTTGTGTATCAAAAATGTGGTGCTTGGCTCTTTGATGTCAAATGAACATGATGATATCAAATGAGGTGAAAGGATGTACATGAAATCATTCATTTTTTCTAGAAGCTTGAATTGTTTGGAGTAGCATTGGTTTGGAGACTGAAAGTTCATACTTTTATGCCATTATTGTACACAAGAAAAACTATTTTTATTTTTACATGTTATTGGGATATTTAAAATAAAAACAAAAAAACAGTAAAGCCTTAATCCTTGACTATTTTGTTTCACTAACGTACTTCTATTATTTATGCAGCTTTATGTAAAGCATCACTCTCCTGTTATTAGAATATTTACATGGTAAAAAATTAGAAGTCATATAATTTTGATTGACTCGGGTAAGAGTGCGATAGGTTTGGAGAAGCAACATGCAGTGTACATATGTTATAGCTACTATTTAGTCTAGGGTGTGAATCTAGGTACTGACTATAAGCTAATTGATGAATTAAACTGACTCCATTCTCATGATGAAGGTAAAAAGGAGGATCATTGCATTCTGTAGATCATGAATGCAATTCGTTAACTATTTTCTTTTTCTTTGTTCTGTACCAGGGGTACCATCCCCTCCCTGTCCATTCCATTAATATTGTTATTAAGGCTATTTTTTTTCTTTTTTGATTCAAAAGGCTTTCATTTTTCTAATTCACCTTAGTCTGCCCTTTCTATACTTGCAATAGTGCGCATAGTTTTCTAGCTTCCTCTTAACATTTGAACTGCTGTACCAATGTCCTGTAACGAGCCATACTTGTAAAATATTGTCTTTGGCAATGAAGTGCAGCCGGGCTCCTTGATAATTTAACTGAGATACAAATTTTATTTCAAGAACTTCATTAACTTGATTGTGAATCAATTTATACTTGTCCCTGTAACCATTTAGTTGTTTTGCTAGTTCTATTTCTGTACTTTGCTTCTTGTACCTGTTGGCTTTGTTCAAGTGCCTTTATACGACTATTAACTTTTCCTTATCTTATTCATGTTATGAGGTGTTAATGGCTGCTTATGTCATTCTTTTGATGTTAAGAGTTATTTATTAAATTCTGCTGCACTCAATGCAGGAGACTCAGCTTATACCATATAGAAGAAATATGCAGGATCTCCTTTGTGATTCAAGTACACTTCATTTTGTGTCTTTGTATTGCCTTTCTTTTTTGCTTTGTTTCATTAAAATCTCATCCGTGACTGTGTTATTGTGAAATTCAGGCATGATTCCTTATCCAGAACCTTATCAGAATATGTACCAGCAACGTCGATTAGGTGCTCTAGGTATTGAATGGCGCCCACCTTCTGTGAAGTTTGCTGTTGGCCCAACTTACAATGCCAATACTGGTGACTACCAAATACTTCCCATACTAGATTTGGATAGACTGAACGAGCCTTTACCAGAAATTGTTGATGTCATTGATTGGGAACAAGAAAATGAAGTACAGAGTGAGGATACTGATTCTGAATATAATGTTGCTGATGAATATTCAAGTGAAGGGGAGCAAGTAAGTTTGAGCCGTACTTCCACTGCAGAGTCTGAGTGCAGTGCAGATGACAGTGGCGTTGAACATGATAATAAGGAAGTCCTCAGAAGATCCAAAAGGAAGAAGCATGATTCAGGGGTAGATAGCTATTCATAATATTACTTCAATTGATTTTTCTTTTTCTGTTCTTTGACTTATGATATGTTCTCCCCATTGCTTTCACTGTTAACTGTGGCAGGTTGAAATTACGACTTCTTCTGGGAGGCGAGTGAAACGAAAAAATTTTGATGAGCAAGGTGACACTATTGCATCTAAGGCTAACAGAGCAAGAAGATCAAGAAATGGACGGATTTGTTCAAAGAAAAAAAGGGCAAAGTTGAAATCACTAAGGCCGCAGAGGCGTGCTGCACGCAATGCTCTCAATCTATTTTCTAAAATAACTGGAGGTTCTTCCGATGGAGAAGATGAGGATGCCTTAGAGAGCACTTCCTCAGAAACTGAGTCATTAATTCCTGATTCAAATACTCAAAGCAATGAATCTGAAAGGTCATTAAAGATCAGAAGGGTGAAGCTTGGAAAGGAGACTGATGCTTCTCATGAGGGGTTTGATGGTGCTGCAAGGCCTTCTCTTCTGACCGACAATCAACGAGATGCTGGTACTAAGAGAAGAATTGTATTGAAGCTTCCAATTCGGGACATGAAAGTATCTAAATCATCTGCTGACACTAAGTTGGAACGTTGTGGGCAGGATGCCCTAATGGATTTCCCAGGGAAACTTATCGCTGATGCAAGTAACTTAAACCATAGTTGTCCCAAACTCGATGAAACAGCAAGCTCTTCAGTCGGAAGACTGGGCAGCATGATATCACAATATGGTTATGGTAATAGAATCGGAGAAAAAGGGAAAATGGAAATTTCAGTACAGGAAAACCATCCTATTGAATACAATCATGAAATGAAATGGGGAGAAGTCAAAGTTCGCTCTTCAAAACGTTTGAGATTGTGTGATACTTCAGCCACAGATACCTGGACTGCTGCTAATTCACCTCTAGATGGTCCTAAAATTGTTGACACTGCTATCAATGAAAATGCAACATCTGAGGTTGAGAGTGGAGCAGCATGTGATTCTGATAATCAAGCTGGTGGAGAAGGTTTAGATGTGGTTGGAGATGGAATCAAGAAGCAGTTTGAAGAGGGTAATCTGCAAGTTTTGGATGATGGGAAAGTTTGTGAGCTTCCTTCAGGTTTTTGCAAGAGTTCGCCAAACGTCATCACCCAGGATCAGGATTCATTGTCATTACCCTGCAACAAAAATTGCACAGAGACCATGGATTATGTGCATAGTACATATGAAGATAAGCAGATTATTAGCGAAAACACATTTGTTCTTGAACCACAAAATAGTATTGAATTTGCTGCTGATAAGCTTGCATCGTCATCAGATGATAAGCAGGATTCCGGTTGTCCCAAGAAGCAGATATTTACTCAGCCTATGTATACAAAGATAAGGATCAAAACAAACGGTTCAAGTAAGGAGAAGAACAATTCATTGTCTAAGTTGAACTCTGTTCTTGTGGATGATTGGACAACCTCTGAATATTTAACTTCCAACAATGACGCGGCAACAACAAGAAATCCTGTGCTAGTGGTGCCTGACGATGATGAGGGAACTACTGGAGAGAGTGCAGAACAAAGCGATTGGAACAATGGGTCTGATAGCTTGGAAGCCTGGACAAAAAAAACTTCAACTGGGAATGTCAGTGCTGTATATAGAAGGTCCAGGTCATTTAGGAGTAGAAAGAGTTCTGCTGGTGTTGGTGAAATGAATGCTATGGGAGAAAGCACATCGAAGTCCTATAAGCATGGTGGAAGCATGAAAATAGATTATAATGATGCTTTGATTGACAATGGCCTCAGTATGAGATCTACAAGTATGAGGGCTGGAACTAGCGATTATAGTTCTGTAGATGCATCAATAGGCAGAGGAAGATCGACATTAAATGGATATGATGAAATGAAACCACGCTCAAAACTTAGATTTAGTTTGAGGTCTAACAGAAATAGTCAAGAAAATCATAATACTGGACTTAGGTCCCTAGAAAAAAGAAGAAACTCGCATTTGCCTAAAAAAATTTCATGGTTGATGTTGTTGGAACAAGAGGATGGCTGCCGGTATATACCTCAGAAAGGAGATGATGTTGTTTACTTAAGACAGGTAATATTTGTCACTATATGCCATTTTTTCTTTTTTTGCCTCTTTCTCATCAGAAATCTATTTGTGGTTGCTATGTCTCAGGGTCACGAGGAATTTCTTGAAGAATCTCGTTCACATGAAGTGGGGCCTTGGAGACATATTGAAGGAAGCCTGAAAGCTGTGGAGTGCTGTAGAGTTAAAAGCCTTGATTATTCAACTGTTTCTGGGTCCGGGGAAAGCTGCTGCAAGCTTACTCTGGAATTTATGGATCCAACCTCTGCTTGTTTTGGTAAAACATTTAAATTGACTTTACCTGAACTTGAGACGTTCCCGGACTTCCTTGTAGAAGCAACAAGATATCATGCTTCCATAGAGAGAAACTGGACCCACCGTGATAAATGTCAAGTATGGTGGAAAAATGAAGATGGGAATGGTGGGAGTTGGTGGGACGGTAGGATTTTGGCTGTTAAGCCCAAATCTTCCGAGTTTCCTGATAGCCCGTGGGAGAAATTTGTTATCCAGTACAAGAATGATTCTGGGCACCATTTTCATAGCCCATGGGAACTCTTCGATGCTGATAGCCTGTGTGATCATCCACGAATTGATGAGCCAATGCGAAATAAGTTAATATCAGCTATTGATATGATAGAACAAAATGCACTCAGGAATCAGGTTTGTCATTAAGAAGACCAAATTCAATGGTTTAGCATTATTGGTACTCTTTATTTTCTTAGCCTAGAATGCTTTTGTAATGTTTTTGCAATTTCAGGATTATTATGGTGTTCATAAACTGAGTCAGGTATCCCAGAAGTCAGAGTTTCTTAATAGGTAATATTTCCCTTGCACTTGTATAGCAGTTTTTTTATTTTCAACTTCTAAATATTTTTGTCACCGGTTGTGATTATGATCATGAAAATTATTTTTATCCAAAAAATTTGCTCTTTCTTCTTTTTCATTTAAGTCTTGGGCTGCACTATTATGATTGAAATGGAAGATTCTGTTGTATAGATGCATTATTGCTATGCTATTTTTCTTTTACAGTACATTCTGAAACTTGGACATCTAATGATCGGTACCCCAAGACTGAATAGGCAATAAGCACTAACTTGCTAAATAAAAACTATTTATAAGTAAACATGCATTATTCTTTCTTATCAGTATCAACAATAAATAGTCAGAGAAATTTAACAGTCATAGCATAAATGTTGATGTCACATTAGCACGTAATATTAATAATATGCTGCAAATCCTTTTTATTCTTTATACTTTTATCTTTCGAGCCTCAGTTTTTTGGATTATGCCTCAACTGCCTCTTTTTCATCATCATATATGCATAAGATCCTTGGCAACTCCTATACCCTATAAATAGAGGAGTGCCACATATACAACCATCCCCACTAGTTGGCAGGCTGTTTACATCTTGGCAATCATCCCCGATATTTGGCAGGTTACCATATTACTTAGCTCGAGCATAAGCAGGGACATAAACGCGACAAGAAACTCTTTTTAATTCGTTGTCGATCTTTAAAACATCTTTATAATCACATTTAGTTGTTCGAAGTCCACAAATCACATTTTGTCTTTAAACTTGGTAAACAACTCAATAATGCTTTAAATACACATCATCATACTCTTGACATTCTTGTAGATTTATTTCAGCATAGAAATCAATGTTCTATTCTACAATTAATTAATCTTGCAGCTTGATCAGAAATCATGCTTATAACAAATCATTTGAAATAATAATAATTCCAGTAGCATGAATTTAACTATAAAACAAGCATTTAACTGTACATGCTATTTTTAATTCAACACAATGCATAAAATCACGCAATTCAATTTGATTGATTAATTTGCAGATTTAATTTAATAAACAACTTAGAACTTATGGCTACCTTTTATACGGCATGCTGATAACTCGATGTAATAGAAATACGAACAGAATATTAGGCCGAGAAAATTTGCTTCAATTCCTTTTTTCCTCCTTTTTCTTCTTCTTCTCCTTCTCCTTCTTCTCCTCTTCCTGATGTTGGAGCTGCAGCCGCTGGTTCTGTTGCCGCTGGGCTCGGCGGAACGGACGAACAAAGGGGCGCGGGCATCGGGCGGAACAGAGAACAGAGAGGGAGGGAGAGGAAAATCCTTCTCTCTCCAAGAGCAGGCGACATGCAGAAAAGGCAGAGGCGAAGACGGTTCGCGCGCAGTGCTAATCCCACTTAATGAAAAATTGCAATTTAGTCCCTATATTTTCATTCTCTTATAAATAGGTCCAAAAATCTTATTTTTAAGTCCAAAAGTATTTCTTTTAAGTTCAAAATAATTTTAATTTTTAAACTCCAAATCATTATTCTTTGTGTGTCACAATTCTCCCCACCTTTGAAGAATTTCATTCTCAAAATTAAGCAAAAAGATTTGGATAGAATTTCTTCATTTCATTTTCAGATTTTCAGGTTGCTTTTTTTTTCAATCTGATTGCTCCACAAGACTTTAATCATAGGAATCTCCTTATTCCTTAGTCGTCTGATATCTCTTGCTAAGATTCTGATTAGTGTCTCTTTATAGCTCAAATTTGACTTTATTTTTATCTGCTTTGGATCAAATTGAACTACTTGTGAAGGATCTGGAACATATTTTCTCAACATTGATATATGAAAAACATCATGTATTCCTTTCAATTCAGATGGTAATGCAAGTCTGAAAGCTACAACCCCAACTCTTTCTATAATTGGAAAAGGTCCAATATAGTGAGGCTTTAACTTACTAGCTTTTCCAAACCGCACTATACCTTTCATTGGACTAACTTTAAGAAATACTTGATCCCCCATTTTAAATTCTATTTTCTTATATTGAGCATCATAATACTTTTTCTGTCTATCTTGAACTGTGCGCAGTTTTTCTAGTATGAATTTTATCTTTTTAGTAGTTTCATCAACTAATTGAGGTCTCAAAATAGCTCGATTTTCACCTTCATACCAGCACAATGGTGATTGACATTTCCTTTCATATACAGCTTCATAGGGTGTCATCTTAATACTGGACTGATAACAGTTATTATAAACAAATTTTATTAATGGAATATGTGTTTCCCAGCTTCCTCCAAAATCCAGCACACATAATCGTAGCAAATCCTCAAGAGTTTGAATAGTTCTTTATGTCTGACCATCAGCCTAAGGATGAAATGTTGTACTGAATTTCAACTTTATATCAATGTACTTTTTTCCAAAATCGAGAAGTAAACTTTGGATCTCAATCTGATACAATAGTAGATATCCCATGCAATCTTACAATCTGATCCACATAAATTTTAGCTAATTTATCAGTAAAATCAGTAGCTTTGATTGGTAAGAAATGAGCTGATTTAATCAATCTATCAACAATCACCCAAATCACATATGTCCTTGTTGTGATCATGGTAGTCCAACCACAAAATTTATAGCCACTTGTTCCCATTTTTACATAGGAATAGGTAAGGGTTGAAGTAGACCTGGAGGTCGCTGATTCACCTTTAACTTGTTGATATGACATACATTTACTGACAGCTTCAGTCACATCTTTCTTCATACCAGACCACCATACCATATGATTCACATCATGATACAACTTATTTATACCTGGATGAATAGTATATTTTGCCCCATGAGCTTCTTGTAACAGCACATATTTGAGATCAACTTCTGGTATATACAGTTTGTTTTTGTATTTCAATAATTCTTTATTATCAATGTTGAAATCATTTTATTTTCCTTCTTCAACTCTCTTGATAATCTTTTGAACAAATGGATTTTTATTCTATCCTTCCATTACAAGTTGAAGCCATTCAGGTCTAACTGTTAATTGACTTAAAAATACTTGACTTTCACCTTTAATTCTGTCCAAAGACAACTGTTCCATCTCAAGTACCATTAACTGTTCATCTTTCTGTAAAGCTATCATACTCAAATTAGCTTTTCTACTTAAAACATCAGCTACTACATTAGCTTTACCTGGCTGATACATAATTTCCAGGTCATAATCTTTAATTAATTTAAGTCAGCGCCTTTATTTCAGATTCAACTCCTTCTGGGTGAAAATATATTTCGAAATTTGATGATCTGCATACACTTCACATTTTACCTCATATAAGTAGTGTCGCCAGATCTTTAGTGCAAAGACAATTGCTGCTAATTCCAAATTATGTACTGGGTAGTTCTCTTCATGTGGTCGTAGTTGTCTTGAAGCATACGCTATGACCCTGCCATGTTGCATAAGAACACATCCCAGCCGTTGGAATGACGCATCATTATAGATCTAAAACCCATCACTACCCTCTGGTAAAGCTAACACTGGAGCTGAAATAAGACATTCTTTCAATCTTTGGAAACTAGTTTCACAGTCTGCATTTCAATCAAATTTAACTGCTTTTTGTGTCAGTCTTGTAAATGGCAATGCAATCCGTGAAAAATCTTTTATAAATTTACGATAATAGCCAGTCATTCCTAGAAAACTTCTTATTTTTGTTACACTGGTTGGCCTTGCCCATTCCATAATTGTAGAAATTTTTTGTGAATGTTGACAGATATGCCTTCTGCACTGATAACATGACCCAAGAAATTCACGCTAGATAATCGAAATTCACATTTCGAGAATTTTGCATACAGTTTCTTTTTCCTTAACTTTTGTAACACTAGGTGTAAATATTTCGAATACTCTTCTTGATTCTTTGAGTATATCGGCATGTCATCTATAAAAATTATAATAAACTAATCAAGATAGAGTTGAAATACTCTATTCATTAAATTCATAAATACGGCAGGAGCATTCGTTAATCCGAATGGCATCACTAAATATTCATAATGCCTGTATCTGGTTCTAAATGTTGTTTTAGAAATATCTGTTTCTTTTATCTTCAACTGATAATATCCAGATCTTAGATCAATCTTTGAAAATATAGATGCTCCTTGTAATTGATCAAATAAATCGTCAATTCTGGGTAAAGGATATTTGTTCTTAATTGTCATTCGATTTAATTCACGATAATCTATACGCATTCATAGACTATCATCTTTTTTCTTTACAAATAACACCGGTGCACCTTACGGCGAAATACTTGGACGAATATAACCCTTATGTAATAGTTCTTACAATTGAGTTTTCAGTCATTGTAACTCAGTAGTTGTCATTCGATAAGGAGCTTTAGAAATAGGTTTCGTCCCTTGTATGAGTTCTATAGGGAACTCCACTTCCTTATCTCGGGGTAATCCTGTTAAATCTTTAGGAAATACATCTGGATACTCCTTTATCACTGGTATAGCCTGTATCTTAACTGGCTCAAATTTAACATTCAGTGTCAGCCAAATATGCTCCACATCCCTTTCTTATTAATTTATGTGCTTGAATGACTGAGACTATTGGAATCTTTCTCCCATAACCATAATATACTACATCTGAAGATTCAGGAATATGAATTTTTATCTTCTTTTCTTGACAATCAATAATTACTTGATGTTCAGATAACCAATTCATTTCTAGTATCACATCAAACTCAGTTATAGGTACGACAATCAGTTTTGCCCAAAACTCCTGATCTTTAATCTTAATCTTTACTTCTACAAATAATTCCACTCCTATAGTGATACCTGTAAGTAATGCAACATAAAGCACTTCATCTAATGGACGTGTTTCTAATTACAGTTTTTGTATGATATTTTCAAAAATGAAAGAATGTGATGCATCAGAATCAAACAACACAACTAAAGGTGAATTATTCAGAACAAGCGTACCTGCTATGACATCTGGTGACTCCTGAGCCTCATGTCGTGTCAATGCATAAACTCGAGGCTGAGCACTTCGTTCATCAGGTCTAGTAGCAGTACTACGTCACTGTCCTAATACACCTGCAGTTCCACCTCTATCACCAGATGTGGAAGCCATAGAAGCTGGAACTGACTCTTCACCCTTTGTTGTCATCTTCCTTGGACATACTTTAGAAAAATGACCCACTTCATCACAATTGAAACAGGTCTTTTCTCCAGCTCGACATACCCCTCCATGAAGTTTTCACAAGTCTGACATCTAGGCCTTTCATAACTACCACTAGTGCTTGCAGACACAGAAGCTCCACCTGAACTAGACCTCCTTGATGTCGGTCCTTGGTAAGCTTTAGATGCCATAGCCTTGCGTTTTCCCAATGCTTCTCTCCTAGCTTGCCCCTCCAACTCATCCTGTTCCACCACTGTTGTTTTTTTCTACCAATTTAGCATACACCACATGTTGAAATGGTACAACAACTGCTTGAATTGACAGTCGCAATCCTGTGCAAAATAATCAACATTTCTCTTCTTCGTTAGGTACTAGTGCAAGGGCAAATTTTGCTAAAGCAGTGAATTTTGATTCATATTCTGCCACTATCATATCTCGTTGTACCAGATGGCTTAATTCCCTTCTGAATTTATCACGAGCAGATAATGGTACATACTTCTCCCGAAAAGCCAATAAGAATTCTTCCTACGTAATAGAATCTACAGATCTACCACTAAAGAAGAGTCTACGATGTTCGGCCCACCAATCATCTGTTGTACCATTAATAACAGTGGCAGCCAAGGATACTTTGCGATCTTTTGGACATCTGATTCCCTCAAACACTTTTTCCATCTTGCCAAACCATTTTTCTGCAACCATCAGATTAGTGGTACTCTCAAAATGCTCAGGCCTCATTCGTTTGAACAGCTCCACTACTCTTTCCATGTAGGCCTCCCCACCTTGAATCTGAACTGACTGTGGTTGTTTAGTAGTTACCTCCAGTCTTTCAGCTATTGCAGTCACCACCTGATCCAATTATTTTTTATTCAATAATGCTTCTTGATCTTGACCTGCTTTCTGTCTTGCAGGATGTCCAGTACTACTAGAAGATTGACCAGTAGACATTCTCCTACAGTCATGGTCAGTTAGCACAACATAATATATACTTATTGAATTATTGCCTATGTGACGTCCCCCTTTTCGGAAACACCACACGTGACGTCCCCTTGTTGGGACACCACGAAACTCACTTAAATCAAAGGGGAGAGTAAACAACAAATCTTTAACTCATACAGCGGAAACAATATAATTAAAATAATAACTGATACATTATTAAACTTTTATCTTTTGGGCCCCGGTTTCTTGGTCTACGTCACAACTGCCTCTTCTTTTATCATCATATATACATAGGATCCTTAAGCTATCCTCCGGAAAGAGAGAAGAAATCCTCTCTCTTACCTGGCGCGAGCGACACGCGGAAGAAGACCGGGCGGCACGGCGAAAGGCGGTTCCCGTGGTGTTTATCTGATTTTTGGCACAACTGCAATTTGGTCCCTCTGTTTTCCTATTCTCATAAATAGGTCCAAAAAAATATTTCTTTTGGGTCCAAAATAATTTCAAATTTTAACACTCCAAATCTGATCGTCACAGCCTATTTAGCAGGTATTGTGAGTGTGATCCCAAACGTCTTATTTCCAAGATTCGTCTTTCCATAAGAAAGAGAACCATGCTCTGATATCACTCTGTGACGACTCCCTTACAGGACACCACGTGTAACGTCCCCTTTCGGAACACCACGACAACAAACTTTTATTATAGGGGAGATTATACATAAAAACATTTAACTTTAACAAAAGAGAACTGTTTATCTCATACAGTGGAAGCAATATAATTTAAATAACAAGTTGAACTATAAACATCATATTTAACACGCATTTATTTATTCAAAGACTATAATTTACATTTGGCTTTATACAATAATAAAAGATCAAACTGAACTACAAATTCCCCTGATTTAGTGCTCGTAGACCCCTTGTGTGCCTCTATCTTCACCAGTACCTGCTAATAAAGGCATCAGTCTACCGACCCCAGGACTGAGTAGGCAATAAGCACTAACTTGCTAAATAAAAACTATTTATAAGTAAACATGCATTATTCTTTCTTATCAGTATCAACAATAAATAGTCAGGGAAATTTAACAGTCATAGCATAAATGCTGATGTCACATTAGCACGTAATATTAATATATGCTGCAAATCCTTTTTATTTTTTATACTTTTATCTTTCGAGCCTCAGTTTCTTGGATTATGCCTCAACTGCCTCTTTTTCATCATCACATATGCATAAGATCCTTGGCAACTCCTATACCCTGTAAATAGAGAAGTGTCACATATACAACAATCCCCGCTAATTGGCAGGTTGTTTACATCTTAGCAACTATCCCCGATATTTGGCAGGTTACCATATCACTTAGCTCGAGCATAGACAGGGACATAAATGCGACAAGAATCCCTTTTTAATTCGTTGTCGATCTTTAAAACATTTTTATAATTACATTTAGTTGTTCCAAATCCACAAATCACATTTTGTCTTTAAACTTGGTAAACAACTCAATAATGCTTTAAATACACATCATCATGCTCTTGACATTCTTGTAGATTTGTTTCAGCATAGAAATCAATGTTCTATTCTACGATTAATTAATCATGCAGCTTGATCAAAAATTATACATATAACGAATCATTTGAAACAATAATAATTCCAGTAATATGGATTTAACTATAAAACAAGTATTTAACTATAAAACAAGTATTTAACTATACATGCCATTTTTAATTCAACACAACGCATAAAATCACGCGTTAATTTACATATTTAATTTAATAAACAACTTAGAACTCATTGCTATCTCTTATACGGCATGTTGATAACTCGATGTAAGGTACAGAAATACGAACAGAATATTGGGCCGAGAAAATCTGCTTCAATTCCTTTTTTTCCTCCTTTTTTTCCTCCTTTTTTTTTCTCCTTCTTCTCCTCCTCTTCCGGCTGCTGGAGGTGCAGCCGTTGTTGCTATTGCTGCTGGGCTCGGCGGAACGGACGAACAAGGGGGCGTGGGCACCAGACGAAACAGAGAGCAGAGAGGGAGGGAGAGAAAAATCCTTCTCTCCAAGCGCGGGCGACACGCGGAAAAGGCAGAGGCGAAGGCGGTTCGCGCGTAGCTCTTATGCTATTTAATGGAAAATTGTAATTTAGTCCCCATATTTTCATTCTCTTATAAATAGGTCTAAAAATCTTTTTTTAAGTCCAAAACAGTTTTAATTTTTAAACTCCTAATCATTATCCTTTGGGTGTCACACTTTCTGCCTAATAAGGTTTGCTTTCTTGTCAATGTCGCTAATGCAAGTATACCAAGATGTTGCCCCTGTTATTTTTTTCCTTGGGCTGTGTTTTGGGCTCTACTAATTTGACCTACATTTACTTTTTTTTTCTCATTTCAATATGATATGAGACAATTTAAAGTTAAATTTTGTTGCATATATAGAGTTGAATCTTGCAAACTCTCATGTTTGGGACTAGGCTTTGTTCTTCTGTTGTTTCTATTGCTATTGTTCTCGTTACATTGAGTATTGTTTTTCCTTTTTTTTTTGCATTTGTTGTTGATGATTGATCTAACTTGGCTATTGTGAACCTAACTTCCTTAAGTTTATTCATTGCTAAATTGAATTTGCTTATGCAAGCTAACGAAGTGTGATGACAGTGTGGTTATGAAAACTAGAAGGGATAGTGGAGGCTAAGAATATTGTTATTTTAAATTTATTCTTGAAGCTGAGAACTAAGGAGGAAAGAGACGCAAATTTTCTCAATTAGTAGAGAGGAAGATCTATACTTGAATTATATGAGATGCACCATGGATGGAAATAATAATATCATTATGAAGCACAAAGACATTCAATAGACGGAGAATCTCTTTTGATAAGATCTTCAATGAACAATTATCACAATGGTTTTGGTTTTTCTATTAGAATGGGATCCTGTAAATTTTATGAAATTTATGAATGTGAATATATGGAGATTATGATGGTGCAAGATGGCTTACAAAGGCACTTCAACAATATATATAAAATTGTGGTAACTGTGATAGTTCAAGCTTATGGGCCATGCGATGAATCTTTAGTTGTGGTTGCTGAACTGGGTTAGAAAGAGAAACCACTGTATTAGACAATCTATTTGATTTTATGCTTGGAAGCTCAATGTTAGAAAATTTTATATTACTATGTACCGTGTATTTTTAAAACCTCTCCTTGTGAGACAGATTGAATGCATATTTTCACTCTAAAGGGGTAACTTTAAGACTTTCAAAGTTCTAGGGATCAATGATTTTTTATAGGTGCATGCCCTTATAATTAATTGTAGTTCATTATTCATTCTCTTATTAGAGAATGAAACTATAGTTAAGAGGGAATCAACTTGAGTAAATAGATGAAATGATTTGAAAGGGGGTAATGGAAAAACACTATGAAGATCACATTGTTTCATCATCTATGACTCATTTGGTGAACTTGATTTTGTTTAAGCTAGTTAGGGGGTACAGAATGACGCATTAGGAGCCATGAATTCAACGGATCATGGGGACAAAGCATAAGTCCCAAGCACGTAACTTTCGACCAAAACAGCCTACTCAGACTTTTTCTAGTAGCTTATCTATTTATGGCATTAGAGTTTGCCCCTTTGTGACCTTTAGGCATCTGTCTATTTAACCATGAGTTTGCAAGATAGCATATCTAAGAGCATGACAACTTGTGATGCGGGATGGGATAAATGAAATATATGCAATGAGATCAACGGATATAAACATCAGACTTATCTCAGTAAAATATAAGAAATTTTCAAAATTTAATTTTATAACAACAACAACAACAACAACCAAGCCTTAATCCCACTAGGTGGGGTCGGCTACATGAATCCTTTGTTTCCATTTGATTCGACAAGTTTTACGCTGGCTGTCGACTACCTAACGCAACCCTCCGCATTTCCCAAGTAATTTTATGATGATTAAAAAATTAACCAAACCCGTAAAGTTAAATCCTTTCAAAATTTCAAATAAATTAGATCAAAGGTAATTAAAAAATTTCCAATTGGGGTTAGGGCTAACTCAATTTTCAATAAATTAGAGCAATAGGAATATGTTCTCATAATAATTAACCAACTATAATTAATTTCGCACGATGAAGCAAATTCGAGTAAATATTCAGAAGAGCATAGAAATCAGTAGTTGTCGAATCACTAGATTAATTAATTTGTTAAAATTTGTACCTGAATCCAAAGATCCTAAATTCAAAGATCCTGAGCACCAAATTGTAATTTTCTTCAGTTAGGGTTCAATTGGGGTTGCCTCGTGGCTCGAGTGGATGCCGGGTGTGGATGGTGGCGGCACGCTCAGCAGACTTGCATCCTCATGCAGCTTGTTTGGCGAGAGTTGGCTCGTGGGGACACGACAAGGTCAACCCCCACTCGTGGGCCACTCAGGTGCCTGTGCGAGCTGTTCGATGGGAGCTTTCTTGACAAACGACCCCAACAAGGACTCGGCAAGGTCAGCTGCACTCATGGGGCGGGTTGGGCGAGTCCATGTGGCAAAATAGTTGGCAATGTGGGAAATGCAAGCAAAACAATGCGTAGCTGGCAATTACTTGATGCGATCGGACCTATGGACCTGATGAGGTGGAAGGACAAGCTTGAAAAGCTCAGTGGTGTAGAGCTTTGGTGTGAATTTGATGAGAATGTTGGCTGCAATTGTGTTGCAGGCGAAGTGTGCGAGGTGGAACAGAATGAATGCTAAGCAAGGATTGAGGCAAAGGAGGAAAAAATCAATCTAGAGGACACAAGCTTGAGCTGATGAATGGAGTTTAGGGATTTTCATCCGGTTCAAGCCCTTTCCTATCTAGGATATCAATTCATTCTAGAATTAGACAATCCCAAGGGAAAAGACAATAATAGTTCATTTAGCATTGCCACAACAATAATCATAGAGGAGTTTATATAAACCTCCAACAATCGACATAATAAAAGAAAAATACTATATAATATAGTTTTCTCATACAAATGAGGAAATATTAGCACCATGTTTAAAATAAAAATAACTAATATAGAACAACTGCAAAAAATAAAAATCATCCCAAAAATGAAATCTCCTATCAGTGAAATCAATCAGAATGAATAGGAAGATTTGCAATCTACCATGTCAGCAATTTTCAACAGTCATCTTTTCCAAATCGGTCTTGATCATCAATCGATCCATATCAAAGAATGTGATCAAATTTCGATCGTCAGCAATAAACTTTATCGAGAATGAATCGATAGTCGATTGTGGTATCCCCACCAATTTCTCTTGAGTGGGAAAGGGTCTTCTTTGTGTAATATCTCTCTAGCAATTCTAATTATGTCTCTAAAACTTATCTCTGGTAATCTATGAATCTTCACATGGAGATAAACCTTCTAACGAACCGAAATGCTGGTGTTTTTTATTTTTGGTAGAAATTATCTGCTCATCAAGCATTTACTCTTTTTACTGTTGTTTATAAGTGGATTTAGCTGGTAAACACTCTAAGAAGAGTTCACTCTCGATGGATAGTGAAAGCTTAAACAGACTAGTGGATATCACTGTTGGCTCCATTAGAGGCCTCAAACTTCTCAAAATTGCAGAATCAAGAAATAAGGTAAAAGAGTCCTCACATAAATATTTCTAGCAGTAATTTCGCTCAATAAAATGTAATAGTTGCACAGGTGAGCAATCAAACAATTCCAAATAAATAGATAATTCTTTATTCTAGCACAAAAAGCATTTTGCAGTAATCAAAATTCAAGAGAAGATTTACCTGAATTGAAGGATCAAAGGAACTAGAAAAGAAAAAATGCAGATGTACCGAGTAAGGCACAGATGCAAACAAAAATGGCGTGACAAGGTGTTGCCAAGTAGGGCAGCGCTAGAAACACCAACAGGCAGTGATGGTAGCAAGTGCGGAGATTGATGCAATTTGCCAAAAAGCAACATGAATCGAATTGGAGAAAGCAAACTTGTGCATGAGATTAGGCCGGTCCAACGACTTGTGCGAGGCAGCAGGGACCACTCGATGAAGGCCACATGGACGCAGGCCACGCGCTAGGTCGCACGAGCCGCACAATCTCGCGTAGGATTACACACTGACACAGGACGCACAGTCGCTTGCATGCTTGCGTAGCCTCATATGTGCTCGGCCAGTTTGGTGTGGCCTCACGCGAGCTCAGTCGGTTGTGCACTCTTGTGTGGACGGCGAGAACTATTGCGATCTCACGCAGGCCACTGCGCCAGCTCGAGACATTGGCATAGTCTCATGCATCTAGGCCATGTGCTTGCAAGAACAATGCCAAGGCTAATTCCGCGAAGACGGAGGTGAAACAACGATGCCACGATGATGGCAGAGGCGGAGGTGGAACCGGGATCTAATACCAAAATTGATACAGGATGATGGCGTTTAGGGTTTAGATGGTTGAAGGAGGAAAAATAAAATTAGAAATTTAGGGATTTTCACACTAGACTCTAGCTCTTTCATTCTGAAGTTTAAAATCAATTCAAATCCATGAAACACAATTCAGATTTCATAAATCAAAAGTCAAATAAATTTTATTCATCAAGCAAGCAAAATACTGACTCTAGACCTATAAATAGGAAAATTCTTAATGTTACAACTCTAATTTTGCAAGCTGAGACTAAACAAAACTAATTTAAAATTAAAATAATTTATTTTAAAATTAGATAAAAGTTAATTTAAAAATAAAATTTCTTAATTTTAGTTAAGTCTACCTAACAGATAACTTTTAAATTTAAACTAATTGACTTAATCAAATGTGCTCGACTAGTTATAACTTAATCAAACTAATGACTGACTCAACCAAAAAGAGATAAATATGACTCAGTCTAACCAAATAAATAGTACCGAATCAATCCTAGTGCATCTCTAATAGAATTAACCATAACGGGCTTTTTATGTGTTTGCACCAGTTTCGTTATCTCCCTAAGCTAAATCTATCTTCAAACTTACTAGAAAATTTAAATTAGATCCATTTTGTATTATTTTCTCTAATCTTCTAATTTAAGTCCTCGATATTTACTAACCCATCACAATGCACTTATCGTATATGTTTTGTGACGTCCCGACGTTCGGGGCGCCAGAAAACCTCTCATAACCTTACCTCATCATACGTCAGCCTTGCAGCAACCTGTTGTACCTCACACCATAACCCGTGATCCATCTTATGCAGCACCTGCCACCAGAAATGGCAGGAGTTTGTTAGAACAAACTCAGTAGATAAAACAATATCCAGCATAAATGAATACATATAACATTATCACATAAATACAAAGATTATCATCACATTACTCTGTTTAGTGATGTGGACTTATCATTTTCATATCCTTTTACCTAGAAGCCTGACAAATATTATTTTGCAGTCCAAATTCTTTTCTTTTCAATCCAACTCAGATTTACACGTTTCTTCACCCAGCCATTTTAGGATGTCACAACCTCCCCACCTTTAGAAATTTCGTCCTCGAAATTACAGTCAGTGTCTGTCAGAACAAAATCTGCATGTACTCGAGAAACATCTACATTCATCACTTATAGCCATAAACTAAATGCGGCTGTATGCTGCTGTTACCTTAACTTACAATCATCACATACATGCTGATGTCATATTAACATGCAAAAATCAAAATACGCTGCAAATTCTTTTTAGTCTTTACACTTTTATCTTTTGGGCCCTGGTTTCTTGGTCTACGTCACAACTGCCTCTTTTTTTATCATCACATGTACATAGGATCCTTGGCAACTCCTAAAACATCTAGAGGAGTGCCACATCACATCTTGGCAACCATCCCCAACATTTGGGTAGGTTACCCCATCTGGCATTGGCATGGCTCGAGCAAGCAGGGACATAAACACAAGAAACCCATTTAATACATTGTCGATCTTAAAACATTTTTAGAAGCACATCTTGTTGTTCCAAGTCCGCAGAGCATAATCTGCCTTTTGACTTGGTAACCAACTCAGTTACATATATATCATCTTGCTCTTAACATTCTTATACATTTCTTTCATATAGGAATCAACATTCCAATTCACATAGAAGTCAACATTGCATTTCACATATACTTTAATCAGCATGTATAAGAAATCATATGAAACATTCTAAACAATAATCATAATGCCTGCAACATGTATTCTGACATATATCCTTCAACATGGATTCAACCATAACATATAAACTGACATATATCCTTCACATATCATATTTTACATCTTTATTATCACTCTACCACTTCTCAGACATTCTCTTGCTTTATTTACCAGCAGATTTGATGCTACAATCTCAGAATCTGCTAGTAATTTATCATACTCGCTATACTGCTGTCCTTTTAATAGATCTTGCATTGATGCAGGTAACCCTGCAAGATACATCTGACATTTCTCATTTTCTGTCAGCTGTTCTTTACCTTCTTGTCGAATTCTTTTTTCAAATTTCTTTTTATATCTTGCTATCAACATCAGATCTTCATCTGTCATCTTGAAAATTCTTCTGTTCCTCCTGTATCAATCACATATTATCAACTAACTATTCATATTCATATTCTATACTCAGTGATTTGTGTGTGTGACCCACTACATCTACCCACATCTCCACATAGGGTCGCAACTGCTCTGATACCATCTGTGACGTCCCGACGTTCGGGGCGCCAGAAAACCTCTCATAACCTTACCTCATCGTACGTCAGCCTTGCAGCAACTTGTTGTACCTCACACCATAACCCGTGATCCATCTTATGCAGCACCTGCCACCAGAAATGGCAGGAGTTTGTTAGAACAAACTCAGTAGATAAAACAATATCCAGCATAAATGAATACATATAACATTATCACATAAATACAAAGATTATCATCACATTACTCTGTTTAGTGATGTGGACTTATCATTTCCATATCCTTTTACCTAGGAGCCTGACAAATATTATTTTGCAGTCCAAATTCTTTTCTTTTCAGTCCAACTCAGATTTACACGTTTCTTCACCCAGCCATTTTGGGATGTCACATGTTTTGTCTTAATTTTTCTCCCATAAAAAAAAATTAAATTTTTTTTTCCCAACCATCTTAAACCAATTGTGCATGTTTGGCTGGCCTGGCCAGCTTTATCACATTGCTTGTATATGTTTTGAAACCTAGACTGGACTGCCCAATTTGACCGTTTCGACTAGGGACCAACTTGCCACCATTTCAGTCAAATTCGAAAACCAATCGCACATTAAATTGGATCAAACCATACTGAATCAATTTATTTCTAATTTTGTATGGTATTTTCTGTTTCATGTTGAAAATGAATCAACTGAATAAATAAATTTGTCATTTTATACATATAATATTTTTTTTATTACACTATTATCTTTCGAAATTTTTAAAGTATGATAAATTATCAGTTTGACCAGTTCAGTCTTTTGTTTAAAATAATGACAAATTATCAGATTTAGGGATGATTGATGTGTCAGCCAAACTCTCACACCTAGATCTATGCGTCATTACTTTTCCCTTGGAAAGAAGCTGTTTCATTTCTGTTTGCTTGTATAGTTGGTTATTGACATTGATTGTCTAGAAATAAATATATGAATATAATCATTTACTACTTACAAATATCATGAAAATGTCACCAAGTTTAAGATAACTGCATGTTATGCATCCATTGTGATTCCTACTTCATTGTCTGATGTTTGCCCCTTTCTCTATGACCTGTTGTGCCTGCAGGTTTCCTGCTCCATTGTCCCTTGATGTGATCAGGAGTAGATTAGAAAACAATTACTACCGCAACCTCGAAGCTGTCGAGCACGATGCCTCCGTGATGATTTCAAATGCTGAGTCCTACTTCGCCAAAAGCGCAATGTCAGCTAAGATGAAGCACTTGGTGGATTGGGTCACACGCACATTCGCATCGTCGTAGGGAATAGCTCAATTTTTTTTGTAGAAGGTTGACACGGTTCATATTTGAAACTCTTTTAGCCCACCTGCTCACTTGTAGATTTTTTTTTTTTCTTCAAACTTAAGAATTTCCTTCAGTAATCTCTTACCCATTGATCCAATTTTTTCATGGAAGTATTTTCTTTAAGTTGGGATGTATTATTAGAAGTAGAGTTCATACAAAGAAAGAAAGCAAGCAGAGGGAGTGGAGACTAACATTTGATTTTTTTTTTTTTTGTATTTTATATATGTATAGACCTACATCAATTGATAATTCACAGAAAGAAAGATGCATCAACTATAGTTTTTTTTTTTTTTTAGTTTTGTTATTATTGTTGTGATGCAGTCCTAAACTGCTAAATTGCAGCTCTCAATGAGAATGATTGCTGTCCTTCAACCTTTACAGCTCTCAACGATGATGATGATGATGATGATGATTTTCCAATTATTTGTATTGTGGGTGGCCCATTTAGTTTCAACTTTCAGGCTCTGTTTGGTAATAAGAAAAAAAAGAAGATTTGGTTAGAATTTTTAGTGATTTTTGAAAAATGTGTATGATGTCATATAAAATAAGTTGGTTATATTAAAAATTGTGTATGATGTGAAATAAAATTGATTGATTTATTGAGAATTGTGTTGGATGTGAAATAAAGTGATTGTTTAATATTGAAATTTGTGTTAGATGAGATATAAAATAATTTTTTAAGTTTTTTAAAAATAAATTTAAGATTTTGGCCATGGGTAATTTTAGCCATAATTTTTAGTCAATTGCCAAACAGAGCCTTAGTTTAAAAGCATGTGATTGACGTATTATAAGTATGTAATTTCATTTTCTTTTGAGGATCATGTTTGTTTGTTGATGTGTTCCTACTAATCTGGCTATTTTTTTTTTATTGCTTTAGTTTTATGCATAATTTTGGAATACTAATTTATAGGGTAAATTGCATATGGGTCACTAATATATTAAGATTTCATTCACAAAATTTGAATTATAGTATTCTAGTTTATATTAATCTTAAATATAAATTAAAATTATGAATAATAAAAATAAGTAAACGATATAACATTTAAATTACATGATATATCATTTTAAATTATTACAAAAATTATATATATTAAAATAAAAATAATATATATATATATATATATTGCTCAACTGTAGCTCAATTGATCCAATACCTTTTAGCATTCCCCTTATTAGCTTTTCCCGCTAACAATAGCAACTATCGGACAAAGAGATAAACTCCATTCACTCCCCACAAACATCCATTAAAATTTATTTGTCCTCGTTTGATTCAAATATTTTTTTAAATAAAAGACAAATATATTTTATTTTTTATGTTTAATAAATAAAATATTTTAATATTAAAAAATATGTAAGATATGAAATAAAATTAATTTTAATATTCATATTTGAGTTGGATGTAAAAAAAAATTAATTTTTATAGTTAAAATTTGTGTTGTACTAAAAAAAATCTTTGAACAAAATGTAGCAAAAAAAAATATTTATGAACTGACCTCCACTTTTATAACCTAAAAGATTAATACGACTTAAGATTGAAGCATCATGCAACAGGAAAAATCCCTACAATTGTTAGCTCCTCCAAAGAATCTGGTGGGGACACGACGACATCGGACCGTCGATTTATTTCACGTAGAATCTACACTCGACAGCCGAGATCCCATCACGTAGTGTTGATCTGGATAGAGGATTGATTTGCAGATTTGGTAGCAGGCACGATTGGTGGCTAATCAGTGGATTGGAAATTCCCATTTAAATCAATTTATTGATTTGAATGGGAATATTCCAAATTTTGGGCGAAACTCATTTATTTTCTTTTATTTTTAGTTATTCGCATTTGACATGTTATAATCAGTTTTTATTTTCGCATTTATTTCTGCAATTTAAAATTCGATTGTAATCGCCTATATAAGAACAAGAACTTGTACTGTTTTTTTCTTAATCCTGGAATGAAATTATTGAGTGTTTGAAATACTGTGTGTTATATCTCGGTGAAGGGAAGGGTTGGGACCTTGAGTGAAAATCCCTAAATAACTTAAAGAAATTTGAGGATTTCCTAACTTTTCTCTCTCGCAATTCTCAGTTTCAAACCGATCAAAGTCCAGGCCCCACTTTGCAATTTCCCAGCCCTAAAATTCGTTTCTGCTTCCCGCACCGAGCCGGCCCCTTGCGCGTCCGCCTGCCCGCTCCCGCTCCCACGTCCGCCTTCGCGCCGCCCGCCTCCGCCTCCGCCTTCCCGCCGCCCGCCGACCATCGGCGAGCGCCGGCGACTTCGCTGCCGGTCAGACCTGTCCCGCCGCCTTCCCTCGCCTCGCTCGGCCGCGCCGCGCCTCGCCTCCTTTGGTCGCGCCGCGCCTCGCCGCGCCCCGCCCGGCCGTGCCGCGCCTCGCTGCTCCCCGCCCACCCGCGCCGCACCTCGCCGAGCCCCGCCCGGCCGCGTCTCGCCTCGCCTTGTTTGACTGCGCCGCACCGCTGGCCGGCGAGCTCACCGATCTTCGTGGAACACCTCCGCATTCTCAGCTCGCCGCTCTGTTCACCTGCACCCCGCATTGCCTTCTGCTCGTCTGCCTCGACATCATCCGCTTTGGGTCGCCCTGACTCGTCTCTATGATGTTGGGATCTCGACTTGAGGTAAATCTGAACAATAACTGAATATTCTGAATATCTTCGAGATCTTGTAGTGGCGTCTGTTATCTGAATTGTTTGATTTGCTCACCTGTGTGATCCGAACATTATTGTGCGATCAAATTGCTGTTGGGTGATATTATTTGTGAGCACACCTATACTACTGCATATCCCTAGCTCTGACGTGTTGAGATAAAGTTGTCTAAAATTAGTTGGTAAATTTGTTAAATATCATTTGAGCATACTTCTAACTATTTGAAATCGATTTACTTCCCGACCTTATGATTTCTTGATCATTGCATAACTATCATCAGCAATTTTCTTCCTAAGATAAATTTTATGTCATCTGCTAAATTGCTTACTGATCTCTAATTAGGATTGCATCACGCATATTATCCCGCATCAGAATCTCACTTAACCAACTTTTTAGGCATGCTTAACAAATTAACTTGAATTACTAAAAATTAAAACATTACAATTATCAAACTCCATTTAGAAATCATTTCAAAATTGCTCACCCATTTTAACTGACTGAAAAATGAAAATTTTGATCTCTCGAGCTCAACTACAACCATGACTTCTAACTTGTATTCTTCACAAATAAATTTATTTGTTTTGTTACGTGAATTTTAGCATAGGTATAAATGAAAATATCATATTAAATTTCTAGTTATTAACTAACTTACATTCGGATTTTATGTAAGAATTTCTAATTTCAAATTCCTCTGCCAACACCCATTAAACAGGGAAGAAAAAAATGATTTGCATTATAATGAACTGGACTTAGCTTTAAACAAAACTGAAATTAGTTAACTGTGTGGAAGAAACTACATGCAGAAGCAAAAAATGCACTCTTTTTCATCAATTCAACCTACATTATTTCAGGTGAATCCATTCAAGATGATGATTACAGTCATCACATAATTAATTAATTAATCAAAAAAACTTCTTCCCTAATGAAAGCCTAGAAGATCCCACTGAGAAGATTAGCAGCAGTGGAGATGGCTGCTCCAGTGATAGCACACTGGACCAGCTGCTCATGAGAAGTGTCCTCCAGAGTCAGTGCAAGAGCAGCTCCTGTCACAGCTCCAGCCACAGCACTGTTCTTCTGCAATATAAAATCAATCTAAATATTGTGGAAAATATCACTAAAAACTTTTAAATTGGATTAAGAGATCTCCAAATTGAAGCTTATTCGACTTAAGAGGGCAAAAATGGTGATGTTATGGTGATATTATATGATATTATTTCAAAAAAAATTATTTAGTCTGATGAGATTAGAAAACATTGCAAAAAAAATATAAATTTATTGCTCTAAGATGACATGTAGATATCACCCAAATTCGGTTGACATCCACATGTCATCTTTGATAGTAGGGGAAGTGAAAATAGGAAGTGATCATGTGATTCTACAATGATAATTAACTTTTAGATTATTGAATTCCGATGATAATAAACACTTCAAATCCATAATATAATTACATTGAGCCAAACAAGCAATATTGCCTGATAATAAACATATCTGGATAACAATGATGACATTTAAATAACACTAATAACTAGATTGCATTGAGCCAAACACTCTCTTAATTTATTTAGTCTTTTTATAGTTGATTCTTTTAATTTATTCGTATGCATCTGGTGAGTTGTGTAATAGAAAATTTTATTCAGAATTACAGGTAAATTTTATAGAATAGTAGTAAAATCGACAATGCTATGTAGCGCTGAATATTGGCTTATAAAACAAAAATATATAAATAAAATAAGTGTTGTAGAGATGATGATGATGCTAAGGCGAATGAATAGGTATACGCAAAAAAATAGAATAAGAAATGAGAATTTCTGCAAAAAAAGTTGAAATAACCTCAATTAAGAATAAGCTCAGAAAAAGTCAGCTTAAATGATTTGGACATATAAATAGTAGACCAATAAAAGCTCCAATAAGGAGAGTCGAGTTATAGGATTTTGCCTACGTAAAATAAAAAAGAGAGACCAAATAAGACATAATAGGAGATAAATAAAAATTTATAATCTAATATAGTGCAATGGAAACAAAGTATTCATATAGCCGACCCAACTTACTGGGATAAAGACTTAGAGGTGGTGGTGGTTGTTGTATAGTTGATTCTTTATAATTTTCAATGATAATATGCTTTAGTAATTAGCTTAGTAGATGAACAAATAATTTAAATTTTAGAATCATAAACACAGGTCAACATAGGCCAGAAAAAGCTTGCATATTTTCAAAGTAACAAAATATTTTCGAAGAATTACAAAATTACCCAATCATGAGTTCCTCTGGCCTCCCTCATACCATATGTCAGCCCAGAATACATGCCAGCAGCCAAACCTGAAACAAATTTCACCAAATGACAAACCTTTTCTGATATTTGCAGTTGTTTATGAAAAAATTATCAGATTTTTTTCATAGGCTAAAGTGTAATACTATAAAGTTGGATCAAATGATAAGGGCATATCTCACCCCATTGAAAAGATTGCTTCCCAGTGTTTTTCACCTGAATTGAACAAAATCAAATGAGAAGTACATTGAACAGTAAAAAATAAAAAAAAAAGAAGTTAATTAATGAATTTGAAAAAAAAATAGTCAGGATGATGAATTTCTTCTCACCATAGCTTCAAGTGATTTCTTGCAGTTTTCTCCTGCACATTAAAATTCAGCTATTATTAATAAAATTAAACTAAATTAATCTAGTTATTTATGAATTGATATCATTATTATCAATAATAATTTGACTATAAATATAAATAAGGTGGTATTTACATCTGTAATTCTCAAAGATTCATTATTTTTAGGCGGCATTTCCAAAATTCATTATTTTCAAAACCCCTAACTTCAAAAGCGGAGTGCTGACCGTAAATTTACCCAAAAATGATAGATGCTGCCTGAAAATAATGAATTTTATGGGTACTATCTGGAAATAATATTTTTGGAGATGACAGATGTAAATTTTTTTATAAATAAATTACAAAGTTTCATAACACGAACCTCTGAGATCCCGAAATCTACGTTTCTTTGCGCCGGGAATCTCTGGCACAGGGGCTGAATCTGCACCAGTACCTAAGAATCCAACGGCTCAGATTATTACCAAGAAATACATACTTCCCAATATGATACCCACAATTCCATTTTTAACTTTAAACTTCAAGCAAATGACAAAAGCGTACCGTCCACTGCAGTGAAGTAGACCTCCCTTGAAACTGCTTGTAGAGCGCCGACCTTTCACACAAGCAGCAAGGGTGAAATCGTCAAATGAAAATATAACTGCTACTGTGCAATATAAAGTAATCAACTTATATTTTCTCTCCAAATTCCTCACACAAACTTTAAAAATTTTTAAATACTATTTTTACAGTTTGATTAAAACACTATTTTAGATTAATTATTTTTATAATAATATTGTAACAATGATTAATATATAATTATTGTTCCAAATTTGTTGTAGTAGCAACAATTTGAATCAGAATTAAAACAAAACTAACACAAAAAAGTCTCGATGCAGAGTGCTTTCAAATCAGAAATAATTCGTTTTACAGGTACAACACAATATCATTTTGAGATCCAAAACATAATCGAATTATTTTTTTAGTCGAATATTTTTGCACATCTCTAATTAGGGTTGGCAATTAATGTTCGAAACTAGATTGAAAATTGCTCACATTTATTTGATTTGAAATCGACTTGATCATCATACAATTTGAAATATATTTGTTCAAAAAAATTTGATTTAATTAAAAAATAAGATTAATAATTAGGTTTAATTCAACTTAAAAAATTGACTAAGAATTGAATGAATTTGAATCAATTTGAGCCAAATTTAACTCAACATTGAGATTCTTAAGTTTGAATTGAGATCGGAATTGACTCAATGCTACAGGAAGGGACGTACGCCGGCGGCCTTGACGAAGCTCTCGGCGATTCGGTTGAGAAGAGGATGGCCGAGGTCGAACAGCCATTCCTTGTCGAGTATCCTCAGCTCGTCCATCAGCGTCTTCGTCTCCAACTTCGCGTTATTGCTCATCGATCCGTCCGCCCCTTTTTTTACTTTAATTCCTTTTCGCCGCTCGAGATGGAGAAGATGCAGATCAGAGAAGAAGAAGAGAGAGAAAGAGCGAGCGAGCGAGAGCAGAGACGGAGGAGAAATAGATGGAGAAAGCACATGAAGGAGAGAGACAGAGAGGGAACGAGTCCCCGTTAGAGAGAGAGAAAGAGAGAGTGAGTGAGTGAGTGAGAAGAGGTCAAGGAGTGGAAGGTTTCAGAGGCACGTGCCACCCCGCATGCGCATGCCACGTGCCCTCCGACCCGGTACGTGGCAAAGTCTATGGTGCGCCAGACGCACCCGAGGGACAGCAATTTGCATCGAGAGAACAAATCAGAAATTCGGAAACAAATTAGCTGTTAGAAAAAATAATTATTTAATTTAATATTATCTATAAAAATATTTTAAAAATTATAAATTTATTTATATATAATAATATTTAAATATCAACTTTAAAATTATTATTTTATAATTTTTTAAAATTATAATTAAAAATATTATTAAATTAAATAATTATTTTATTTAAAAAATATTAATATTAAAAAATAGTCTGTCATTTCTTTGAGTGAATAAGAAATAACTATATATCATGAAACTATTGAGAGAAAAAAAAAAGAATTTTTTAGAATATATATTCACGTCCACGTTATGTGTGCATTTTTTTTAGAATTAGAATCTAAAATGAAGAATATTGGAGATTAAATTATAATATTTATTTTAAAAAATTAAGATTTAAGATTAAGAATAAGAAAAATTAGGAGACTAAATTATTATTTTTTTATAAAAAATAAAGATCAAAGATAATAAATAAGAAAAACGAGATCTCAAATGATAATTTCATATAACTTAATTATCATCGTAATAAATTTAAATTTAAGACTAATAATAATAGAAATCATTGACTAAATTATAACTTTTTAAGATGTAAAATCAAGACTATGAAATTCAGACCTATTATAATTTTCAATCAAATTTAAAAATGAAAATTAGGGTGTTATTTTTATTGTGAAGAATTAAGATCTATGATATGTCTAATAGAAATTAGTGAACTAAATTATAAGTTTTTAGAACGCAAGAACAATATTCAAAGAAATAGGAAAATTAATTCGTAGTTTCTCAAGAATATCAGAAATCAAATTATAGTTTTTATTATAAGGAATTCAAACTTATGATCAAAAATATGAGAAATCAATATGCCAAATTATAATTTTTCAGGACTTGAAACTAAGTCTAGTGAACTTGTGGTGACCAAATATAATTTTTTAGGATTTAATATTAGGTCTAAGAGAAATTAAGAGACTAAACTACAATTATCATTGCAAGAAATGAAGATAAATTAGGAAATCAAATTGTACTTTTTTTATAATTTCATGGACCTAAGAAATTTAAAAATTAGGACATAATATCAAACTTAGGAAGAATTGGAGGATGAACTTATAATTTTTTAGGATCTAAAATAAAGTATAAAAGAAATCAAGGAACCATACTATAATTATCATTGTAAGAATTAGGCCATGCAATGAAAAGCCAAGGAAAGTAGGCGAATCAAATTATAAACTCTGTCAATATAAAAAATTAAAGATTAAATATACAATTTATAATTTTTATTTAGCTTTTATAATAAATTTATTTATTTAAAAAATGAAAAATATTAATGCAGTTTCTACTCAAGCAAATTAATAGTACATAATAAAAAATATTATATTTATTATCAAATTTAATTGTTGAATAATTGCCATCAAAGAAATTTCTCAATGATAATCTGTGTTTGAAATAATTAAAGCATTTTGATCAATTATTCAATTAATTGAACTCATTATTATCAAAAAAAAAATTGAACTCATTATATTGCTGGTGAAAATCACTTGAAAGAATTAAATTAAGATAAATTTAAAAGAGTAAATTACTAATAGATTCTTACAATTTACTCGTGATTATACTATAACATCTTTTTAAAATCTATAAAATTCTTTCACTATATGATCGTATTTATTTTTCTTTAATTAATTTTGAATTTTTACTTTAAAATTTAAAGATTTAAATAATAATTTTTTCAAAAAAATATAAATTAAAATATAATTATTTAAAAAAGTTTAACAAAAAAGGTGAAATCCATGTATATGTCTATATAACTGATTGAAAAAATTGGAGTTCTCATTTTACCCTTCAAAATTTCAATATTTATAATAAAAAATTTAGATTTTTTATTTTGTCCTCAATCAAAATTTTTGGATTTCCTTTCATAAAAAAAATTCTTATTTTTGACATATATATTTAGATGTTTGTATATGTACTATTCATGTATATCAATCTTTGGTAAAAAAAATTTGAATTTCATATTTTGCCCAAAATCAAAATTTAAATTTTTTATTTAATATATTTATGCAGTAAAAAAATTGGATTTTCCATTTAATTTGCCATTCAAAATTTTAATATTTATGATAAAAAATTTGGATTCCTTTATTTTTTATGTTAGAAAATTTTGAATTTCTTATTTTGGCCTATGTCAAAATTTGAATTTTCTTTCATAAAAAAATTTTATTTTTGATATATTTAGAAGTTGACATATGTCCTATTCACGTATATCAATTTCTTCTCATTTAATTAACATCTGTACTATTTATCCTAATAAAATCTTTGATAAAAAATTTGAGTTTTTTATTTTGCCCTAAATCAAAATTTGAATTTTCTATTTAATTAATATATAAAAACTAGAATAAAAAATAAATATATTTTAACAGTAAAAATTAAAATTCCTTTCTTATCTCTTAATGAATATCAAAGTAATATGAGAATAGTTATTAATTATTATTTGTAATATGATAATTGTAATTTGGTTCTTAGTTTTCTTATTTTTAAATTTAGGTTCTAAAAAAATACAAACTAGCCTTCTCATTTTTATTATTTTTTTTAAAATCTTAATTACTCACAAAAGTAATTTTAATATACTGTTTATGATTTAAACTCTTTATCTTTTTTTTATAGGAATTACAATTTACTTTCACTACTTTTTTAGTTTTTATTTTATATCCTAAATTTTGACAATAAAGGTCATAACGTGATCTCATTATTTCTATTAATTTTTATTTTAAATTTTAAAAAATTATGATTTCTATAATTTCATTTAAATTTTAAAAAATTATAATTTAATTTCTTGATTTCTCTTATTCATCTTTAATCCTAACTTCTTATAATAAAAATTATAATATAATTCATCAAATTTTTTTATTCATGACTTTAAATCTCAAAAATTATAATTTAATTCTCTAATTTATTTTATATCTTAATTTATTATAATAATAGTTATAATTTAGCCTCTCAATTTCTTTTGATTGTAATTTTATATCTTAAAAATTTATAATTTAATCTCTTAAATATATCTATATTTTAAATATTTTTTATTTTTTTTATATTATAAATAGTAAGATTATTCATTGAATGGCAGGGCTGTACTTTTTAGTTAAATGTAGAAACCTCGGTCACAGAGTGATAAACGTAGGGTACCCATATGTAATTTACCCAAACAAGGCTTGTAGGCCTGTCCTCCAGCGCTACGACCACACGAGAGCTTCCGCTCCCTCTCTCTCTCTCTCTCTCTCTCTCTCTCTGTCTCTCTCTCTCTCTCTCTCTCGCTCTCGCTTTGCCTTACATTCCGCGTCCTCTTCACATCTGCAGTGCGACTCACCTGATCATTTGAACAGTCAATCATCGAAAGTCTAACATACTTATCAATGTGTTGTGTAGATCCACTGAATCCGTTGATCACCAATTCGTGCTTCGATTCCTTGACCTCCTTATGATTTGAACCGAACTTTGCTAGATCTGCAGGTGGAATTCGTAATACTCTATTTCCCCTCTTTTCTGATATGATTCTTGCAAATTATCTGCTTATAATCTCTGTTTGATGTAAACTGAATTGGAGTTCAAAAATTCCTGTGTCCTAGTAATCCTTTTATGTTGTCGATCTAATTGGCCTTTTATGTTGGAGTTCTCTCGGATTAAGTGCCGTTCTTGCGCCATCGGTGTTTTAAGATTGTTGTTGCTGTTATGATTTAGGTAGAGCGGCAGGATGAGCGTTCGCCAAGCCAAAGGTGGGATTTTCGATGGGTTGCCCATACCCGCTGACAAGGCTGTAAGTCTCTCCAGTGTTTTTTTTAATATAAATATATGTACATATACATATATGTAATTTTTTTGTGTTTTTTTGTTTGTTTTAATACGTTCCGATGATTATTCTACCGCATGAATTAGTTACTCTAGTTTGCTGTATGGTCATTTGGTTGGAAGTATCGTCTTGATGCCCTTTCATGTGGGATCGAGCAAGTGAATCTTATACGGCGTCTATTATACATTTGTAACAAACTTTTATTTTTGAAAATGTATCTGTTAAACTGATTCACTGCTGGAATTTTGTGTCAGTGGCTTTTACCTATTATTGTTGTTCTTGAAAAGGCATATGACAACTGACCTTGGGAGGTTCTTTGGTGGGCATCAAAAATGATATGTGTTCCATCTAGGATATGTATGATGAAGTGGCTGCTAGTGTGAGGATTGTTAGAGGCAATTTGAAGGAGTTCCATTACAATTGGATTGTACCAAGGTTCTGGTTTGAGCCCTTATTTTTTCTAGTTAATCCCCAAAGTAGAGGCTTAACTAAGCCAAAGGCTTACCAAGCAGACTATTCTTGGAATTCTACTATTATTTCTCATATAAAATTTTGGTTTTTTATTAGCTGAACAATTTATATTCAACTTTCAAGAGCTATTATATCTATGTATACTTCATATTATTTAAATTGTTTACTATCGGAATCTACTTACACCTTGAAGGTATGCTATAATTTGATCGTTTAAATATATTGGCCATATTGTGGAATTATGGAGATGCTCTCTTCTTTTTGCAACAAACATGATGTTTTCTGCCAATATTTTGCATATTTTGCATATGACATTCATGGACATTGTTGTTTAGCACTGACATTGAGTTGGGTTCAAGCAAGTTGTCTTAACTCAAATTTGACGTTGAGTTTGATTTGATACCTTTTAGGGTTAATTGACTTCTAGTTGGTGTCATCCCATTTATCACTCAAATTTGAGTTGAGTTACTGAGTTTGGTATAGTAATCAATTTCTATATTATGTACATACTAAATTCATGTTAAATAAAGTAGATGTATATGTGTATACGTTGCTGCATTCCATTCATCACAAAAACTCTCTAAAGCATGGATAATACTTTGTAACATCCTATCCACATTTATACAAGTGTATGTCGGTACATATAATATTTATGTTTCTTAAAGTTGAATTAATTTTGTTTTGTGTGAGTTACCTTCAAGGCATAAATATCCATCAAGTTCAAGTTAAAATTCTAGCAACTTTCGTGCAAGTTTTGAGTTTTGAGCATATTTTCTAGCCATACTTTCCGTAATCATCACATACTGTTTTGAAGAACGATCTCATGTGGCAAAATGTGGAGTTCAATGGAAATCCTGTTATATTGGAACTATTGTCCCATGGTTGCAATTCTTCTGAAGCATGATGTTTCTATATTGCACTCTCATTGCTTTTTTCTGGTGATTTCTTTTGCTCATAGGAGAAGATGCTTATATTCTCAAAGAGTGATATCTCCATAGCCTGTTACGTAATTACATTTATTGCTTTCACAGACGTGTTCACGTCATAAGCATTACTGCTAATTCAGTTATATTTGTCATACAAATGTTTTAAACATCTGTTTCCTTTAGATGGTTTAATTGAATGCAATAATTTGTAAGAATCACTACCAACTGAGCGGTATTTGTTATACAAACATTTTGAACTTCTGTTTCCTTTACACGGTTCCAATAAATGCGATGCTCGTCTTTGCCAGAATAATTTAGTTCTTGTTAATTTATAATGTAAGGTCGTCCTTGCAGTATTTGAGAGAAGGACTTTCACGAATAGATGAAAGTTGGGCTACTGCACGCTTTGACTCATTGCCTCATGTTGTTCACATCTTGACATCAAGGGATCGTGAAGGAGAAATCCAGTTTTTGAAGGAACAGAGTGACCTAATCGAGGATATTGTGGATGAAGTTGTGCATGCTTATCATCATGGTTTCAACAAAGCAATTCAAAACTACTCCCAAGTCAGTGGCCAACTTATTTCTTGTAATTTTCACATTTTTTCTGTTTTCTTTAATTAGAGTATGTCTTACTAGTCTGGTGTTGATATTTTCAAAGCAACAATGTTGATGGTTGTCCATGTATTGCCTCTACAGATCTTGAGACTGTTTAGTGAATCTGCTGAAAGTATTTCTGTATTGAAGGTTGACATGGCAGAAGCAAAAAAGCGTCTAAGCTCTCGTAATAAACAATTGCGTCAGATGTGGTATCGGTCCCTTACACTTCGTCACATGTTATCTCTACTGGATCAAATTGAGGGAGTAGCCATGGTCAGCACTTTTAACTGTATTTTTATGCATGCATTAATTTTTATGAATGACTAAAGGTTTCAGAAAACGTCCTTTTGAATATTTGCTACTTTGACATAATACCAAGTATGTTTTCCTTTAATTCTTATCTTTCCATGTGATGAATGCCAACATTTACTCGTCCAATTCAAAGTATGCAATCACAAAGGAAAATACACTTTCACAGGTTCCGGCTCGAATTGATAAGCTGATCGCAGAAAAGCAACTTTATGCTGCTGTCCAATTGCATGTTCAATCATCATTGATGCTTGAGAGAGAAGGCCTTCAAGTGGTTGGTATTTGAACTTTAATTATGTTGCAGTTTGATTTCAAAATTGTAAATCTTAAACCAGTATTTGTGCCTTGGCAGAAAACATAGAAATATTAATTATGATATTTGAGGTCAAATTTTCTTGTTATATGCAAATGAAATTGTTTTCATAGGCGGTACACATTTAGATTTTACTGACAAGTTAGAACATTGGAGGAGAGCATAATAAAACGAGGGGTTAGAAATGGCAGAACAATGTCTGAGTACCTATTTTTAAGATTTTGTGTGCACAAACTTGGTTATTGTGCTGAATAATGATAAAGCAGCTATGAAGCATGGACACTTTAAAAAACCACACTGTGTCCGTATCGGACCTACGGACACGCGGGGACATGCCGAGACACGCGGGGACACGCCGGAACACGCGAGGACACGCAGGGACACCGTTTCGGACACACCACGTGGCTTGTCCTAATAAAATAATATTAAAAAAATTGAAAGAGGCTTCTTAGACACGCGTGGACACTTTGGGACACTTCTGGGACATTTCTGAAGTGCAATACATTTTTGAGGCACAAGACACTTCTGATACACATATAAAATAGAATTAAATATATTTAATATTAATATTAAATTTATTTATTGATATTATATTTTTTTAATAAAATTTATGGATATATTTACCTTCTATTTATTTATTTATTAATATTTAAAAATTTTATTATTGTTAAAATTTTATCTAATAAAATTAAAAATTTATTTATTATTATTATTATTATTAAAATTTTAACTAATATAAGTCAAAATTCTAAACTAACCAAGTTAATCAAATTTTTTTCTCCTTTGCTGCCCTTGAGCCTTACAAAAATGAAACAATCGCAAAAAATTTGAAACTGTAGCTTCACCTTTATCTTTCTCTATCCTTAACACTGAAAACTCTTACTTCCTCTTACTGTCATGCTCACTGTGATTGTCCTGATAAGCAAAATTATATTCTCTTATTTTTTCACCCACTTTACAATGTAAACCCTAAATTTACATCCCAAATCTCTTAAATGTCGATAGTGTTTGTTCTCAAGTTCTTATCTTGATCTTGTGAGATTTCAGTACTACTCACAAGTTATTTATACTTAAAAATTTATGTTTGCATCGTATTTTATGTATTTTTTTAAGTATGAATTGTTAATTTTTATTATTATTATATTTGGCATGTCATGCCATATTTGTGTCCTATGTTTTGAAAAATCATGTCGCCATGTCGTGTCGTGTCCCTGTGTCCCCGTGTCGTGTCCGTGCTTCATAGTAAAGCAGTAGGTGATGTCATATGTAATAGGTCTATGTTTTTTTGTACGAAGAAATGAAGAGATAGGATATCACTTAGTTGTATTAAAGAAAAATGAGAAGTCTTTTGCAATATTATGTATGCGAAGGAGAATGTTTGGGTGGATCTATGGTGAGATTAGAAAGTACAAAGAAATGATTAAATTTAGAAGAGTTTAGGAATAACATCTTTTGAAGATATGATTATATAGAAAAAGAAGGTAGGTAATATATGAAGTATTGATACTTAATGGTGTATAATATCGCCATCAATACATATCATTTATGCTAGGTGGTGTATCTTTCTTTTTAAGATGCCAATACAGGTCTGATATGACTAATACTTCTTATACTTCAAATTAAATAAAAAAAACTCATATGTTGGACTTGTTGGTTTGACCCATGATTAATAATAAAAGACTGACTCATACATAAAAGAATGCTAATGCTTAGATTCTACGTTTTACGGTTAAAGAGCAACATGTCAGATTCACGCGATTGAGAGAGCAGAGAGTTTCATGCATGCTGGAGTTTCGACAACAATAACAACAACAACAACCAAGCCTTAATCCCATTAGGTGGAGTCGGGTACATGAATCTTTTATTTCCATTACGCTCTATCAGTTATCAAATTCTTATTTAAGTTTAAGTAACTAAGATCACTCCTTATAGTTTTTTGTCATATGGTGGGGACACAAATCAGCATTGAATTGAATGGCTAGGATGATGTCAAGTCCTGAATCAAAATTCAAATTCAAATTAATTAGAGCTATTAGAGATTTCCATATTAGCTTTATTTATATTTGATTTGATTTGATTTGATTTGATTCCGAGCATATTTGAGAGGTTTGAAAGACTTACCATATTTGGAGCTGATTTTATTTTATTATAATAGAATTAGTTTCATATTTGCTTTTATTTATTTGGTATTTTATTTTCTGCATTCAATATTGTATTTTTAAATTTCTTTATGAGATCTCTCTATATAAAACGATCGTCTTGCATTGTAAAAGGATAGCATTTGATGAATGAAATGATGTTTGAGTTTTCTTAGAGCCTAGATCCGGGTTAAGGGGTCAATATTCTGGTGAAGAAAAGGATATGGTTAGCTTTTGGTGAGAATCCTCAAATTAGCCTAGTTATCCACTTTTCAAAAAAAAAAGAGATAAAAAAATCTTTGCGCATTCACCTACCTTCGAAGCTCGCTCCGCTCGCACCGCCTTCGCCTCCGTCGACCTGCCAGCTACCCGCGAGAGCCGGCAACACCGCCGCCGCAGCTCCAGCTATGCAGCCAGCCACTGTCCGCACGACGTTTGGCCTTCTGCAACCAGATCAGTTAACCCTCATCGCTAGTGACTCTTCTCCGATTCAAGTCGCTGGTAAATTCTTTCCCGAATCCAATTAAGCTAATTATTTGATTTCAACACAAATTATTCGCTTGACTTGGATTATTTATTTGGCTCTAATTATGTGACCCGATATTTCTTTGTATGTCAATTACTGTTGGATTTAACTGTGAGACGTCTGTCCTAAATTCCTGAACCTCGGATCTGATTTATTGAATTTAAATTGACGCCCTAATCTAAATTGATAAATTCTTATTTATCATACGATCCAGTTTAATTTTATTTTTAAAATATCTTAATTTACGGGATTCAAAAATCTTATTTATCATATAATTTATTTAGAAAATATTTTTCTCTTAATTAAAATAATTTGCTAATCAATTTTGCTGAATATAAATATAAAATATCATTTGCAATTTTTTTTTTTCATTCCGCATCATCATGTCTTCTTTGGTCTCCCTCTTCCTCTTTGTACATTTGCAAAATTCAATAACTCAATTTTTTTAATTGGAGCTTCAATTGGCTTACAATTTATATGTCCAAATCATCTAAGTCGACTTTCGCTAAGTTTATCCTCAATTGGTGCAACACTAAGTTTCTTTCGGATATACTCATTTCTCATTATCCTTTCGTGTATATCCACACATCCACCTTAGCATTCTTATTTCTGCAACATTTATTTTATTTGTATGTTTTCTCTTTGCAGGCCAGCATTCAATACTATATATCATTGCTGGTCTTACTACAATTTATAAAATTTACTCTTAATTCTAGATGAGATTTTTCTATCGCACAACACACCAAAAGTATTTCTTCATTTTACTCATCCTGCTTGAATCCTGCTAATAACGTCATTATCTATTTTACCATCATTTTGTTTGATTGATTTAAGGTATCTAAAGCGCTCACTCTTCTTGACAATTTGATTACCAATTGCTGGAGTTCCGACATTAAAAAAAATATTGCCATCCACGCGTCGTTGCTTGTTCTATTTCAGTTTATCCTTTCATGCGATGCCATAAACTCCACTAACCTCCTTGCTTTCTCTATCACAGCTACCACTTTCTCATGAAAGCTAGGCATATTGTTGGTTCCATCAAACACTTGCCATGCCCTTGACTTCTCTACCTCATCTAGAGGCTTAGAGAGAAGCGGGTATATATCTGATTTGGTTAGATTAATATATCTAGATCATGTTCAAGTCACAATTATTGCATTGTTAATTAATTGTATCTCGTTTGTCTCGAGCTAGTCGATTTAAGTTAGATTTAGATTGAATTAGATTTAGGTTAAAACTAAATCTAACTCACTAATACATTTTGAAACTATTATCTTACCTAGATATACTGTGATTGGTTCGAAAGAGATTGAACAAATTTTATAATATTATTTTAAGTTTCTTTCTAAAACTCAGCAGTTGTTAAGAATGTTTTCACTTTGCGAATTGGATTGTCTATAAAGCTCTCTTAATATTGAGAATTTTTGGGAACATAAAATTGTAATTAAGTTCAAGAATTTTCTAGGTATGTTTTTGAAATTCATTTCAATTAGGTGTATGAGTCATTTTAGTGTTTTGTCTACCATATGACTTACACTTTAAATATAATAATTAGTATTTTTTATCCTTATCTTTATTTATTTTTATTATGTTTAATTATCGTGTGCTCACGTATCCATATCCTATCTTTTTTTTAATTTATCATATCATTGTATTCATATCATATTGTATTCATATTATGGTATGATATCATATTTCTTAGTAGGTATTATAAGAAAGTACAAGATATACTGTAAGGTTGATATTATAACATTTTTGTGAAAGGAATGTGAATAAAAGTTGGTAGTTATTGGTGATGTGGACAAGCTAGAATCAACACTGCACTTGAAACAAGAATATAAAAAATATGATCAAAAAGTCAATCCCAAATAGTTGGAATAAGGCTATTGATTTCATGTAGTCACTTTATTCATAATGTAGTCTCTTTTTTTTCAGTGTATGTTTTCTTTTTGCTTAGAATTGGTTGTCATCTAGGTGTCACTTATGTGTTAGGTCGGTGCTCTTCAAGATGTTCGATCAGAACTAACCAAGTTGCGTGGGGTACTTTTCTATAAAGTACTGGAAGATCTGCACAGTCATCTGTATAATAAGGGTGAATACAGGTAGTTGATCTTTGTTTTTTTAACCTGCATCTTCTCATCATCAGCACTTTGTCTAATATAAATTTCTACTAATTGTGGGTTCTGATGGAGAACATTTTTTTTCCTTTTTATGATGGACAGTTTTGGTCATCCATGATTTTGTTTACAATGTCCATTACTCTCACAACTTCTCTGTTCTGTTACTTTTTATGGTGATTGAAACACGTTTCCTATGAGCTTACGTTCATGCATTTGGCCTTGACTATAACTTCTAAGATTTATGTTTGATATGATCTTTGTTAAACTGATCATTTTCTGCAGCTTGGCTAGCTTAAGCATGCCAGAGAAGGATGATGATGTGCCAACTACAACTACTATTACATTCTCAGTAAGCAGTTCACAGCCAATTTCAAGGAGAACCAGGTCAATAAAGGAAGATAATGTCTTGGGCGGTTCATCATTTGGTGATGGTTCTTTTAGGACGAGTTCTATTGATGGAGGGTATATTTTAAGATCTTCATTTATAGTTTTTTTTAGCATATTTTTTCTTACTGTGATACATGTTATGCTGAGTAGTTTTATAAGATGAACCAACTTTGTTATCATGTTTATGATGTAGAGCACACAAATTCTCTGATACCAATTGATATAGAGATGTTCTGCTACCAAGATATAATACTTAAAGTGGAATAGGGAGAAGAATAGAAGAAAGGGAAGAGGTAGAAAAAATGGGGAGAAGAATAGAAGAAATGAGAGAAATGGGAAAAAACTAGAAAATAGTTTATTTATTCATCAAAGCATGCTCATTACAAAGATATGGAGCTTATTTCTAGAAGTCTAGCTTGAACTTGCTAAAGAAAATAAGACTTAACAAAAACAAAAAGGAAACTATTATTTTAAAGATAATAGCTAGCCGCCCTAGATTTTCTAATATTTAAAGAAATATATGGAGTTCTACAAAGCACGTGTAACATCCCATGATTTCAAATGGTAGAGGTGTATGCCTTTTGGCGTAAAGTTGAGAGGCTAATGATGGGAAACTTTGTAGTTCAACATGCTTGGGGTAGAGTAATATTGAGATGGTGACCTCCTAGGAAGTACTTAAGCCACGCAGTTTCTAGAAGCTAGAGTGTTCTCAGGAGCTAAAGCAGAAAATATCTCTATATTTGGATCATGGGATGTTATAATATGCTACTTCAAAATTTACATCCGACAACAATTTTCACTTCTTAAATAGAAAGAAAGGGAAGAGATGAGTTACCAAGTGGAGAATATGAAATAGAACAGCAATATCCATTTCACTCGAGCGAAACTTCTGGCTGAAGTTGCTTATGTTTTTTAGGAGGGGTCCATTTGGAAATGGATCCCATAGCCTAGATCCTCTTTTATGTATCTTGACTTTTGATCTATGATGGGAAAGTTACATGTGTGTGGCCTTGGATCCACGTGCACTCGAGTTGTGGGGCAAACCTCAGCAAGAAGGCTGAGTCCCAAACTTAAGGGGTACTAGAGGGTACTTCTAGGCAAATTCTATACGAATAAACACAATGGAGTAGTCTCACACAGACAAGTAAGGAGGAGATCCGGTACATATAAGTTAAAGACCTAATTCCAATTTGTAGAGGTGTCTTTTGGGGGTAAAACTGCGAGGCTAATGACGGGAACTCTATAGTTAAGCATACTTGAAATGGTGTAGCACCATGATGGGTGACCTTCTAGAAAGTACTTCAAGTTACGCAATTCTCTAAAGCCAAACTGAACAATACTTCTACATTTGAGTATAATATGTTACATTTATCTATGAAAATACTCATTAATATGCTTCATTCTCTTAAGGGACAAAAAATGAAGGATGCATGATGGTATAAATAAAAAACTTCATGACCTTTCTATACTTATGGGAGGGGGGATATATATAGCATTTTTATAAATTTTAAGGCGATCAACGAGCTAAAAAGGAAGCCGTGGGAATTGATTTTCGAATTATGTAAGATGAGTTCCATGTCATGAAGAAATAAGGGGAAGAATATGGGTTTACGGTAGCAAGCAATAGCTGCTGCAGTCCTTGCTTATTAAATTAGGGGGGGGGATATATATAGCATTTTTATAAATAAATAAAAGGCAATTTTGTTTAGGGAGGGGGAAGGCCAACACTGCTAGCTCTATTATTTAACCGTTGAACCGGATGAATTGGAACTAGTCTGATTCCCGACCAGTTCTCTACTCCTCGATTCGCAGAACCGGCCCAAATCGATTCTCGAACTAGAACCCGTTGAAATCGATCCGGTAAGTGCGGTTTCAAACCGGTTTAGGTGGAATCGATTTGATACGCTTGGTGACCTCAATCCCAAGCTTCCCAAGAGCCTGAGTCAGCAACATTGAAAAGGAGGGGGGCATGGTAGGGATGTGGGCATGAAGTTTAACGTGGAACTCTTTTATCTTTTACTCAACTTTTTGCCAAAAGTGATGAAATATTAATTTCTTCCCCAAATGTGTGACAAGCTTTAGTTGATAAGTTACTAAGAAGACATGGGTTTGGATTCTTAGTACTTTTAAGAATAGTTCATCTACCTTCCAAATTTTTGGTGTTCTCTAGGTTTTATTTGATGTTATAAGCTGTAATTCTTCTTATTTATACTACTACTATAGTGACATTGTTATTTGCAGTTCCTCTTTTGATGTCCATGACGATGAGAATAGTGTTGAAGTTACTGACGGTGTTCCCTCTGATGGTCATACGAAGGATATTGGAGGCATTTCTCGTCAAATTCCCATATGGCTTTCATTTGCCACACCGGATGAATTTATTGTAAGTAATGGTAGAACAGGATAAACCATGGTATAACTGATATGCGGGATTGACTTAACTTTTTTCTTGGTATCTTCTTTTTTTCAGGAATCAGTGAGAAAAATTGAGGCTTCAGTTAACGTGAAGTATTTGCAAATGTTGGTTGAGTGCCTCTGTATGCTTGGTAAAGTTGCAGCTGCTGGTGCAATAATATGGTAGGGAGCAAAGCTTCTCAGTCTAGCGTATTCATCTTGTCTTGTTATTGCTATGTCCATCACTTAGTCTTTCTGTGAAAGTGTTTTTGATTTGTATATGCGTGACTAATTGGAAAAGATGATCATTGTCTGGGTTATTGGCCTGATGTTCCTTTAACATACTGTTCTATATTACGCATGTTTAATTTTTTCTCATTTCCTTCCATTGATCATAATATACAACCTTCCATTGACTGTTTTAGTCTGTAAGGGTCAAAATTATTGTCTAAGTAGATAAATAGCTGCATAAGTTTACTAGTATTTGGATTAGCAACCTTGTCGTTGTGCCGAAGAACCAAAAACAATCACATGAATTTTCACGGAACTTCAATCATGTGAATTTGCTTGTTAATGCTGGTCTCTTTCTTGAGCACAAGCCATACGTGAACCTGATGTATTAAGAACCAGAATATGGGGCAGGTGAGGATGAGTAGTTTTTTTATTGCCATCCTTGTTTCCGTTACCGAACCAATGTTTTTTTTTTTTTTTTTGATGGTAGTTACTGAACCAATGTTACCATATTTTACAACTTGTCTTATCACAATACATTGTCCCTTATATTTAGGTTTTGTTTTATGGATTAATTTTCACCAATCTTTCCTTTTTAATTCTGCATGTTGCAATTCATGTTTATTACATTCTTTCTAGCCTCTGATCATGCTTTTGGCAATCACATTATTTGCTTATTCAAGTATCTTTTACTTTTGTTTTACATAATGCTAAAACCTAAGTCTTTTTTTCTCTAACAGATGTTACTTATATATTTCTCAATATTTTAGAAGACTTTATTTATTTTGACCACTCAGCTTTAAATCTAGTGTATCCAAATTTTTATCCCAATCAATTTGCAAATTGATCGATAACATCTAGACTTAAGACAACTTGGATTTATTAAGCACCCATCAATCATTTGTATTATTTTTATTTTACTTCCATATATATAATGTACTTAATCTTTGACGTAATAATCTCAAAACCCCTTGATTTTTATTGACATCCTTTATAGTTCTACGTTTGTAATTTTCACCAGAAAAATACATCTCATATTAAAATGTCATCTAAAGTAGCTTTCAGCTGTATTTCATCATTCTGAATTTAAGTTTCTTAATAGTAATTTCATGCTTTCAGTTGTTTACTTGTCTTGCAAAATGTGTTTTGTCATTTGAAAGAAGCCAAAGATGGGAAACAACATTTTGTTGCTAAAGTTGATTCATTGATAATGAAGATGAGAGAGTGCAACAAAACTTGGAAGTGTGCAATATGTGAATTGGTCACTCATGATTGTGGAAAATACTTTTGATAAGAATCAGCTGGATGACTACTTTCTGTTCTATGTTTTGGAGTTGTCAATGGCTTAATGAACTGTATGGGAAGCTGATGATAAGTAGGTTGAATAACGTCAGATGTCCTTTATAATACTCTTTCTCTTGGTTACTATCATGTGATGTATCATATGAGAATAAGTCACATTGATGTGCAGGTCTCATTTGTATATTGAGCTGTTTGTTACCGTTCTAAAGACTTGGGAGGGTCTTTTGTTTATCTGTTCAAGTTAATGTGCCTATGTGAAATAGGAACCTGCTGCTGTAAAGTATTTTAGTAAAGATTTGTACCCTGTTGGTTTCCTGTATATGGTGGATGGCTGAAATGGAATCTCATTCCTATTTTTAAGTTTTCCAGTTATCAGAAAATGACAAAATTGTTTATTTTGTTCCTTTTATGTTATTGGATTCTCATTCATTGAGCGGTTACAAAAGAAACATGTGATCAATGTTTAGCGTCTAATATAGTTGTTTAATTTGGAAAAACAATGCCATCAAAAAATATGGAAAAACAATGATATTCTATTATGATCGAATTTTGTTTAGCTGTTGCTAATGATAGCTGTTTTTGGTTCTAAACAGTCAGCGGCTACGACCAACTATTCATGAAATTATTACATCTAAAGTAAAAGCTTATGCAGCAAGAACAACATCAAGGTCATTTGTCGATCAACCTAACAAAACATTTGCATGTGATGCTCGTTCAAAAGGTACATTTGGAGGCTACCAAATGCTTAAACAAAAGGCTAAGAATGGAACATCTTTTCTTGGACCACAATTGGTTGTTAGTCCAGTTTCCCCTACTATGACTCCCATCGGTACAGCACAATCTGCTGCTAGCGAACTTCTTAGTTCAATATTGGATTCTATGACACATATACTAGGCAAGTTATCTTTTTTTCTTGTCTTGGCTCTGTGGTGTTAGATTTTATTATTCTAGTTTGTTATGGCACTTAATATCGGTATTCAACCATGCCAGTGAATCATATTGTTGTTGGTGAACTTCTTGAATCAAAATCATCTCAACAAGGCGATATTATGAACACTCCCAAATCGATGAATGGGGACATCAGCTGGAATCCTGATTCAGAATCATCTCAAGTAACCGGCGGTTTTAGTGTAGCCTTCTCCTTGACTGTCATACAGGTAGATCTACGAATCTCTTATACTAGAAAGATAGCAATATATTAATATATTACATTATTGAATAAGTGGAGTTTTTTGCTTTCCTTTTCAAAAAAAAATTGTGTGGAGAAAGAGCGAATGTCAACAACTGATTTGTGAAATACTACGAGCTACGCCTGAAGCTGCAACTGTTGATGCTGCTGTACAAACAGCCAGGCTTGCGAATAAGGTTCCCGTGAAAGAGAAGAGGCAAGTATGGTTGCATTAATGTAAGCATCATTTTGTCTAAATGCATGACATATGACGCCCTACAGTGTTGTCAAATTTTTAATTTGTTATTTCCTATACTGAATTTAATTCCAGGTTGTATGCACTTATGCAGTGTACTATTGCGTGGACTTATAGTTTGTCTAATATTTTGTATTCTTTCATAATAACCATTATAAAGTAAAATTAAATGGGTTCTTATGCGTTACAAAATGAAATTCACTATTTACATGTCAAGCACCTTAATCATGATGTTTTAACATACACAAAGCACAACTTAAGGTTTTACAATTTATAAAGTATAAATAAAAACAGGAGTTTTTTTTGCTACAAGTAGCTTTCTAATTGTGTTGGGCTAGTTCTACTATTTTGTTGTCTGCCCTCATTATATCTTACTCTCACATTTATAATTAGATTTTCATTAATGAAGATGTAGATTTTCTCCTTGTAACATGATAGAGTAAGATTTTGAAAATCTAGCTCTTCGCCTTGTCCCTACCTGCATCATTTTGCTACTCTGCTAGCCCTTTTGGGACCTAAATTGGCCCTCGATTGCCTTCTCCAACACCAAGACGAGGAGGTCGAAGCCCGTATGCAGGAGATTGAAAAGGAACAAGTCCTAAGGGAATCAAGCTTCTACCACTAACTTCGCTAATCGAGGTGTCTTCGCCACTAGCTGCACCGTTTTCTTCTACTTTGCTCTCAATGCTTTCTTTGACTTCACACTGGATGAATCTTCTATTCTCGTTGTCGCCACTGACATTGATTTGGCATTATGCCTTGTTGATCGGAAGCTCCTCCTACATGATGACACTTTTGTGCATCGCTCCTGCATCCTCCTATATGACTTGCTGTTAGAATTCTGGACATAGATGCGCTTCTACTGTTGAAGGCTCTTTGGGGAACCCTAGGTGACTTCATTTAAGAATTAGAAATAAGGGCTTGCACTCTTGCCCTCAATTCCTTCACTCCTTGCTATTATGGAATCTTATGCTCACATGTATTTTAGTATTTAATCTCTTTCGTCTGCACCTTCAACATCATCTCCATCAAGATATGTTACTTTATCTCAGGTTTTCTATGATTTTTTAGTTTTGATGTCTCGGATTGCTGCACCTGCCTCCCATAGTTAAGGACTTGTTGCTACAATACATTTTCTTATGAACTGAATTTTGAATTCTAGATCTTTTTAACATGTCAAGTAATGGACAAATATTCTCCTCTCTGGCTCACTCCCTACGTCCACTTACTCTTGCTAATGGTTTTCTTTCACTTCATTAGTGGAAAAGTGGCCATTTCTCTTTCTCCCTCTTTTTGTTTGTCTAATGTTCTTTATGTTCTATATTTTCCTATAAATTTAATTCTGATCACAATTGTTATGTTACATTTTATCATATTCGTTGTGTTTTCAAGACTTCCAAGTGAAAAAGGTGATTCGTTACGATGTTGAAGCTGGTAGACTGTACTATCTATTTGGATCTGGTTCTCCCACCCTTCTATCCAGACTTCCATAGTTATCAATACCAGTAATATTGTTATCTTGGTCATCCTTCTAGTCATCTCATATTTTAAAATTTGAGTTTGGAGCTTCTAAGTTTGGTAAGTATTATAATGTCTTTTCCTTTTGTCTCGGTGTCTACCAATAAAGCACCTTTTGATTTAGTACATTCGAACACTGGGAATTCGAGCCTTGTATCCATCCATTTGGGATTTCGGTATTTTTTTTTATTGATGACCACACTTGAATAACATGGTTGTATCTCTTGAAGTTTAGGTCTAAAATTATTTCTGCTTTCATATGTTTTATCAAGAAATACAAGTTCATTTTCTTCTTTAATTAATGTCCTTCATACTCAAAATAAATGCAATCTGCTTTTACCTCACTTTACTCTGCTAATAAGATCATTTATTAAACATCATTTTCTTGTTCCTTTTAGCAAAATGGTGTTGCCTAGTATAAACACCACCATTTACTTAATATTGCTCATACTTTTATGTTAAATCGTTTAGCTACAACCCCTTTAAGAAATGTCTTTTCTTTCCATGTTATATCCGAACTCCTTTCACTTATCTCTACAGGTTATTTGTTGTATTTTTTTAGGTTATTCCAAGACATAAAAGGGATATCATTGTTGTGTTGCTGTAGCTCGATGCCTTTATGTGTTCATGGATATTATATTTTTTTAACTTAGATCTTATTTTCTTGTACACAATTTATTCTGACTAATCCCTCTATACTACTAACTCTGCTTACTCTTGTTGTTCTAATTTGGCACTTATATATCTATAGTGGACTGAATCACCCTCCTTCCATAATACCTACTCCAATATTTGATTGCTTTGTAGATTTTCCTACTCCTATTTCCACCATAAATATCTCTTCATCGTACTTTCCTATTGTCTTATGTTAGGTAAATGTGGTACTACTCATCCATTTTATTCTTCATTGGCATTCGACTATCTATCTTTTTTATATATTCTTGTGTCATATCAAGAGGCTCTTCTAATTGCTAAATGGAAGTAAGCTATGGATTCTTATATGCTTGCTCTTATTTCTCAAGGCACATGGGACCTCATTTCTTCTTCTTTTGGGATGCCTTTAGTTGTTTATAAATGGGTGTACAATTTGAAATTTAATTTGAATGACTATATAAATTGATATAATGTTAAACTTGTAGCAAAGTATGAACTATTTTAAGATGACCTTACTCATTATCTGCTTAACGGATATTCATTTACTCCTTATCTACTGCTATTAATTAAAGCCGGAAAACGTTATAGATGGATGTGAATAATGCATTTCTTTATGAGGACCTCTCCAAAACTATGTTAATAGAGTAACCTCCAAGGTATGTTGTTCAAGGGCGATTCATTTTTGCAAGTTTCGAAAAACTATGTATGGTCTTAAAGTACATCCTGAGGACCTAGTTAAAAAAATTTAGTAAAATAACTTCGAAAATTGGTCTCAAAAACAGTGTTGTTGACCACTTTATCTTCATTCAACATACTCAAGTTGGATTAGTCATCTTAGCTGTGTATGTGGATGACAGTTTGTTGATTGGGAGTAATCAAGTAAGTATTCTTGAGTGATCATCCGGAATTTCACTTTGTTGCCTAGAATCTAGGTTGTCCTATGTACTTTCTTGGTATTGAGATTGCATATGACATAGGAGGGGTTGTTCTTTATCAAAGGAAGTATACCATTGATTTGTTTGAAGAGTCTAGACTTTCGGTTGTAAACATTGATACTTCTATGGACACTACTCCCATCTCAAATGATGTAAATATCTTATAAAGTGTTTCTCCTTGTGTGAGACTGATTGGTAAATTAATTTATCTCATTGTTAATTGACCTGATATTTCCTTGTTGGAGTTGTTGGCCAATAGATGCAAAACCCTAAACAACAATATTTGATGCAATTATTGGGATTTTAAGGTTGTAGTCTCCAGAAATAATGCTATTGTATAAAAATACTGACAATCTTAATATTGGAGTCTATGGTTGATAGGAGATCTATTACTAGTTTTTACATATTTTTGGGTGGAATTTGATAGCTTGGAAAAGCAAAAAACAAACTGTGATTGCCAAGTTGAGTGTTGAAGTTGAGTATAGAGTGTTGATTCACTATAATGTAAGATGATCTGGGTTAGAATCATATTGGAAAATCTTGGTTTTCAAGCCAAAAATCACAAGATCGGTAGTTGTATTGCTGGCAATCCCATGTTTTATGAAACACTAAGCATATTGAGTTGTCTGTCAATTTATTAGAGACGTTGTGCTCACAATGGATTGTTGCACATCAAGTTTGTTCTAAGGAGCTGTTTGTTGATGTCCTCACAAAACCCTTAGTTTCTTCACGTTTTACTATTATTTGTGACTAAAGTTATATAATATCAATGCTACAGCTTAAGGGGGAGAGTTAGATTAGTGGTTTTCCAATAGTGTTGGAATAGTGTTATTATTTTGTTATTTGCTCGTATTTTGTCCTACTCTTCATTAATGAAAGTGGAGATTTTTCCCTTATAACAAAGCATAATATCACTCGCATAACAAAAGTTTTGATTTGATGAGCAAACTGATGTTTACGTCACCAATTCGAATTACATCAATTTACTACAATCATTTATAATGTGGTCCAATCTAATTTGACTACTGGTCTATTTCATCTCAGCTATGCTAATAATATTGATATTTTTCAAATTTAATTCTCAACCTTACTTCCATGAGCTGGTTAGATAACTATATTATTAAACTTGCCCTTCAACTTGGTAGTCATCGTCCTATAAAGATGCTATCGCAGACCTCCATCTTAGTCATCTGGTTTTGATTTTGTGATAAATACGCTCCGTTATGCTCTCATCACCTTGGATAATGTACTTGAGGTACTTAAAATTATTGCATGATGGACTAATTTTTCATCTAATCTCATCGTTTGCATTGTGTAGATATGATGTTCCTGAAGATGGAAGTGGCTGCTGGTTATGTTGTGAGAAACATTTACCACCCATGGACAAACTAAATCTTGGGCATTCATATCACCACATTCAGTAAGGAGGAAAAAACCAAAACAACATATGGATCTGTAAGATTCAATGTTCAAATAAACATATCTCTGGCAGAGATATAAAATTCTATGCAATAATAAATGATAATCGGAATTACCTCTGGGAAAAATATAAACTCCTTGTGCTTTTCCTGATTCCTTGATGATTATCCAAAGACAGAAGAATTGTTGATGCGTGTGATCCTAAAAAAACTCTTAGGCAACAAGGATGCCCCGGTGGCTGCAATAGGCACCCATGATAAACTCCTAGGCATACGCAAGTTCTCCTTGAATAACTTGGTCAACTTGCCTGCTTATAATCCACTTTGGTGAAAATTATGTGGGATGATGAACAAATGGATCAAATGGTGCTCTAACTTGAGTGACAATTAGCTCAACCCTAGGTAGCGTGTGCCAACAGACAGCTAATGGTTATGAGCAACTGTCTAAAATGCAATTTTGAGTTGTAGGGAACTTTTATGTGTGATATGTTATTATTCCCTAAGCAAAATATGACGCTTACCTTGGGATGTGTATTGAGCTAGACTATCTAGCCTGGTTGTTTTGGTTTGATGGCTAATCTTATTGCACTATGATCTCTTGTATAGCACTCTGCCTGTTTGGCCATGCCATACAATCAGTCCATAAACCAAATTGCACTAAAGTCATGGCCATACTTACCGGGTTCTCCAAATGCTCAACCATTTAGCACTAGGGTTGAGCTAATTGTTCTACAAATTCCCAACGTACCCTACCCTATGCTTAGCACTTTATAGTCACTGGCAAAGTACTCTTGGTCAATGTAGCATTTCTGGAGCCAATACAACTCAAATTTTATGGTTTGTGGTTTCTTTCGTTACCTGATGTGGCTGTCCTTTATCACTACAAAGTGCTAAATTTATAATAATTGCTTAACAGAGATGGAGCAGAAGGCCTTTCATTTGCATTTCGCTTCACAGATGCAACCCCATCTGTGCCTAACCAAGGTATGGATGAAATAATTCAAATTTTCCGTGGCCTTGTCATATCATTCTTACTTGTTTGGGGGTTTACACTGTTTGACTTTAACTAATTATTGCTTGGATCTCATTGACCTTTTTGCAATTTCCAAGTGTCTTTTAGCATTGTGCTCTTTTTCTTCTCACCAAGTAAGTGCATATCTTTTTTGATGCTTTATACTTAGAATTCTTTATTAATGCGACATTATGAAATATAGGATCTCACTTAAAGAATTTAGTTTCTTTTACTTAGAACTTGTGCTCTGTATGCTTTATGTTTTCATTTCCTTTTTCCATATAATATCTTTTTCATATATTGGTAACTTTTCCCTAGTGGAATTTAGTTGTTAAACTTAGAAAGGCATATGATATGAGTCCCATGTCAACTAATGTTAGTCCATGAGCAGAAAATTTGTTTTACAATAGTACACTAATTATTATGGATATGCAAAATGGTGCAGTATTAATCAGTGAGTATTAAAAAAAAAATCACTGAGTAATTGTCCAGCCATTGGATAATTTCTAATCATAAAGGATTACATCAATCATCAACATTATTCCCATTATTAATTTATATTAGTTATAGGTGTTCTCTAACTGATATATAAATGGAAAATAAAAATACTGCTATGAATCACAAATAAAGTAAAATCAAGTAAACTTGGTATAACAACATAATGTGATATGGGATAAATATACAGACAATTTTTAAATTTTAAAATTAATAATATTTAATTAGCAAATTACTTTAATTAAAGCTAAAAAAATATTTTAAAATATAATTTGATGCTAAATAAGATTTTAATCATGCAAATTAAGTTATTTTGAAATTCAAAGTACATTGGATCCTATGAATCATTGATACTTCATGAAACTTAATGTATCTATATTGTATCTATATCAGATATTGATACACCCCGAGACTCTACTTACATGTATCCAATATACTATATGGTATATTAATTTTTATTTTATTGTTATTTTTTAAAAATTTAATACTTCTTTGATATTTGTATGATATTTTTCAATACTTTTAATTAAAGAAATAAATATTAGAATATTCGATCTGGCCTGTACAATAAAAAGTTTTAAAAAAAAATCTTGCTTAGACTTGAATATTAAAATTGGAAGAGCGGCACACTAGGCTTACACAAGTTACTGTATCCTTTCCTTTAGGCAACCCTTTTTCACAATCTTACAAACACCAGTAACGTTGCTGTTTTTTTTACCTCAACTAATATTGTTGCTGCTTGTTTTAAATGCTAATTATGCTTCTTCTTTATCTCAATTAAGCTCATATTACAAAAAATATGACTTTGACCTTTTCTTATTTTATTAATTTATTGAAATAAAGACTTAGAGAAAAGAGAGCATTGTTTACTTTGATTAGATCAATATATCAGGGTTTAGGTCACAATACTTGTATTATTTATCAATTGTATCTCATTTGTATTGGATTAATTTGTGTCGGATTTAGATTGAAATTCAACCTAATCTACTGATATATATTAAATTTTATCTCACTTAGATAATAACAAGCTGGGATGTATTTAAACACTTTATGCATTATTTTAAATTTAATTTTTTTTAAAAATTCAATAATTGTTGAAGGATATTTTTTTTCAAGTTGGATTATTCATAATATTGCTTTTAGTGGTATTAAGAATATTTAAAAAATATTAATTAATTAATTTGAAGAAAATTTAAAGGGCATTTTTATAATTTATATCAACATGATGTATAAGTTATTCTAGTCTACTATATGGGCTACATCTTAAATATGAGAATAAATTACGCATACATATATAACTAGCGTATTCTGACTTAAACGTATCTTAATTTTTTTAAGTTTGTTGTATCGTTGTATTCGTATCATATTGTATCTGTATTGTCTTATTGTTTTCGTGCTTCATATATTGGATCTTATAATGAATAAAAATTTCAACTAGATTTTGGCTTATCAATATAAATTCAATAATCAAATCTATTATTTCAAAATTGATTTTGGATTTCTCCATGTTAAAACACTGACAAGAATATTGCTTGGATAATTTTGTGATCACACAATTAAAACTAAAACAAATATCAAGTTAGACATATTTTTTATTGGGTTCGAATAATCAGCAATAATAGAGTTTTTGAAGAAATTTTACCTTAATATGACAAATCTGGGGTGGATACTTTTGTTATCCTGACTCGGATTTGCTTAAATACTTGGCACAAGAATGGTTGATTCAATCAACCAAAGCAAGTTGATCAACTGGATGTCGAACCTAGCCAGACCAGCATACTATGCCCAGTAGGCCTTAGGGTGGACCGAGTTGCACGGGGAAGATCACAATAGGTGCTTAAATATTCTAGTTAGCTAAAGCAGAGAAAACTTATTCATAGAAAATACTAAATTACTTAGGTATCTATATCATAAGGAATGTTTCCTAGAAACTTATGTTTTTTTGTTTATCTATCATTTTCTTTCTATTTTTATTTCCTAGAGAATTTTGAGTTCATCTATTGTCTTACCTTACACTTGATCTTGTCCTCTTCCTCCACCTCCATCATTAGGACAGGATATATTGGTTAATTCAGGTAATTTAAAAACATTTTCTTGATCTAGCAAAAGCCTCTAAATAGTTCTTTCATTTTGTCAATAAATCAGTTTCAATCATTCCAATTGCTCATGTGCATGAATTTCTTGTGAATGTGCATGCTTTTTATTAAATATAAATAAATTTTGTAATTAAATAAAATACAGAAGCTTGACCTCTGAGAATCCGTCTTAAATGTTCCTAAAAGAGCAAACGAACATACTCAAAACAACCATTAACAAACGTTCAGAAGTTTCAAGAAAATAGTAAAACATAATTTACAAATCAGTTACCTTAATTAGTTCTAAGGCCATGTTTACATTGTTAGAAATTTGTGGTAACAAATTTTACAATGAAGATACTATCATCTAAAGGTACTTTAATATTGATAAATGTAGGTCATTCTCAACGAAAATTTCAATTTAAACAAAGCACTAGAAGTCCAGGTAGACAGCAAAAAAATGTGATATCTTTTCAAAGAATTCACCTTAGTTGTGCTAGTAAGGTTAGCATCTAAACGCCAATTCCAGAATAATACCTTGCCATCCACTACCATTACACCCAACCTAGCCAGTTGAAGAGATTTGTAAATCTGTCCAGTTTTGTGTCTAGGTTAAGTGTGATGTTGGGAGTTTAGGAAGCATCATCGTGTCAAGAAAACAGAAGAAGACTAAAAGAATGAAAGAAAAATTAAAATAAAATATAAGAATGAGAAGATGAGATAGAATTGGATTAAATAGAAGCAAGAAGAAGAAAGATGAAAAACTATTTGAAATAGAAATTAAGGATCCAATGTGTCAGGCGTGTCCTAATAAGTATTTCAAAATTGTTTTAAGGGGCGTTAACATATCCTTAAGAGCTAGTTTGGTTCAAGCTCAAAAATCTCTCAAACTCTTTTAAAAATATTTTTATTTATATTTTATATTTATTTCACAACATACACAAATTCAAATATTAAAAATAAATTGTATTTCACATTCTGCATAAATTTCAACTTTAAAAAGTAACTTTATTTCACAACATAATATTAAAATAATTCTTTCTTTTTATAACAAAAAAAAACCTAAAATATTCCCAAAACATACTCCAAATAAGGCCTAAATATGTGGCATGTATGAGCATCGTCCTTTAACTTTTCTGTAAATATTCTTTTATCTAGACTCCCTAGGTGGCATGTCTAACATGGTGTTCTCCCGTGTCACGTCATTTTGGTATCCCAAAGTGTGTTCGACACCAACACTTTGACATATAAAGGTGTCCTTGCTAGCTCTCATCCACAATCATTACTCACCCGCACTAGCTCTTGCTCCCATGCTTGCGCCTGCGCTTGCCCCCATTCCTTGTGCCTGCGCTTGCCCCCGTGCTCTGCACCTGACACTTGCACACTTACTGCTCACCTGCACTAACCACTCGCCTGCGGAAGTGCTATGAGATGTTTGTTCTCTACATGTTCGCTTCTGCGGATTCTAGCACCTAACTTCTAATCGCGGAGCTTCGTCCATTCGGTGTAGTTAAACCAATCATACTCACATTAGGCCCAGTTCGAACTCAAATCAGCACATACAACTCTCTACTTGCCTAATGGAATAGCTTTAAACTTATTCTTCGTGATAGAATCGTGAGAACAACCTTCTATGTTGAATTCATGTAGGTTGCCAGATCAGATAAAAATGGAGGTACAAATTTGGCTTTGTAGGCAAATTCTTCCTAAATTGATTTATATTTATTTGATTTGTTATCTAGTAAATTAGCTTTAGTCCAAGAAAAAAAAATTATTATCCCTTTATTTTATTGCCTTTATTTCTAAAATAAAATTGTTGTCATCTTATATTTACACTCTCTACACGCATCCACATAGCTTCCTTCTTGCTGCAACTTTAAACATTTTCATCTAGTCATTTGTAATCTGAAAATTTACTTTGGATATTATAATAATTTATTTTAGTATTAACTGTGGCAATTTGTGTTGTCTCAATTTTTTTTGCAATCTTATCAAAGCCAAAAAATCTAAATTCGTGAGACTAGTAATACTATCTCAAATGACTTTGAAGAACTTACTCAAAAATGCCTTAGGATCAATGTTAATGAGAAGTTTAGTCAGCTACAACAACAATTTCAATAAGTTTTCAAACTCTTAGTTAAGAAGGTTATTGATGACATGGTAAACACAAGTCATCGAAAAAATCTAAGAACGAGTTTATACATTAGGTGTTTCCAAGGCATTTTTCCTACACCCATTAGAGTTACAACCACAAATAAGGGCATTTACAGAGATGTGCAAAGTCACTATAATGGTGGATTTGGGGATGAGTTCATGAATAATTTTTATGAAGGTGCACACTTACTGAGACAGCATTCCAGTTGTTACAAAAATGCCTAGACTCACCATAAAATTTATAGTTTAAGTCTTAGTGAATTTTTTTATTACTTAACACCGGATATATTTTTTTATTTTATCCATCCTATTTAGGTCCTGCTAATGACAGTACTATTTATTTCAGTGTCATTTTATATGATTGATTCAAAGTATTTAAAATGGATACTCTTCTTGATAATTTGATCATCAATTATCACATCTCCAATACAAAATATTTTTTCTTGACTAAATGTACACTCCATATATTTAATTTTTGATTTATTATAATAAATTTTTTTAAATTCTAAGTATTTGTTCATGACAAGTTTCTCTTTAGCTTCATGTCTAGTCTTATTAATAATGAGAATACCATCTATAAAAAAATTATATCAAAACACCTTATTTTGAATGTGTCCAGTGAAGATCTTTATACAAACAACAACAACAACCAAGCCTTAATCCCACTAGGTGGGGTCGGCTACATGAATCCTTTGTTTCCATTGCGCTCTATCAGTTACCAAATTCTTATCTAAGTTTAAGTAACTAAGATCACTCCTTATAGTTTCTT